>CAJNDT010005889.1:169980-502805 GCA_905221615.1 Symbiodinium sp. CCMP2592 | reverse complement strand
CCAAATGCAGCGCAATATGTGCGATGGAACTGGGCCACACCTGCAGCCACTGTCCTGAACATCTTCTTCAGTTCCACTCTTCTCTGAAACATAATGCGCGAGCTGGAGAAACCATGGGAACCCACATGTACCCCACAGGGAACCGAGCTGACACACTGCAAGAGCCAAGGAGCCCACCCAGACCTTTGCGCAATATATGCTGGGAAAACCATGGGAACCCACTTGCAATGCTGCAAAAAGCAAGGAACCCACAGGGAATCCACCGTCGACGCTGTTAAACCATGGGGACCCAAAAACTGCTGCAAAAAACTAGGAACCCCACAGGGAACCCAGCTGACATGCTGCAAAAGCCAAAAGAGCCTATTGGAAAACCATGGAACCCACTTCAAATGCTGCAAAAACCCGGGAACCAAACAGAGAACCCACCGTATCGACGGTGAAAAACCATGGGAGCCCACTTAAAAATGCTGCAAAAACTAAGGAACCCACAGGGAACCCACCGTCCATGCTGCAAAAACCATGGGAATCTACAAGACAGCTAAGTGATGAACATACACAGACCACGCGAAATGCTGCAAAAAAACAAGGGAACCCATATGCTGCCCACCTGAAGTGTTGCAAAAAACAAGGGAACCCACAAAGAATCCACCGTCGATATTGTTAAAAACCATGGGAACCCATTTTCAAAATGCTGCAAAAACTAGGGAACCCACAGGAAAACCCACCGTCCATGCTGCAAAAACCATGGGAATCTACAAGAAAGCTAAATGAAGAACATACACAGACCCACCCGAAATGCTGCAAAAAACAAGGGAACCCATATGTAGCCCACCTGAAGTGCTGCAAAAAACAAGGGAACCCACAGGGAACCCACCCCATCTGCTGCAAAAACCAAGGGAACCCACTTACACACCCTTTGGGTAGTATAACACTATTAGAACGGTGGAAGGTCCCAGACATGCCGGAGTCAATCAAACTCAGTTGGCAGCTGAGTATTATACCACCGGCTTTGTCCTAAGGGTGAAATCATTTGCCCGCCACCTCTGAGCTCGTTCAGGTTCCCTCGTCTGTATCCTCACACCCTGCAGCATACAATCTCGAATCAAACTGCGGCGGATCAATAGAGTCTGCCTGTCCTAGCTTTCTGCAAGCGGACAATTTCGGATCCAGATTTCCCATGCTGCGCGTTGCTCTACGTAAAAGACTACGGCGCTCAGCTTCGACCTTGCAACAGGCTCAACATTTCAGAAGCGAATGAGCATGATATGACGGGCTCACATTCGTGCATTCGGAAAAACCTGCTAGATGTCAACAAAGAGTTTTGGCTGCCCACATGGACTACAGCAAGGCTCACTTACTCATCCTAAACCCTACACCCTACACCGCAACGCAACCACGTTTTGTGGCCTTCAGAAAAAGAAGGCTGGGATTACGTCAAAGCAAGGCTTCGTCACTGACTAGCCGGAAAGTTTACCAGCTGCTCAGGCAACAGTTTGGGCAATGCTCATACATTCACTGGCTCAGATGGCAGACCTCATTGCCAGATGGCAAACCCCACTCCGCAGAGTCATCGCTTTTAGTGCCAGGCTCAAAGCCCGTAAAACATTCGTGCTCTGCCTCAGACAAGGCTTGCACACTGCTGAACCGCTCACGCTCAACCGAAGACGAAGAAGTTACTAGCTGCCACGCAACAGTTCGGGCCACAGCCAAGCTCTCTCACCCACTGCTTCGGCAGGGCTCGCACCGCTGACCACTCTCAGCGCCGGGCTCAAAGCCGTAAACATTCATTCCCTTGGAAAAGAGAGAGCGAAGCTTGGTCACTGCTCACCCGACACCGAAGAAGAATTTACGCGCTGCAGGCAGCCGTTCGTCGCAGCTAAGCTCCCTCATTCACACTCACTGACTCACGTACTAAAAGCTGGCAGAGCTTAGTCACTGCTCAACAGATACTCGCTGCTGGGGCAACAGTTCAACACCAGAGAGGCGACAGCGAAGCTCACTGACCGCTGATCACTCTCAGTGCCGGGCTCAATGCGCGTTAAAACATTTGCGCCATCGTGCGAGAAACGACAAGGGTTAATTACTGCGATTCAGAAAGCTGCCGTGCTACTGTTTTGGCCTGGGCAAGTTCAAACATCTGCATTCGACGGGGCAGCAGACAGAACCATGCCTTGCAAAGTCGTTTTTGCTCTGCTTTCAGGATCTTAGCGACTCTGCGCGCTTCTACCTGCTTTGGACGAAAGACAATCAAGACATCTTGTAGACACGCAGACAATACCACACCTTTGCATCCTGACGCTCCTGTCGCAGGCGGGCCAGACGGGCGGACAAAGTCTCCTAGCAACAGGCAGACGAGGAAGGACCATGTATTTACGAAGGACGTTCTACACTCCTGCGGCAACTCCACTCTTTGAGGGGGGAGGAACAGGAGGTGCTTCCACGTCGGACATCGTTGCAACACATGGGCCAAAAGAACGCTCGAATTACGGAGCCAATTCCGGAAGCTGTTCTCTAGGATGCTTGGAAGGGCCTCCTCTGTGTGCACATTTCGGCGTCAGAGCCAGCCTGGGATCCGAGACGCCAAGTCCAGCGAACGAAGTCGGCGCTCGATGTCAGCATGAGGTTCACGAGTGCATCAGCCTCTGCTCATGATAGCGGAGGCAGCGAACATTCGCCAGAGCCGAGCATAGCAGAGCTGCCAGCTGGAGTTGTGCAAGCTCGCAGCTTCAGCACGCAGCACCAGCACCTTCGCACAAAGAAGATCACAGGAGGCAAGGCGGAGGACAAAGCCTCCAGCGCTCCAAGATCAGAACCGGCCCGAACAAAAAGACGGCTTCTGATCAGCACCGGACACACACATGAAGAAGCCACAGAGTCGCCCAACATGTTAGTGCAAGCGAGGAGACTTTGGCTACTTTGAGCAAAAGTCTGTGGAAGGCAAGCGAGACCGTCAGCAACTTACAGATACTGAAAACAGACACTGTCAAGTCGGAGCTCGAAGTCCATCAAAGTGCAAAAGGAGCCGGCAGCTGGACGTCAACATGCGTGCTGAAGATCAGTGGCCGTACAGCTCCCACACGTGCACGGCATGGCAAAAGTGCAGCTCTACAAAGGTTTCAGAATGACATGAAGGCTGTGCCTTTTACGGATGCCTTTCCAAAAAGTGCCTATCACAGGTGCCTTATAAATGTCTTTTCAAGAGTGCCTCTCACAGGCTGTGCAAAAGTGGCTCTCACAGAGTGTCTTTCACGGAGCCTATTGTTCAAGAGTGCTTCTCGAGGGTACTTTTCACAAGATGCCTTTTCAAGAGTGCTTCTGCAGTGTCTCCATCCATGGATGGCTTTAGAAGGGGTATCTCTTACAAAGTGCCTTTTGCGAATGTCTTGGTACAGACGTGTTTTCACAGCCCGGCTTTCTCTACACAAAATGTGGTGTGACATACGTTGCCGCCGTGGCAGCGTCACCAGGTGCGCATGACAGTTGCGAGTCTCCAATGTGCTCCCGTCTTTCCTCTCTATCACAAGCGTCTACAAAGACCTGCTAAGACCTCAGACCGCACATGGGTTGCGGATGTTGCTGCTGTCGTACTAAACACAGCTATCAGAAGCCGAGGTGCGTGCGATAATGCTTGCTTCGTGCCCTGGGAACCGCCAAGAAAGTATCTAGTGTCGTATTTTTGCATTTAGGGCTGTTTCGCACAAACATTTGCGGATGTTGCTGCTGTCGTACTAAACACAGCTATCAGAAGCCGGAGTGCCTGCGATTATGCTTGCTTCGTGCCCTGGAAACCGCCAGTATCTAGTGTCATATTTTTGCATGCTGTTGCGTACTTTGGTTGGTGTTTGCGTAGGAGTCATACGGTCTTGTACTGCTTCTAAACCTTTGCTGTCTTGTTTACATGTCAGAGAACGTGGGGAGGTTTTTTGGTTTACCACGGGTCATTGACGTTCTTGTTTGTGACTGGCTTGTTTTCTGTGGCAACTTCTTAGAGAGACTTTGTGTGTCTGACGCACGGCAGTTTGAGGCAGGAACAGGTCTGTGATGCTCTCAAATGTCTTGGGCTGCACGTGCGCTACACTGATGCGCTCAACGAGTTTGCAGTCTTGCCTGAGATGGCAAGTCCTCAGCTCGTGCTGATTACGTCCCTGCCATGTGTAAACTTCTTAGAGAGACTTTGTGTGTCTGACGCACGGCAGTTTGAGGCAGGAACAGGTCTGTGATGCTCTCAGATGTCTTGGGCTGCACGTGCGCTACACTGATGCGCTCAACGAGTTTGCAGTCTTGCCTGAGATGGCAAGTCCTCAGCTCGTGCTGATTACGTCCCTGCCATGTGTACACACCGCCCGTGGCTTATCGATTGAGTGGTCCGGTGAATCATTATTCGTATTGAGGTACTGCTCAGCTTCTGGACGTTGCACAAAGTTTCATGAACCCGATGTCGTAACAAGGTTTCCGTAGGAGACGGTGACTGCTTGCGAATGTGTTTTGCAAGTGGAAGCTATGGGCGACACCTTTGTACACACCGCCCATCGCTCCTGCCGATTGCTCAGCTTCCGGATGTTGCGTAGGACGTTTGTCATGAACCTAATCGACGAGTGGAGGTTCCTGCTTGAGTGATCCGGTGAATTATTTGGACAAGTGCTCAGCTCAGCTTCGTTGCGTACCAGGTTTCACGAAACCTTATCGCTGAGTGGAGGTTCCTGCCCTTTGTACACCTCGCCCGTCGCTCCTACCGGGAGTGCGCGGCTCAGCATTGGACGTTGCGCTGAAGTTGCCTCCACCTTGTAAGTGACCCGGTGAATTATTCGGACAAGTGCTCAGCTCAGCTTCGTTGCGTAGCAAGTTTCATGAAACCTTGTCGTTGAGTGGAGGTCCTGCCCTTTGTACGCTCGTCGCTCCTACCGCTGGAGTGCACGGCTCAGTTTCGGGACATTGCGGTGGAAGTTTCCTCAACTGCTCATTTCAGGTCCTGCCCTTGTACACATTGCCCGTCGCTCCTACCGGAGTGCGCGGCTCAGCTCCTGGACGTTGCGCTAAACATTGCGCTGGAAGTTTCAACCACTGATTGGAGGTCCTGCCCTTTGTACACGTGGGTGCAGTGCGCGGCTGAGCACGTTGCGCCCTTTGTACACATTGCCCGTCGCTCCTGCCGCAAACCCCAAGCAACATGCCGACGATGCTTATGCAACTGCCTAAACGGATCATTCTCCGCATTTCGGTGTTTCTTCTATAGGTTTTTGTATTAGGAACAAAGCCAAACCCCAAAAAACAAGCCAAACCAATTTTGAGAGTGGTGCGACGGTCCTCAAAGCAATATGGATGCTCACGTGACGGCCTTGAACGGCTCAATTTTCGTATTTCGGTGTTTTTCCTTTGGCTTTTTGTATTGCGAACGAAGCCAAACCCCAAAAAACAAGCCAAACCAATTTTGAGAGTGGTGCGACGGTCCTCGAAGCAATATCGATGCTCATGCAACGGCCTTGAACGGCTCAATTTTCGTATTTCGGTGTTTCTTCTATAGGTTTTTGTATTACGAACGAAGCTAAACCCAAAAAACAAGCCAAACCAATTTTGAGAGTGGTGCGACGGTCTCAAAAGCAATCTCGATGCTCATGTAACGGCCTTGAACGGCTCAATTTTCGTATTTCGGTGTTTTTCCTGTGGCCTGCAACGAAACACTTGTTAAACACTGGAGAAAACAGCCCAAAAGAAGAAGAATTTGCCTAAACGGCTCTTGAGACAATTTTCCAAATGCAGTGGTACGGAATGTACGGCTTTTGAATCGTGGTCTAATGAACTGCAAAACTGCTGCGAAACACTTGTTAATCACTGGAAAAATCAGCCCAAAAGAAGAAGAATTTGCCTCAAAGGCTCTTGAGACAATTTTCCAAATGCAGTGGTACGGAATGTACGGCCTTTTAATCGTGGCATACTGAAATGCAAAACTGCCGCGGAACACTTGTTAATCACTGGAAAAATCAGCCCAAAAGAAGAAGAATTTGCCTCAAATGCTCTTGAGACAATTTTCCAAATGCAGTGGTACGGAATGTACGGCCTTTGAATCGTGGCCTAATGAAATGCAAAACTGCCGCGGAACACTTGTTAAACGCTGGAGAAGACATCCCAAAAGAAAAAGAATTTGCCTAAAAGGCTTTAGAGACAATTTTCCACATGCAGTGGTACGGAATGTACGGCCTTTTAATCGTGGCCTAATGAAATGCAAAACTGCCGCGGAACACTTGTTAAACGCTGGAGAAAACAGCCCAAAAGAAGAAGAATTTGCTTAAAAGGCTTCAGAGACAATTTTCCAAATGCAGTGGTACGGAATGTACGGCTTTTGAATCGTCGGCTAATGAAATGCAGAACTGCCGCGAAACACTTGTTAAACACTGGAAAAAATGGCCCAAAAGAAGAAGAATTTGCTTAACAGGCTTTACAGACAATTTTCCAAATGCACTGGTAGGGAATGTGCGGCTTTTGAATCGTCGGCTAATGAAATGCAAAACTGCCGCGAAACACTTGTTAAACACTGGAAAAAATGGCCCAAAAGAAGAAGAATGTGCTTAACAGGCTTTACAGACAATTTTCCAAATGCACTGGTAGGGAAGGTGCGGCTTTTGAATCGTCGGCTAATGAAATGCAAAACTGCCGCGAAACACTTGTTAAACACTGGAAAAAATAGCCCAAAAGAAGAAGAATGTGCTTAAGAGGCTTTACAGACAATTTTCCAAATGCACTGGTAGGGAAGGTGCGTGGTGCCTGAAATGAGTGCGGTGAGTGAGGTGTGTGAGTGGGGTGAGTGGGTGAGCGAGTGAGTGAGTGAGCGAGTGAGGGAGAGAGTGAGTGACTGCGAGCAGCTAATGCTTCGTACTTTTGGGTCCAATCATTCCAAAATCGTGCAAATTGCAGGAGAAACAAGCCAGCGTCTGGCGTGTAGTACCTAATGCTTCGTACTTTTTGGGCCCAATCATTCCAAAATCGTGCAAGTTGCAGGAGAAACAAGCCAGCATGTGGCGTGTAGTGCCTAATGCTTCGTACTTTTGGGCCCAATCATTCCAAAATCGTGCAAATTGCAGGAGAAACAAGCCAGCGTGTAGCGTGTAGTACCTGTTTTTGTGCAACAAATATCTTCACTTAATGACTCTAATGACGAAGACAGCCGGTGGCCAAATTGGGAGTTTTCCCACAGCGCGGAGCGTGTAGTAGGGTACTACACCCTAATGCTTCGTATTTTTGGGCCTAATCACTCCAAAATCGTGCAATTTGCAGTAGAAACAAGCCAGCGTGTGGCATCTAGGACCTCTTGTTGCGCAACAATCATTGTAATTTCCTGATTCTCATGACGAAGACAGCCGGTGGCCAAATTGGGTGTTTTCCCACAGCGCGGAGCGTGTAGCAGGGTGCTACACCCGCTCTTGTAGCGTGCGCAGAATCACAGAATCGTACGCGTGTACTGGCTACTGCTTCGTACTTTTGGGCCCAATCACTCCAAAATCGTGCAAATTGCAAGAGAAACAAGCCAGCACGTAGCCGGCCAGATTGCCAGTTGCCCGCTGCGCGCAGCGCCTGGTGGGGTACTCCGTGCGGAATCGCTTTTACCCACAATTCGGAGCATCACTCCCTCCTTCTCTTAACGCATGTGCACCTCTCTAGAGCACGATGGCAGCGCGTTGCCAGAAAGTTTCATGTAAAACCTTTGACGCAAGTTTTTACATGATATTGTCATGCAGGAGATTTCATGACGGAAGCTTGAATGGATTGCAACCAGTTGTGGAATCTATGCGACGCACTGCGGTCTTGAGTGCTCAGCAGTGAAATGTGGTCGTGCATGGGGCTTTCGTGTCGCTTCTCCAAGGCCCTCCGATTCTGCTGAAGAAGGCCGGTTTTGCGCAAGTTCTAGGGAGTGAGGGAAGCAGTGGTTCGACACTGAAGAGGTTTGGCGCTTGGTGTTCAAGAGCTCCGCTGGTCAGGGGTAGACCATAGGAGCTGAGGGTTCAAGCAACCGTGCTTTGCATGCACTAAGAACTTACAGCTGTGCGAGTTGACAACAAGAGTTTGGAAAGCACAACAACCATTTTACAGAGCCGCCGGGCCAGGCGTGTTAGTAAAGCTTTTGTTTCCGAACATGCGTGCCGGATGGGTGGCTTTCCGGATGGGTGCAGGGGTGAGACACCCGATCTATGAAGCGCCGAAAACTCAAAAGTAAATGTCCTGCAGAATCACTGCGCGTCAGAGCTTTGCCAAGTGAGACCGCGGAAGCGCAGACGGAGACGGCTGAGCTGCAAAGTGAGAGTGCGGAGCCGGCGACGGACGCGGCTGAGCGCTAGTTGTGAGTTTGTGTTTTTGATTCAACTGTGTTTTCTTATCTGTGTCGAAACCTTTAAACGCTCCGCACTGTTTCGGCACAAGCACTCACAACTAGTGTTCGCTTTTCTCGCATCGCATGCGTAAGAAATTTTCATAACCTACGCTCTTTCAGGTTTGCTACGCACTGCATGGCAGTTTTCCGCCATATCGACGCCATGGATCCGCCCGAAGCAGCCACCTCGGACCAATTGGTCCGCGCACTGCAAAGCCTCGCAGAAGATTGCATTGACATGGGCGCAACGATTCATGAGCGCATAGACGCACTCTCAGACCGCATTCAGGCGGTCATTGCAAAGCTCGGCAGCCTGGAACGCCGCATTGCAATACTTGAAGGCGCACCGCAATGCACAGACACTGTTGATTCTCCGCTAGAAGAGATGGATTAGCAATCACTGCACATGCGCAGCCTTTACAGCTTTTCAGTCTCCTCTTTTGCATTCCGTTCCCTGCCATGTCACAGCGCGTGGGGAACAAGAAGCAACGCACCGCCAAGGCGATAGAACGATCGCCTGAGCCATCGCACAGCCATAGGGCAAGAGTCGAAGAATGGCTCGCAGAGTGCATGGCAATGCCGTCTAGTGAGGTTAGCACCCCACCTGTATTCCCCAACCTTGTGGAATTGTTTATATCGCCTCGCACAGCCAGTTTTGTCTTCAGTAGCCTTACTTGGAATGATCGCAACGCATTTAGCATTTGTAATCTCTCAGCAAACCGCCGAGCTGCCCTGCTCTGGAACCTTAACTAACCACGCTCCGCCTAGTTCCGTCAATAATCCCTGCTAGCAGCTTTTATTGACGCCATGTCGCACCGCCAAGGCAATAAAAAGCAACGCATTGCTGATCCAGAGCCGCGGCCCGCCAACCACAGCACCGCAATTCTGGTCGAGGCACTGCTGCATCTGAGCAGCGAGTCTCCAGGCACTGCAGAATACATTTCGGGCAGTTTGCCAGAAGTCTTTCTTTCGCAACGCTCTGCAAGCATTTTGCTCCGCTTTCTCGAGATGCCAGCTAGGCGAGAGCTTTCCTTCATGCATAGCACAGTGCACCGCAGAATGTCGGGAATGTGGGATCTTACGCCTGGAGACCGAAGGATCTTAATCACAAACCTTCACAACACATTGGCACTGCAGTATCTTCGTGACCGCACAGCACCGCATGGCATCCCTGGCGACAGATGATGATGCATCGAACTGGTTGGCAGTTGGTTGGCACAAACGCAAAGCCCTGCATTTTTTCTTCGGTGTTTGGCAATGCGCTGTCAACCCCGCACAGCTCACGCACTGGCAAGCACAGGATTCATTGAGTATGGCATCGCTTTTTTCTGCAGGCCCTGCACAGATTGCCCCAGGCATCGTGTGCCTGGGCCCGCAACGCACTCGCAATGAAGTGCGCCGCGTTGAAGTGCTTAGCGCTTGGCGGGCCGCCCGAGCAAAGCTCTTGCAACGCATTATTGGAAATTGGCATAGCAGCGTTTTATGGCAACAGCACTGCAGATATGTTTCAGCCTTGGCACACTGCCCTGCACCACATGAACCAGAAGGCGAGCCTAGCACAGAGCCTCGCACATCTCTGTGTTGCGTCGCAGATGACCTCCGCGCCTGGTTCAATATTATCGCACGGCTAGATCACTACGGCATTCGCAATGTTCTGGTCACTGATCGCCTTATTTGGCATCGCACTCGCATTGCTCAGCAACGACCAAATTTTCTATTTATCAACGGCCGCCCTGCACTTGTTTGGCGGCGTGGGCATACCTTGCCCGTTATCATATGCATAAGCCACCCTAGCACAGAATCAGCAACATGTGATCGTGCTTTGGTAGATTTCCTTTAGCACGGCACATACGCATTGCTTTTTGCACATAGACGCAACGCACAAAAGCCTTGAAAAAACAGCAGACTTTGCATGTTTTCTCGAGGTTGCTCTGCAAGCCACAAAGCGCTCCTTCGGCTTGCTTTGCACGCTTGCACTTACAGCGACAGGTCAGCCGCGCTGCACCTCGAGGCCAGCCGTCTGGACTTCTCTTCGGGTTGCCTTACACCCGCTTCGTTCTGCATTGCTTGGCTCGCCTAGCCTCGCATCGCTTTGTCAGGTCAGCCGCGCTGCACCCTTAGGCCAGTCCTGCTGGTCTTTCTTTGGCACCTGCCGCGCCTGGCAGGCCACATTACAGCTTCCGCCCAGCACGGGCCCCAGAGAAGCCGCTTCTCGTCTTTTTTCGCTCTGCCTTTTGCCCCGAAGGCTTCTTTTTTTGCCTGGCCACGCAGTGCCCAGCTCAGCAAGCTTTAGCAAGGCCTAGATTGCTATTTGCAGTTTCTCTCTGCCTCGCAAAGGTCACTACTACAACCTCGACTCGGAACCTCAGTCGTTTGCGCCAAGCCTTTTCTTCTCTGCAACCCCTAAGCCCCGCCTAGCCCAAGCATGCTCTGCCCAGGTCCTGGACTTCTACTACATCGCCCCGCGAGGACTGCTCAAGCCCTGCATCTGCATCTTGTCGCACTGCTTTCTTGGCCTGGGTGTTGCCTCGCACAGCACAAAGACACATGATGTTGCATAGCCTTTTGTTCAAGCATTCTTGCTCCTGCATTGCACTGCATTGCCTTTCGCACTTGCCTCGCCTCGCATCGCACAGCAAGGCATGGCCGGGACGAGCACAGCCCTGCAGGCCCTGTTGCAGGCGTCGCGTGAGCAACGCATCGGCGCTTTTCGGCAGCTCGGCTATGCCCGCATTGATGCTTTGCAAAGCGAGCTCAGCGAAGCCCGCCTGACCATTTTTGGTCCAGCAGAGCATAGCACTGCACCGCAAAGCGCCGCAGCAGCCGCATCAGCAGCACCGCCCCCCACAGCCACTGTCACAGCCAAGGCACCCCCCGGGTCAGGGCCCCCAGCAAAGCATCAAGCACAGCCTCCCCCCCCAGCACAGCAAGCACAACCCGCACCGCCACCCCAGCCCACACCACCGGCATCGCCCCGCACTACGCCTCGCAGAGAGCGGGATCACACGCCGCGCCGCAACCGCACACCGCCCCGCCCCAGATGGAGCGACGTGGAAGATGACTGGGGGTCGTCTGTTCCCAGCACTGCTATGCCCTCGTCACCGCATTTCGGGCAAATGGGGGGGGCCCCGGATTTCGGCAAAGGCTGGGGGAAACAGGAATGGGGCCCCCCCCAGCATGCACCGCCCTTTGCACAGCATATGGCATATGCCCCTCTCACAGCAGCCCCACCGCCCTGGCAAACGCAACCCGCACCGCAACAGTGGCACCCTGCACAGCCCTGCCCGGCTGGTTGGGGGTACCCGCCCCCGCCACCACCACACGCAACGCAACGCCCTGCCTCGCGCCGCGTCGCAGTGTCCCCGCACATCCACTGTGAGGTGAAGTGGTATACCTCTCCCTTAGGGGATGAGCGCCCTGCCTACAAAAGCGCCAAAGGCGATTGGCTCTGCGCTGCCATGTGCGAAACGCACTGCAAGTTTGGGGGGGCGGCCTGCAACAAAAAGTTGCGGATGCCCCCCCCAAGCGACGGCCATGCACCGCACCGCTGCAGCAAGTGCAAGGAAAGGGATGAGCAGGACTCTGATTGAGTGACCTGCCATCCCTGCACCGCCCCGCAATGCATCATATTTGAACCCAGCCTAGCCTAGCCCTAAGAATAGTGGCTTTATTATTCCTAAACCCCGCATCGCATCGCACTTGCAGTAGTTTTTGAAATGCACGGCAGCATCGACCTGCCTCGACTGCCGCGCCCGGCAGCTTGCAAAAAAGCACCGACACAGCATTGCACTGCATGTACAGCAAACCTTGGCTATGCATCTATGCCTCTTTCCGTCAGGACAGACGCCCTGCTCTGCCCGGCAAGGCCTTTCTTTTGGCAACATTCAGCGTGCCATTTTATACATAAGCAAACCCGTCAGGACCACCTTTACGAGCACATCCAGGCGTTCTAGGCCAGGCATTGCCTGGCACCTCAGGTTGGCCCGGCCCTGAATGCATTCTTCAGCCTGTCGCTTCAGCTCATGACACTTTGCATTGCACAGCACTGCCCTGCATACACAGCCCGCAAGCAACATACAGCACTCTCCGCAGCCTTTTTTCTGCTCAAACGGTTCAAACCATGAGACGTCGTTGGGCCCTGCAAAGCCAAGATCGCACTACCACTGCACCTTCCACTCCAATCGAAGTGGAATCTCAGCCAGCATCTCCTCCCAGGAGCATAGCCGATGACTTCGAGGCACATCTTGCCGCACTGGCCGCAGAACCCGCACCGCCTTGTTCCGACTTCATAGAAGACCCTGCACCTATACAGCCTTCCATTGTTCAGGTTTTCCAACGGCAACGCCTGCTGCAGGCACACCCTAAGAATCCGCCCAAGGCTAAGCATAGCCATGGCGACCTGCCGACAGTTGCTGACTTGATAGTGGGCCCAGCCACAGCCCGGGCAACGCCCAGGCGCAACACATTTTACCCTCCGGTCCCGCAGGCGGATAGAGCATTGCACCTAGCACCGCCGCCAAAAAGATATAGGCCCGAGCCGACACTGCAGTTTGGCGGCCTGCCGCCACCGCCCCCTCCATCGCTGCCGCGCAGCCTTGCAGGCTCCCATTCTACGCAAATCATCCCGCACGGCACTTCTCCAAATTCGCCAGCCACGCCACGACCGCCTCCGGCATCTCAGTCTCCTCTTGCGCCTCCCAAGCAACGCCCGGTCAAATTCAGGACCATGCGCAGCTCCCTAGCTTCGCGAATGAACATATGTGGTACACTTTGGCTGCAGCTTGTGTACAAGCTCGGTAAGGCCTCGCATCTTTTGCAATCGGTAGAAGCAGCCAAACAAGCATCGGACCATATTATGGCAGTGATCCGCAACAACACACCAGGCACACTGGAGCGATATCTCCGCATTGCATCGCTCTTCCTGGACTTTCTCTGCAGCTCCGCAGTCAGTTTCCTTGACGTCAGCCTGCATTGCCTACTCGACTTCCTCGCCCTAGCCAGAGCATCGCACAGCCAAGACCTTGAGATCCATCGCATCAGCGCCACTTCGTCAATCAAAGCCCTTCGCTGGTTCGTAAGGCAAACGCAATGGTCATGCCTTAGCAACGCCTTAGATAGCCCGATCATCCGGGCCTATTCCATCAAAGGCACTGCCCAAGACCGTCGCGAAGCACTGCCCATCCCCTGGGCACTTATCGCTGCCTGGGAGCAGCGCGTTTGTGATCCAAACGCCCCCGTCACAACTGTCGTCGTCCTGGGGGCCGCACTGCTCGCCATCCACGCCAGTCTGCGCTTTGGCGACCTGCAACGCATCGACTTTTCCAGCCTTTCGCTCTCCACTTCTGCATTGCACGGCACCTGCTGGGCGACGAAAACTACAACGCAAGGCCAGCCATTCGCCGTTACCCTAGCGGGTGTCACCGGCCGGTGCAAGGCCACCTGCTGGACCCTGCACTGGCTCTCCGCATTGCACCGCATCGTGGCCTCCTCATCGGAGGATCCACCAGATTTTCTGTGGTTCAGCACGGCACTAGACCAGAGCTCGGTCGAGGAGCTCGCCCCTGCATCTTACTGCACTGCCCTGCTTTGCCTCAGGTACCTGGCCACACTGCCGTGGAAGGCCAGCGGCAGTGGTCTCTTGCCCAGCGAGGCTAGACAACTCACTCTGCACAGCATGAAAAGCACCCTGCTGGCAGCGGCCGCACAGCTACGCGTTTACAAAGAGCTGCGCCTGGCTCAAGGACACCACAGAGACAGCGCAAGGCTCTATAGCCGAAATGACACTTTTGACAGCCTAGACCTCCAGCACCGCCTCGCACAAGCCTTCAGCACGGGCTGGCGACCGAATCGCAGTGTGGCCAGAGGAGGCCAAGCACCCATTCCAGAGCCTCCGTTTCACCTCCCAGCGGGGGAGCCACTGCAAAGCATCACAGCCCAAGAAGTCCTGGCAGGCCCTTGGAAGGCCTTTGCATCCAGGCACGAAGAAATGCACGCTGCATCGCAACACCATCCGGCACCTACACAGCTGGACCCACCATCGCAACTGGCTACGCAAAGCTCGCCCGACATCATTGAGCAATTCTCGCCAGCATCGCCAGACCCCATCGCACCTTTCTCCGATGAAGAAGCTTGGATGGTGGAGAACGCGGCATTGCAACGCCAAAGCTCTGAATCCTCCAGCGAGGCATCGTCAGTGTCCTCCAAAGAACCCTTGCAGATAGATGTGGAAGGACCAACACCGCTCTTTGCATGCACAGGCCCTTGGGGCTGCTGGCACTCGCTATGCCCCCCGGACGAATCCGGCGTGCTGCGCACAGCATGTGGGATCAAGCTAGGCACAGCTGCCTTCACCTCCAACGCACCGCCACAACCTCATTGCCGTCGCTCGGCCTGCGTCGCACTCCGCAATGGCGCTTGAAGTCAAAAAAAGTGAACTTTCTCCTGCTCAGTTTTTACTCGCCGAGTATCCTGCAGCCCTGCCTACTCAGGTCTCTCTTCGGGTGCGCCGCCCTGCACTGCCCTGCACCAGACGCTCTGCACTGTCAATCTTACTTCCGCAGCCGTTTTCTTGCTCGAACTTAGACGCATCTTTCGCTACTAGCCTGCAGAATGGAGTCCCCGGACGCACTTTCGGATCTCCTCTCACAGATGCAGGTGCCTGAAGCCCTCTGCAACGCACTGCACAGAACCGGCATTGAGTCCGTGCCAGATTTCGCTTTTGCATATAACAGCACTGCAGACCTTGATGTCTTCTGCTCTGAGAAATACGACGAGCTCTGGGATGAATTGGGCGTGTCAGACCCAGTGCACTGCCCAGCAATGGCGCGCCTTCGCCGAGCACTCCGCCGTGCACAATCCATGACGGAAGTGGCAGACACCCCTGCCTCTCACAGCACTGCCAGCACGGCCCAAGCGTCGCTCAACGTATGGGCGGAACACGCCCCGCCCAGACTGGACGCATCCAGCATTGCACAGCTCGTCAAGGACTTTCGCACTAACTACCCTGGCGAACACCTTGACAGCGACGCCATGCCCAGCGTTCGCTTGCTCAGCATAATCCATCGTTGGTTTTCCCCCGGGAACACCATCAGCTGGGTGCCCTGGCAACTCCGACTTTCGGAGAAGCAATATCAAGAACTCATAGAGAGCAAAGCATCGCGCACCATCCGCACTGAAGCGGCCTTCCTCAGCACCGCACTGTTTGATGATACACCGGAAATGCCGGTGGATCACCTCAGGCTGAGCGCCGCATGGCTTGGCAGAGTTCAAACAGTATTTCGCAACGCCATAGCACTGTGCAAAGGAGCGCACCTGCAGCGCCTGAAGGCATATGACAAAAAGATTCTTGATCTGGCGACGCAATCGCCAAGCGACGCATCGCTCCGCACAGTCACCACGCAAGAGCTTGTTGCGGCTGACCGCAAACTGTGGCGCGAGATCTCGCTTTTGCACAGCGCCGGTTGGACATTGGATGACGCCTTGCATGAAATGACAAGCATCCGCTCTGACATTGGCAACCTCCTCCAGCTACGCGCCCGGCCGCCTCCCCCCCCGCAAAAGCCACCGCCTCGCCTACCGAACAAAGGCAACGGCAAAGGCAAAGGCAAGGAGAAAGGAGGCAAAGGCAAGCAAGGCACACAGCCAGGCAAGAGGCGCACTCCCGGCGAGGGCACAGCACAGGAGGTCAAAACAGCGGACCTCGTGCAACAGCACGGCAACAAGACCTTCTGTATTCGGTACAATAAAGGGCACTGCAAGAACGCGCAGTGCAAATATCTTCACGCATGCGCATACAAAATGCCCAACGGTGAGCCTTGCGGCAAAAGTCATCCCGCCTGCCAGCACCGCAACCCCCAGGAGCCGCCCAGCTCCTGAAAACCGCAGCTGGAACTGGCCGGGCAGGCCCAGTTGCCCTTGCCTAATCTCCCGGCTGCACAGACTTCATCCGCCACGCCTGGCACACCCACAGCACCGGCACACGTGCCCGCGGCACCGTCAGGACAGCATTGCCCAAAACCACAGCAACCTGAAGCAACTCCCTGCACGCATAGTCCAGCACAAATGCAAGAAGACAGCCCTACGCACAGCTCCGCATCCAGCTCATCAGAAGCAGAAGATGCCGAGCCTAAAACATCCAAGCACAGATTTTTGCTGCACAGCATAGCGGATGACCCTTTCAGCTGTGACCGCTTCTGCTACCAGTCCATGGCACAGCATAACACTATAGAAGATGCACTTTACTCTGCGTGGCATAGCCTAGTCTGGTCTGGAGCGCTCGGAGCCACACTTCTCCTTTTTCCTTCACAATCATTTGACTTGGCATCGCACACCCGACTATGTGCGCTTCTTCGGGCAGCGCACCTTCAAGGCAGTCAGGTCTTTTTCGAGTACCCCAGGCACTGCGATGACAAGATTGCAGATCTGTACACACAGCTGTGCCAAGAGTTAGCAGTGCACTGCATACAAATGAAGCTGCCCCAGAGCGACGCATCGCATATCATTTGCTCCACGCATACAGCACTGGCAGGCGCAACACAGCAAGCTGATCCATACCAGCACATGCTCTCTCTTGCAGCGCAGGAGTGCACATCGCACCTCAATGCCCCGATCCAGCCAGCAACGCTGCAAAAGCATCTGCCGCGCTGCTTTCTGCCACGCAGGCCCGCGGTTTGCGATGGAGCAGGCATGTTCAGCACGGCAGATCACTCTGCCAATAATGTAAGCAGTAAGCCCAAGCCCCTAGCAAAGCTTGCCTCTACCTTTAAGCAATACCTTACTAAACACGGCCTCGTTTCGCATATTGCTAAGCATCTACAGTCAGGGCAAGACTCGCACCCGCTTAGCGAAGATCATCGCAACGCCTTGGCAGACATTGTGCATCAGACCATGGCACCTAACATAGACAAAAATCAGTTTCTCCGAATCTCGGACGGACAGCCCTTCCGGCTCACAGCACTGCAATACCTTGCACAAGCCATTCACGATAAAGATGCACAGCTACCCATCATACTTGATGAGGGTGTGCCGACAGGTGCTTTTGGAGCCCTGCCAAGCAGCGGGCAGTGGCCCACAACGCAAAGCTCATTAGACTTTGCAGACGATTTTAGCCCTGCATCCCTCGAGCACTGCAGGGGAAATTGGTTCCTAGCGGAAAGCAACCCCGCACTGCTGCAAGAGCTAGTGGAGGAGGAGGTGCGCAAAGGCTTTGTCGCAAAGTTTGAAGGCACCGAAGACGACGCAAAGCGACACTGGCCGCAGGGCACTGCAATCGGCAAATTAAACATTGTCATGGCCGAAGGACGCGACCCACGCCTGGTTCTTGACAGCACCGTGTGCGGACTTAATCCGGCCGTGCATCTTCCAGAACGCGTGTCCTTGCCCAACGCCTCGGACGTGCAGCGCACATTTTTGTCAGATGACTGCTATGCACAGCTTCACGCACTGTCGCTAGACTTTAAGGCAGCGCATAAATGTTGCAAAGTCAGCCCCGCAGACCAAGGCACCTTGCTGTTCCGAGTTGGCAATTCCCTGTACTACTACAAGGTTTGCCACTTCGGGGCACGCTTCTCGGCATATTGGTGGCAACGCACAGGTAGCCTTCTACTGCGCTGCATACATGCGCTGCTGTGTGACTATCCGCATAGAGCCTGGCTTTATGTCGACGACCTCCTGGCCCTGCTCCGCACAGCCGACAAAGACATGGCCACCGCACTGATAGTTGCACTGCTTTCAGCCCTGAACGCACCCATCAGCTGGAAGAAGGCTCAGTTTGCACAGGAAGTTACCTGGTGCGGGTGGACCATTCGCACGGACGCAGAGACCATTGAGCTCCGCGAACTGAAATTGCACAAGCTCCGCGAGCAGCTAATGGCACTTCAACGCAAAAGCAAAGTGCAACGCAAGGAGCTGGAAGGTGTACTAGGCCTACTCAATTGGGCCACCTCCCTAAGTAAACATATGCGCCCCTTCATGGCACCGCTCTACAAAGACCTACACAGCTGCAAAGGCACGCTGCACAGCATTTCACCTAACATGTGGGGCACCTTCCTAGATTGCCTCGACAACAACGCAAAGCTCACCCGCACGCCAGCAGGCTCTTGGCTGCCACGCAATGCACAACTACTTGAGGTCGGCAGCCTCAAAATAGCAAGCAAAGCAGATGTGCCCCTTGTGCCGCCCTCGCACAAACACCAATGGCTCAGGCTTGCAGACCCGCACCGCTCTGAAGTTCACCTTCGGCACGAAAGCAAATTCGTCCTGGCATGGCTGCAGCATTGTTTTGCACATGAGCAGCCTCGCTCGCTGCGCACAGCGCCACGCATGCACTGCTACAGTGCGGCGGACGCATTCGCAGATACGCACCGCATGGGCATTGGAGGTTGGATCAGCACTGCCGACGCCTTCCTCTGGTTCAGCGCCATCTTCTCTGCAGAGGAAGTGCGCAAGCAATGGCCGCAACTGCAAGGCAGCCTGCAGCCTTACATTGGTTGCTTTGAATCTCTCGCACAACTGGCACTGGCACAGTGCTCTTGGCAACTGCTACGCAGCAAACAGATCCGCTTTGTTCTGCCCACAGCATCCGACAATACCAGCGCAGAGTCTGGCCTTAATAAGCTCTTCAGCACGGCAGAGCCTCTGGGGACTTTTCTTCGCCTGGCGGCCACCTGGGCGCATCTGCACCGCGTGCAGTTTGAGGTGGAGCACCTCGCCGGCGAAAAGAACGTTTGGGCCGACAAGCTCAGCAGGGGCTCCACTGCCTTTCTTCAGCATCGCACTGCTGACAAAGTAGAAGTCACGCTAGCGCAACTAGCATCCGCATCGCATTGCGTCACATTACATGATCACGCACTCTCGTGGCCGCAACGGCTACTTGACGCACAGCACGCAATGCTTAAATGATGTTTAGAAAAAGAGTGGAGCGACGCCTCTCTCTCTCTCTCTCTTCTGGTGAGCACAGCCTTGCTTTCCACGCTCTGCATGTCTCACGCCCTGCCTCGCCAGGTACATTCACCAACTCGCGCGGTGAGGGACTTTTGTAGCAGAGGTTGTCGAAGTGCACCTAAAGTGGGGGTCTGCTCGGCATCGCTTGCCGCTTTCCCCTGCGAGCAATGCCTCGCGCTGCACTGCACTCTCGAGCAACCTCTGCGGAAAAATAGAGCGTCTGCAGTTCGCACTGCACTGAGCGTTGAGAACAGTTAGGAGAACGCTAGTTGTGAGTTTGTGTTTTTGATTCAACTGTGTTTTCTTATCTGTGTCGAAACCTTTAAACGCTCCGCACTGTTTCGGCACAAGCACTCACAACTAGTGTTCGCTTTTCTCGCATCGCATGCGTAAGAAATTTTCACCCACCCTCCACGCCCTTGGGGGGTCTGCTCGGCATCGCTTGCCGCTTTCCCTTGCGAGCAATGCCTCGCGCTGCACTGCACTCTCGAGCAACCTCTGCGGAAAAATAGAGCGTCTGCAGTTCGCACTGCACTGAGCGTTGAGAACAGTTAGGAGAACTTCAAGATGAGAGCGAAAGGCCGCAGATGGACACGGCTGAGGCGCCTGAGGGCGATCCAAAGGCGGACTTTGTGACCACCAAAACGCTGCGTCGTGTGATTGAAGAACTGTTGCGCGGCCGCAGTCTGGAGAAATTCACCTTCGGAGCTTTCCTTGCGGAGTTGACAGAGGCTTTGAAGCTGGATGCTGGCGATCTTACCGACCGAAGGAGCGAAGTGAAAGCCATCCTGGACAAAGTCACGCGAAGAGAGTTGCAGAGGCAACTCGTCGAGCATGTTAAGAAGAAGCGCAAAGATGCTTCAACAGCTGAAGTCCCTGTCTTCTCGAAGGTGGAGACGGCGCAAGTTTTGTTGGTGTATGTGGTGACTTTTGCTACACCGACAGATGCCGAGGCGAGACGCCGCCTGGAAAGTTTCAGCAGAGCAGACCTGTGCACGATGATGAGAACCTCTTTGGAGACAGCACAGAAAGGAAGAGCGGAGGAGCACCGTGCTACTGTGGAGAAATGCACGGTTTTTTTGGAGCGTGGTAGTGGTGCTGCAGGGCACCACGCCCACGTAGCTGTCAAAGTGACGCAGCCCGCACGTTGGAAGCCTTGGAAGGATGCCATCTTTGAGGCATGTGGTTTGGTGGCGAACTTTTCTTCGTGCACCAGAGGCCTTGCAATGTCCAATAGTTGCAATCAGAAACTTTCACTTTAAAGCTTATTGCAAGTGTTTAAAGGCGAAGGCTAAGGCGATGCAAACTGTGTCCCTGGCAGGAGGCTACCACAATGCTGTGCGATATGGCTTTGTGCCGCGGCCTGGAAAAGCCCTGGAAGACCTTGATCCAGAGCCCTTCACGTATCCAGACAGTCATCCCCCGCTCGCCGAAGCTATGCATCGAAATTTCAATCCTGATGCTTGGGCTGATGAAAAGCTCGCGCAAACTCAGTCCAGACTGTCGCGGGGCAAGTCAGCCCCTCGCTTTGGCCCCACAGACCTGTGGCCCGTGCTTGTCAAGCTCAACCTCAGGCCCGAAGACCCGGCGTACGAGGCGCAGCTCTTTCAGTATGCGAAGCAATCAGGCGGTGCGCCGATGATTGACTACCTTGTCCGGAATCACGACACGCTCAAAGGATTGGGTCAGAAACTCTGGCTGCTGCAGGAAGCTGAAAACCATGTGATCCAAGCCAAGAAATCCAGATTGAAATTCCTCTTGGAGGCAACAGAAAGATCTTGTGTTTGTGCCGGGCGCTGGGGCCGCGCCGCTCGACAAATTCTGGAAGCAAACGAAATCTCGGAGGAAGTCTTCACGAAGGCCATCTACGATGCCCTCCAGCATGGCCGCGCCAAAGGCCATACGATAGCCTTGCTCGGTGTCGGCGGGAACGAGGGGAAGACATTTATATTATCTCCCATGAAGGACATCTTTCCGCCTGGAACCGTGATAGGTTCGCCGTCTCCAAGTGCCTTTCCGCTCTTGGAACTCTGCAAATCGCGTGTTGCCATATGGGACGACTGGAGATTCGATGCAGCCATCATTCCCATAGCTCTTCAACTCCAGCTTTTCGAAGGTTTGGCCGTGACTGTAAATCGACCACAGAACCAGTTTTCTGGACATGAGATTTGGCAAGGCAGCTCTCCTTTCTTCTTGACTGGTCGCTTGGATGACTTGATGATGGTCAAGCCTGGTGTCTCGTGCACCGATCTCACGATGCTGCGAAAGCGTCTGAAAGTGTTTGAGTTCAAGCGCTCGCAGACCGATCCTGACATCACCATCCCAAGATGTGCGTCGTGCTTTGCCAAGATGATTCTACGGAAAGGAAACCCTCGAAACATCAGGTTTATCACCCCAGACTTGCAGGAGCAAGCGCCAGGAGAAGTGGTTGTAGACTACTTTTGACTTTCAGCTGACAGCGCTGTCGCAAACCCCGTGCCCCTTCGTCAATGTTGCAGGGACTGTGCAGCAGCTTCTCTAAACCGGCCTCACACATGTGCGGAACATGTTCCCGTAGTCGTTCGGAACCTCTTCAGTAATGCTTCCGGCATACACAACATTGACGATGGGGGTCCAGGGGGTCCAAGGAATCAAGGGGCGAAAGAAAGCTGCACGGCACCTGCAGTTTCATGTTCGGCTTTTCACAGACTTGGAGCGTGCTTGATGTGTAGGTGATTAAGGAAGCAAGAGTCTGCAGGGCATTCTTGTCTCCAGCAGCCTGCAGAGTTTTAGGAGTTTCTGAAACAGAGTTTGCGCTTGCAGGGAGTCTTTTCTTTTAATGCTGGAGCCGGCTGTGTAGGTCCGGACGTGACATGAGAACATTGACGAGCTGGGGCCAGGGACTCACTGAGTGGGAGTCCCTTTTTTTTGTGGACGCTTGGGCACGCTGTGTCCATCTAGGTTCGAGATCGGGCTCTTCGTGTAGCCTGTTGCTGTGGCCAGGGGCTCATCGAGTGGGAGTCTTTTCTTCATGTTGGAGTATGCTGTGTAGGACCGGACGCGTCTATGACATGAGAAGATTGACGAGCTGGGGCCAGGGACTCACTGAGTGGGAGCTTTTTTGTTTGGTGGACGCTTTAGCACGCTGTGTCCATCTAGGTTGGAGATCGAGCTCTTCGTGTAGCCTGTTGCTGTGGCCAGGGGCTCATGGAGTGGGAGTCTTTTTTTCATGTTGGAGCATGCCGTGTAGGTCCGGACGCTTCTATGACATGACAAGACTGACGAGCTGGGGCCAGGGACTCACTGAGTGGGAGCTTTTTTGTTTGGCGGACGCTTTAGCACGCTGTGTCCATCTAGGTCGGAGATCGAGCTCTTCGTGTAGCCTGTTGCTGTGGCCAGGGGCTCATAGACTGGGAGTCTTTTTTCATGTTGGAGCATGCTGTGTAGGTCCGGACGCTTCTATGACGTGACCAGACTGACGAGCTGGGGCCAGGGACTCACTGAGTGGGAGCTTTTTTGTTTGGTGGACGCTTTAGCACGCTGTGTCCATCTAGGTTCGAGATCGAGCTCTTCGTGTAGCCTGTTGCTGTGGCCAGGGACTCGCTGAGTGGGAAATGATCCTTTAGCTCCTTTCAGGCCGTTACATAAGCATCGCCATCGTTGCGGGGACCGTCGCATCACTCTCAAAATTTGTTCTGCTCGTTTTTTTCGGTTCGGCTTCGTTCGTCATACGAAAATGTATTAGAAAACAACCACGATGCGCCAAATGATCCTGATCGGCCGTTACATGAGCACCGCAATTGCTTTGAGGACCGTCGCATCACTCTCAAAATTGGTTCGGCTTGTTTTTTTCGGTTTGGCTTCGTTCGTCATACGAAAACGTACTAGAAAACAACCACGATGCGCCAAATGACCCTTTCAGGCCGCTACATGAGCCCGAAACTGTTTTGAGGACCGTCGCATCACTCTCAAAATTTGTTCTGCTCGTTTTTTTCGGTTCGGCTTCGTTCATCATACGAAAACGTATTAGAAAGCAACCACGATGCGCCAAATGATCCTGTCAGGCCGTTACATGAGCACCGCAATTGCTTTGAGGACCGTCGCATCACTCTCAAAATTTGTTCTGCTCGTTTTTTTCGGCTTGGCTTCGTTCGTCATACGAAAACGTATTAGAAAACAACCAAGATGCGCCAAATGATCCTAATCGGCCGTTACATAAGCATCGCAATTGTTGCGGGGACCGTCGCATCACTCTCAAAATTTATTCGGCTGTTTTTTTCGTTTCGGCTTCGTTCATCATACAATGTGTGTTAGAAAGCAACCACGATGCGCCAAATGATCCTGTCAGGCCGTTACATGAGCACCGAGACTGTTTTGAGGACCGTCGCATCACTCTCAAAATTTGTTCTGCTCGTTTTTTTCGGTTTGGCTTCGTTCGTCATGGGAAAACGTACTGGAAAACAACCAAGATGCGCCAAATGATCCTGAGGTCGCTCTTGTGAAGATATGCTCCGTGGCAGAGGCATGTTGTGCAGCGCGAAAACAGCTGGAAAAACAGTGGTTTGGGCGTGCAAGATCTGCGCAGAGTGTTTTCTCCCTGCCGCACTGTCCATTTTTGTGGCCTGTCCGTCTTAGCAAAGGTCCAAGCAAGCCCTGCCGAGCTGGTCTTTTTCCGTAAAGAGGCCCCGCAGGTGACGTCGTTTAGCGAGGTTGTTCTGCTGCAGAGTGTCGCAGGAACAGTTGGGGGCTGATGCTGGATACTTCTCTATGTACAGAGGCTTCTCTATGTACAGAGGCCAGGTCTGTGTCTGCTTTCCTTCTGGACCACATTGGGTGTGTCTTTGTGCGAGGCACCGCTGTTGCTGGACGCACGTTGCGGACGAGGTCCTGAGGAGCGGTAGCTTTGGAGCACAGGCCTGGTGGCTGGAGAAAGGGTCATGCGGATTCTGTGTGCTTGTGTGGGCGTGCCGGATTACAGACATGCCATGAAAGCAGAAGGGCTGGACGCTGTCTATCAACTGGGTTTCTGCAGCTGTTTTGTAGCTGTGGCCAGACCTCCCCAAAGAATCTTCTTAGGCTGTTAATTGATAGGATATATACTATCCTATTATAGGATATATAGGCTATTTATAAATAGCCTAAATAGTCTATTATAGGATATGTAAATATCCTAAAATAGACTAATTTTCTATGTCTTGAAATGCCATCGTATTGGCATTGAGCTGCAAGGCCACAATAAGTTGCTTGCATCAGTGCCTTCACTTGGCATGTGAAAGGGTCAGCAGGAAGCCAAAGGCTCCTAAGGTTGAGCTAGGATTCGTAGCGAGACAGGAAACCGAAGGCTAGATCTAGAGTAATGATCGAGAGGAACAGGAAGCCGAAGGCTCCTCTAGAGTAATGATCGACAGGAAGCCCAAGGCTCCTCTAGAGTGTTTGCATGCCTGTAGAGTGTGAGTGCTTGTTTAATGCATGTGCATATATCTGCAGCTTTTGTGCTCGAAGCTCTTAAGCTAGTGCCCTTCGAAGCCATGAGGGTGGCAGCTCTTGTGCTGCTGGTGGCCGTGTGGGGCCGTGTCGACGATGGATGGGAAGTCGTTCGCACGGCCCCTGAAGATGGTGCAGCTGGTGCTGGTGCTGCCCCGAACCAGCCGATGCAGGTGGACGAGGAGGGCCCTCCGGAAGTGCCAGTGCCGGTGCAGGCGGAAGTGATCCCCGGTGCTGGTGCTGCAGGTCCGGAAGTGCCAGTGCAGGCGGAAGTGATCCCCGGTACTGGTGCTGCAGGTCCGGAAATGCCAATGCCGATGGAGGCGGAAGTGATCGACCTGAGCTTCGAGGAATCTGCGGAGCTCCATGAGGCGGCGGAGAAAGCGAAGGCAGCCGCTGCCGCTGAGGCGGCTGAGAGGGCCAAGGCTGCCGCTGAGGCGGCTGAGAGGGCCAAGGCTGCCGCTGAGGCGGCTCAGAGGGCGAAGCTCGAAGAAGCTGAGAAAAAGAAGGCAGAAGCTCTAGCAAGGGCTCAACAGAAGACGAAGATGCACGAGGAGGCTGCCAAAAAAACTCACGAGGCAGCAGAGAGGCTAGCTGAGCTTTGCATGGCTGAAGAAGAGGCAGCAGCCCGTTTGGAGCAACTGCTGCAGCAGGCGGCCTCCAGCTCAGGCGCCACTTCAAAAATTTAGGAAGCCAATGGCTCCTTCAGCTTTATAAGTATAGATCAGGCAGCCACAGGCTCCTAAGCTCCGGTCCGGCCTGCAGGTGCTCAAAGCTCCACGTGGAGACCGGGTGCACCTGGCCCAGAGCAGACTCAAAGCCCAGGCTCGATCCCGACAAAATCTTTTAATCTAAGACAATGGCTCCTAAGCTCCTGTCCGGCCTGCAGGTTGTCAAAGCTCCACGGCTGCACCTGGCTCGGAGCAGACTCAAGGCCCAGGCTCGACCCCGACAAGTTCTAAGGCTTAATATAGGAAGCCCATGGCTCCTTCAGCTTTTAAGTAGGATGGATCAGGCAGCCACAGGCTCCTAAGCTCTGGTCCGGCCTGCAGGTTGTCAAAGCTCCCCGTGGGCAACTGGTCCGGAGCAGACTCAAGGCCCAGGCTGGACCCGGCAAAATCTAAGGCATGTAATCGATCCAGATCCCTGCTGCAGGTGCTGGAGTTCCCCCGTGGCGGCGAGCTGTTCCTGAAAGTCCACCACCGCCGCAAGGGCCGCCGCCGCAAGGGTGGCAAACTCAACCGCCGCAAGGGCCGCCGCCGCAAGGGTGGCATACTCAACCGCCGCAAGGGCCGCCGCCGTTCAGCTGGCCTCAAGGACATGCTTGGGCTCCAGGCTACCCTTGGCAGTTTCCTCAAGCATGGCCTGGAGTCACGTGGCCTCCTCCGCTAGGCTGGCCCAGCTGCACGTGGCCACAAGGTCCACTTCAAGCTCCACCTCAAGGTCCACTTCAAGCTCCACCTCAAGGTCCTCAAGCTCCACCTCAAGTTCCTCAAGCTCCACCTCAAGTTCCACTTCAAGCTCAAGGTGAAGTTCACTTTCAAGCTCAAGCACAAGCTTCACCTCGACCTCCACCTCCACCACCTCAAGTTGAACCTCAAGCTCGAGAAGCTCCACTCCCACCGCAGGAACCTCCACGTCCACAAGCTGAAGGTCGACCAGAAGCTGCTGGGTTTTCAGGTGGACAAGCTCGTGCAGGACATGGTTTAATCAGGTAGCCAGCGGCTCCTTTTTTACAGGATTTATAAATCAGGTAGCCAGCGGCTCCTTTTTTACAGGATATTGGTGGCATCGTAATGCTTGCTTCCAGGACCTCGCCTCGACCTACGATGGTGCAAAGTCTGCCATGCCCAGAGCTACTACCAGTCCGGCACATGTGTCAACCCGGCCTGCGAAGCTTAGCTTATTTTGAGACCCTAGACCCTAAACCCCTAAACCCTCAACCCTAAGGCCGAAATTTAATCCATACAGCCGAGGCATTGTACACGGGCAAACGTCCAACCACGGGGGGGTGGCGCTTAAAGCGAGGAACCCGTGGCAAGAAGCGGGCTGAGTGGTGGAGCAAGCGGCACGGAGGCCAGTGTGTTATAAATAGCAGGCAGCCTTGGGCTCCTGTAAGTATATATATATATATATATATATATTATAAATAGCAGGCAGCCTCGGGCTCCTTCCTATAAGTATATATCCTATAAGTATATTATATATAATATATTATATTATATATTATATATATATGTAGATAACTCCTTAGAGTGTTGTCCCTGCCCATGCAAGTAAACCCCCCTGCAGGTGCTTCTGGCTCCAAGGGCCAGGATGACGAGGAAGATGACGATGAAGAAGAGGAAGACGATCAGACATGGGGCCCCTGGAATCCCAAAGATGGCTCGAACGGTGACAAGAACGGCGGTGGATGGGGCTCCTCTGGTGGATGGGGTTCCTCGCAAAGCTGGGGAACTCCAGCCGTGTGACCATGCAGCGAGCATAATGCACGATCGGTTCTTGCAGAAAAAAGTTTTGTGTCCGTGTTGTGTACTGTAAGTGACTTAAGGCAGGAAGCCTCAGGCTCCTTGAAGTGGTAGAGGTGCAGCAGTTATAACAGGAGCACTATATGCACCCTAAACCTTAAACCCTTAAACCCTAAAGCCCCAAACCCTAAACCCGCCTGCGAGCTTCTTGCAGTTTTTCAATAGGGCAGGAAGCCTCAGGCTCCTCAGAAGGTTTAGGACAGGAAGCCTCAGGCTCCTCAGAGGGTTTAGAACAGGAAGCCTTGGGCTCCTGAAGCTTGAAGCTAGAGTTTGACCGTGGCCGAGGATTACTGTAGCACTCTAGAGGCTCCCATGTCAGCCCAGGCCCCTTGTCATCTGCATACCGTGCTGCAGTCCTGGAGCTCAAGACAAGACGTGTTTCACCCTCGCTTGAAGCCATGAGCCAGAGTGCCTTGGACGTGTTCTTCGGTGGAAAGGGTAGTGAGCCAGAGCTCGACACTCAGCAAGAAGACACTCAAGAAGTGGAGGTAGTTCAGGAAGTCCCGGAGCCTCAAGAGCCTGAAGCTAGCGAGGTTGAGGCTGCACCCAAGGCCAAGGCCAAGGCCAAAGCCAAGGCCAAGGCCAAGGCCAAGCCAAGGCCAAGGCAAAGGCGAAGGCCAAAAGCAAGGCCGCCGAGGAGCCTAAAGCAAAGGCCAAAGGCAAGGCGGCAAAGTCCGAGAAGTCCAGCGAGGACGAGAAGGCGGGCGACGAGGCCGTGGCGAAGGAGGAGAAGCAGCAGGAGTCGAGCCAGGAGCACGAGCAGGACGAGAAGGCCGACAGCGACAGCAAGGCCACCAAGCCCCAAGCCAAGGCCAAGGCGAAGGCCAAAGCCAAGGCCAAAGCCAAGGCCAAGGGCAAGGGAAGCACGGTCGAAGAGCCGAACCCCCCCGACAACGGTACGGAGAAGCGACCGGGCAGCCCGCCGGAGGAAAGCAGCAAGGCGAAAAAGTCTCGCTCGGACCAGGACCGTGAGAAAGCGGCGAAGCTGGGCGACCTGCAGCTTTGCAACAGCGAGCCCCAGCCGCCTGCCGGGCAGGGGGAAAGCAGGGACAAGAACAAGGCATGGTGGTTCTCGAAGCACTTGAGCACCATGCCGGACGATATCCAGAAGTTGTTTCTCTCTGAGAAAGTGTCACGGGTGCCTTGCCACATTTTGATATCTAGGCTTTGGCCCTATAAAGGAGGCACCGTCAGAGGCAGCCTTTGGCTCCTGCTATAATTGCCATAGGCTTTTGATCCTTGAGGTAGCCTTTGGCTCCTGCTGTGCAACCATCTGAGGCCGACAAGACGAAGCTCATCAATGGTGCGGTTGAGAAGAAATCCGGGGGCAAGGCCGGCCAGATGTACAAGCTGAACACCGAGTCCGCCGTGCTCCAGCAGCTGAGCACCTTCTACAAGAAGGTTTGTGGCAAGGACAAGGTGAAGGGCAAACCCAGAGCACTGATGGTGGCCAAGCTGGGAGGGGAGGAAGCTTTCAAGAAAGCTCTGGCCACCGGGGATGTGTATGAGGTGAACAACAATGGTTCCTTGTTCTACTGCTTCAGAGAGATCGTCGTCACCAATGAGACTGGCACCAACAATAGGATGTCGACATCGAAGCTACGGAGCATTTAGAGGCTTATGTTTTAAAAGCTTGAATGAGCTATAGATACTAAGTTTTGTTCCCATCAGCTCAGGAAGCCCGACCAGAGCATCACCGACTCCGCCGCCGAGGGATTCGACAGCTTCTTCGCAAACTTCCAACCATGCCTGGAACCGGACCGTGCTGCTGGATGTGGCTCAGAGCTCCAGGGTGGCCTTCTGGCTTTGTGTGACAAACCGGGAGCAGAGAGCTGGACTGCGGAAGCTAGTACGAAGGTGGAGGAAGCCTTGCAGTGGGCAAATGCCACGAGGATCAGTGTTTCCAAAGTGCTTTCAAAGGAGACGGCAGCTTTGAGCAAAAGCTCGGTGTGGACGACCCTCAAGGGCCAGCTCCAGAAGGCTTGGGAGGACTTGATGCCCTTGCACTCGGATCTCGAGAAAGCGAAGCTCTTCAAGAACCTTTCGCTTGCTGAGCTGAGGTCGCTGTTGCAAAAGGCTGCAACTGGCCTGCTCGCAGCCCAGGATTTGATCAAGGGCATGACTGCCCTCATTTGATTTTGAATGTTTCCATTCTACAATTCGTCTTTTAGGATCGACGTGTCATGACACATGTGCATGTTTGCTCTGGGGATCGAAGCAGCTGCTGCGACGAAAAAGAAGTGCATGTATGCATGTGAGCTTTAGGAAGCCAAAGGCTCCTAAGAGAATATTATATATATCCTAGGTGTATGTTGCAAAGGAAGCCTTCGGCTCCTCCAAAGAAGACTTTATCTTCGGGTTTGGTGGATGTTTCTTAAGTTAAACTCTGAGGCTTTAGGGTTTGCAGGGCCATAAGTTTTGAGATAGATGATTTTTTTGGTTGAGGTGTCTGGGTTTTCTGGAGTACTCGGGTTTAGGGTTTTTGGTTGCAGCTTTTCTCGAGTTAAAGGGTTAGGCTATAATTGAGGGTTGCGGGCTGGGGTTATAGGGGTTTAGGGTTTTCACGATATTGGATTTGGGATGTTCGGGTGTTCAGGATTCAGGGGTTTAGGGGTTTAGGGTATAGGGTTTGAGATTCGGTGGTTTAGAGTTGGGATGTAGCCTGTTCATGGGTTTAGGGTTTGAGGGGTTTAGGGTATGGGGTTTTGGGTTTGAGATTCGAGGGTTTCGGGTTTGGGGGTAACGTGGGTTCAGGGGTTTAGGGTATAAGGGTTTAGGTTTGAGATTCGGGGGTTTCGGGTTTGGGTGGGAGGGTGTTTAGAGGTAACGTGGGTTTAGGGGTTTATTTGTACGGGTTTAGGGTATTCGGCTTAGGTATTTTGGTTTAGGTCTAAGCTAGGGGCTTTAGGGTTTAAGGACGTTTTAGGGGTTTAGGTTATAAGGTTTAGGGTTTTCACGGGCTTGGGGATAGCAAGGTGTTCAGGGCTTCTGGTTTGCGAGTTTAGGGTAGGGCTTAAGGTGAGTCGAAGTTTCGTCGAAATTTCGATCAAACTTCGACTCCTTCGGTGGTGCTTTTCTCACGGGGCATTGAAAATTTTCAATGCCCGGTAAAAAAGCGCCACCGAAGGAGTCGAAGTTTGATCGAAGTTTCGACGAAACTTCGATTCACATAGTAGAAGTTTCATCGAAACTTCGATCAAACTTCGACTCATGCAGTCGAAGTTTGATCGAAGTTTCGATTCCGAGCAGTCGAAGTTTGATCGAAACTTCTACTGCCCAATCGAAGTTTCATCGAAGTTTCGATTGCGAATCGAAGTTTGATCGGAACTTCGACTCATGAGTCGAAGTTCCGATCAAACTTCGACTCACGAGTCGAAGTTTCGATCAAACTCCGACTCGGAGCAATCGAAACTTCGATGAAACTCCGATTCACTGAATCGAAGTTTGATCGAAGTTTCGATGAAACTTCGACTCATGAATCGAAGTTTCATCGAAACTTCGATGAAACTTCGATTCAACACCCAACTCACCCGGTGGCGCTTTCTGTCCGGGCACTGAATTTTTCAGTGCCCGGACGAAAAAGACCACCGGAAAATCACCCAGCCAGCACCACCCAAACACCACACACGACCCACCGCCCATTGCCCAACACCCACCACCACCTAGCACCCACCACTACCACCCAGCACCCAGCACCCACGACCAACCACCAACGACCCAGCACCCACGGCACCCACACCCAAAACCCGCCACCCACCGCCGCCACGAGCAACCATCCACGACCCACCGCCCACCACCCGCCAGCCACCACCCACCGCCCACGACCAACCACCAACGACACAGCACCCACGGCACCCACACCCACCACCCACCACCCACCGCCCATCGCCACGTACCATCCACGACCCACCGCCCACCGCCCGCTATCCACCACCCACCACCCACCACCCACCACCCAACGTGTATATATATATATATATACATACATATACATATACATATATACATATATATATATATATATATACATATACATTGACATATACATATACATTTTTATTTATATATATATATATATATATATATATATGTATATGTATATGTATATATATGTATATGTATATGTATATGTATATGTATATGTAGATGCATATGTATATGCATATGTATATGTATATGTATGTATATGTATATGTATGTGTATATATGTGTATATGTATATATGTATATATGTATATATGTATATATGTATATATGTATATGTATATATATATATATATATATATATATTCATATATATATATATATATATATATTCATATATATATTCATATATATATATATACACACATATATATATATAAGATAGAAAGATATACCCTAAACCGTAACCCCCTAAACCCTGAACCCGCTAAGCCTGCCCTGAAAAGAACCCTGAAGAGTCCAGTGCCCCAAACCCTAAACCCTGAAAGCCATCAACCCTTAAACCCCCCTAAGCCTAAACCCTCCAAACCCTTAGGGTTTTAGGGTCTGTAAGGGTTTAAGGTTTTAAGGTTTTTCCACAATAGCACTTTAGGGTATAGGGTTCGGGCTTAGGGTCTTTAGGGTATACCTGTTCTAAACCACAAAGGGGTCAGGGCACCCAAAGGGGTTATAGGGCTTAGGGTTTTTTTTTCGAGGAGCACACGTATATGAGGATGCCGAAGGCTCCTTGAAGATAATGTAGGATAAGGAAGCCAGAGGCTCCTTGAAGCTAATGTACAATTAAGGAAGCCAGAGGCTCCTGTTTTGTGGCCGCTAGACAATATTTGTTTATCCTCAGCAGTCCTCCCAAGCCTTGAATTTTTTGCAGTAGATCTGTGAGATGTGTGCCGCCATGGATCCGGACATCATGCAGCGGGGAGGATCCAAACAAAGAGCTGCGAAACGTGCTGCACAAACTTCGGCAGCAGTTCCAGAACCCAGCCGATTGGCGACCCACCTTCTGCGGTCATTCGGCTGGGGGAAGATGTCTTTGCCAGAAGTACAGGTGGTGGCTGCACTGGTGGAAGAAGATGCATTGGAGCCAGTGAAAGCCGAGATTCGCATACTTGCCAATCTCGGCTCTCGGGGCCTATATCAGGGAAATCTCCGGAGAGACCTATTGAGGCACACTCAAATGCCTGCTCTTGTGAGCAGCAACGTGTGTGTGCCCATCAAGAAAGCTCTCCGGGCTGCGATCCCGTTTTTGGACCCTGTTGACGTGTTTCGGTCGCTGCAGCGACAGCCAATGGTCTTCCGTGAGTTATGCTGCAGGAACGATGGTGACATAGCGAACTTTTGGCGAGAGGTCGGCTCCTCGCACCCTGCACTCCTGCACCATCCCGTGAAGAAGATCAAGAACTACCAATCCAGAGCGGTACCGCTGATCCTGCACGGCGATGGAGTTCCGATTGACAGCAAGGACAGGTCTTGTGCTTTTATCTCTTGGAGAAGCCTGCTCTCCTCACAGACCTCTTCAAAGCTCGTCCATGTGCTGATAAGTGCTGTTTGGACTGAGCAGATCGTGGTGTCTTCCTGTGGCAACACTGTGGCCAGCATCTGGGGACACGTCGTTCGGGCCTTTGAACGATGTTTCGAAGAATGCAAGACGAACAATGACTTGTTCCCGGTGCTCCTTTTCTGACTGGTGACTTGGAATGGTACAACACGAGTCACAACTTGCCACGGTGGAATTCCAACTTCCCTTGCGGGCATTGCAACATCAGCAAAGACAATATGTTCGACTACAAAAACGTGGCGGAGGTTCCTGTGGATCCATGGCACTGCCCTCGCCGCAGCTGCTGCCCTCTCCTGCGACACCTTGTGAGCCCCAGTGGTGTGATTCCGGACTGGATGCACAGCAAGCACCTCGGCTTCGACCAGCGGCTGGCTGGCTCAACGTTGTGGGTTCTCTGCTGGAGGATCCTTCCTGGCGGAGTAGAGGAAAACCTGGACAATGTATTGCTGCAGATGAAGGCTGTGAACTTTCCTTTTTTTCAGATAGGCTAGCTTAAGCTCCTCCTGTTTTCAGATATGTATAGGCAGCTTAAGCTCCTGCTGTTTTCAGATATGGTATAGGCAGCTTAAGCTCCTGTTGTTGTGAGACATGGTATATAAAAGTTGTAGTGTGTAGGCAGCTTCAGCTCCCCTGCAGGACTACTGGCGGCAGCACAAGGGCAATGGCATCAACTACATCACTCAGACCATGGTCCTGGCTGACCCACAGGATATTCACTGCAGAAAGGGATACCCTCGCTTGAAGGCCAAGGCAGCAGAAACTAAGGGCGTTATTGCAGCTTTGGCGAGCATCTGCCAACAGCACCTGCAACAGGACAACGAGGAGCACCAACAGATTGCCCTGGCTTTGAGTTTCAGCCGCGATTTGGACCAAATGGCAGATGGCATCGAAGACTGGAAGCCCTCGAAAGAGGTGGCGGATCGGATGATGCTCACGGCCGTTTGTCTCTTCCAGTGCATGACGATTTTGAATAAGTCCTTTCTGGAGCAGGGCCATCTGGCCTTCCAGTTGACATTCAAGACACACTGGTTTCTGCATGGGCTGCAGCTGGCGAGGCATCTTTCCCCCAAGCTGACTTGGACATACTCCGGCGAGGATTATATGTCCAAATGCAAGGGTCTCCTCAAGATGTGTACCAAGAGCCGGACGATGCTGACTTCGTTGGATCGTTTCATGCGGCAGTACACAGATGCCATGTCAATCGAACTGGCAGAGATCCTTGCACAGCCTGGACCGCCGCTCTGAGGAGAAAAAATGGGACCGTTCCTTAATTGCTGAAGGAAGCCTCGGGCTCCTCGTTCCTTAATTGCTGAAGGAAGCCTCGGGCTCCTCTGAGATTTTGAGCGCCTGCAGTTCTGAAGCAATCTAAGCCTCGGCCTCCTTGTAGGATCTTCAGGGCATGTCGTATCTGCTGCAGCCGTTTTTCAGCTCAAGCTCGCCGCTCGCCTCCGTAGTACAGCCATGGCAGACGAGGCCGAGCAAGCCGTTGAGGTCAAGGACCTCGTGGAGGCAGCTCTGCAGAAAGACGAGGGCGACCAAGCCGTTGAGGGCAAGGACCTCGTGGAGGCAGCTCTGCAGAAAGCCCGAGAGGAGGAGCTCGACCCAGAGGCTCGCAAGTGCAAAAGGGAACGGTGGGTGGGCTACCAACACGTGAACTTCCCGTGGCTTTCTACCGCCTTCCTCAACGAGGTGTTGCCCAACAGCTGGTTCGTTTCCAAAAGAGCTTGGGAAAAAGAAGCCTGTGTTGCCCGTCGAACCCTGAGGCTGTTGACTTGCCTCCGCTTCGGCCTCAAGCTACAGCAGCTGGCTGCCGGCAAAAACGGCGGGGCATGAGTGCCATGTAGTGGCTCCATGCTATAATTTAATGCACGTGTCATGACACATGTGTATATATGCTAGGGATCGAAGTCGCTGCGAGGGAAAAAAGGAGTGCATGAATCTATAGGAGCTGTAGTCCAGGAAGCCAAAGGCTCCTGAGGGATATTAAGATAGGCCAAGGGCGAGGAAGCTGCCAACTCGATCGCTTTAGAAATGCAATAAGCAAGGAAAGGCACAGAAGGCACAAATGCACCATATACTCAGAAAGGCTTCCATGAACCCCGCAAGCCAATGGGGTCCAGGAAGCCAGGCAACCAAGAAATCCAGGATGTGTCAGTCCTGGATCCGCACGGGACCGCCTCGTGAAGACGTGGCGGTCCCACCCATGTGCGAGGAAGCCGCCAGCTCCTAAAAAAAAAGGTAGCTTAGAAGCTCCTATAGGCATCCGGTGACACCATAGGATGTGCCCGCATGCATGGTTGTTGTATATATATTGTATGTTTTTCCCGTGCAGTTTTTTTAGTTTGCAGCTGTAGGACTCCTGCCATGGCACTGCCGACAGTTGGCGAGCGGCTGAAGGTGCTGCCGTCAGTGACTGCAGCTGCCCTTGAAAATGCCGTCGAAAAAGGGTTGCGGCAGATGGGCCACAACACACTCGGCATGCTGTGCAGAGGACTGGATGAATGCTCATGGAAGACGGCCCTGGGCAAACACATCCAGGAGGTCGTGTTCCTCGCTCCGATCTTGAACCGTATCTTCGAGATCTGCACCAATGGCTTGATACCCCATGCCTTGCTCCAGACTGCTTTGCTCGGCCTGTTCAAGAGGGACATCCTGGTACTACAGGCTCCACAGCAGAAGTTGCCAGGCTGGGGGCGCTTATAATCTCATGATAGGTATAGCCTAAGGATCCTAAGACTCTAGTGCCTAACCCGGCCCCTAAACCCATAAATTCAAAGCCCTGCAGGCTGGGAAGACTCGTCGCTGCAGTACTTCAACCTGAGATTCAGAATGCTGGCCGGCAAGATTCGGGATGTTGCCACCGGCAAGGAAAAGATGCCCAAGAAACTCGACAAGCAGGCACTTCAACAGGTGCAGGCCCTCTGCTTGCAGATCAACCCGAAGTTCAAAATGGAGGACATGGTGCAGCCATCGGAGACAGTGCCGCTGAAAGGTGTACTTGCACTCCAGGACGGGCCAGCGAAGGATGCCGAGACGGAGCCTGCAGCAGCAGTCGTACCTGCACCTGTCACTCCTCCGGTGTCCCATACCCCCGCTTCTGGCAGCATGGGCTGCATGCCAAGGGCATCTGGAAGCATGGACTTCATGCAAAGGGCGACACAGCAAGCTTTGCAGAATGCCTGGGCAGCCTCTCCGGCCAAGCCCCTCACCAAGAAGCAGAAGGAGGCGGCTGTCCAGAAACGGCCTGCGAGCAAAGCTCCAGAAGCCTCGCCGAAGAAGCGGCCTGCTGCCAAAGATCCAGAAGCCGGCACAGCTGCCAAGAAGCAGAAGGAGTCTGTTAACCCTGCCCCTGTGCCCGGCCGCGAGGAGAAGGAGCTCTACCAGGAGGCGATCAGCACTATTATCTCTGACTCCGTGTTTAAAAGCACGGACAGTAGGAACCACTACACATCTCGATTTTACGCCAAGGCGAAGAGGCTTGCTCTTGGCCACGGCTTGGGGAAAGAGAAGGCCGTAGAGTGGGCTCGCAAAGCCCACTCGAAAGCCAGCCAGCTCTGGGATGAAAAGTTTCACTGAGAGTGAAGTCCACTCGAAAGGAAGCCATGGGATGAGACTGCGAGTAAAAGGAGTGCTGCATCTGGGGTTTTGGGCAAATTATAAGCCAGAAGCCGCCTTAGGAAGCAGAAGCTCCTGAAGCATCCAGTCCAAGATTTCAGTCAGGAAGCCTTAAGCTCCTGAAACATCCAGTCCAAGATTTAAGTCAGGAAGCATAAGCTCCTGAAAAGAATTCAAGGAAGCAAGAGCTCCTGGAGGAAAATCAAGGGCTAAAATAGCCTATGTAATAGTTTAAAATAGACTATTCAATAGTTTAAAATAGACTATAATAGTCTATTTAAAATAGACTATATCCTAGTCTATTTTTGACTATATATCTTATAATAGACTAATAGTCTATTTTAGGATATATAGTCTGTTAACAGCCTAAGAAGATTCTTTGGGTCGTTGCGTGGGGACCTGAAGGCGCGGGGCAAACCAAGGTTCTGGGGTGTGGAAGAAAGCCGATGCATGACACAAGGTGCTGGGTAATGCCTCCGAAGCAGAGCGACCAGCAGGTAGGCTTCTGTAGTTTGATCATGCTTGTTTGGAATGCCAAGCTATGCTTGTTAGGTACTGCACCAGGAGCTTCTGCGTCTGAAAGAGACGCGCAAGGCCTTGAAAGCAGAGCTGCGTGAGCAGTCGAAAGAGCACCGGAACCTGATGGCACGACGCAAGCGCCTCCTGCAGGCTCGCGTAGAGCGACACCGTGTGATTTCGCGTTTCTGGCTTGCTGGCCAAGCCAGGCCACAAAGAACTTAAGCAACGAAGACCTCCAGCTGCTGCTACGTGCGCGAGAAGGTTTGGTCCAGACTCTTTCCATTATAGTAGACTTGTGGGTGTACTTCGGGGAGGCGTTGCTGCTGCTGACCCCAACGGTCAACTTCTCGCTGACAACGCAGGCAGGAATGCGTGGGAACGTTGTTGTCACAAACACACACAGACACACACACACACACACACACACAGACACGCACAAATTGCCGACAGGTCGCGGTGGCGCAGGAGAGCCTGCAGGTGCCAGTGTGAGAACGCATGTCCTGTCTCATGCGTCGTTCGGTCTAGACAGTTGCGTTGGACGTGTGGTGTCTGCTGGGTCGACCAGAGTTTTGCAAATCCAGCAAAGCATGATGTGCGGTGCATGCATGCAGGAGCGGGCGCTGAGCGTTGAAGGCTCTGTGGCTGGCGTTGCTTTTCCTAGAATGTGCGTGATTGGTTCCGGTGTTGATTTGGCCTGTCTGGAACAGCCTGGCCCGGGGGGGCCTCCCCGGTAGACGGCGGTGTCTCTGTGGATTGATGTTTTGGGGGCAACCACGTGTGAGCCTGAATCTGCTGTGGTTGTGCAGCGCGAGCCATAGTTTCAGTTGGCCTGGTGACTGTTACTTCCTGGGAACACAGCCTAGCAAGCCAAGATTCCGGGCATAGCAGTCCTCAGCAACCCATGCTTGAGTGTGTAGTAAAGTCAACTTACCTTCCATGTGTTTTGAGAAGTTGCCTTAAACCCTTTCGAAGCCATGCCTCCACCTGGCCCCGAAGAGAAGCTGAGGGAGCTGTCTCGCCAAATAAAGAACCTGGGTCAGCGCTGCAAACGGGCCGCAGCGCCTGCTCCGACGGAAGTCGAAGGCGATGCGGATGGGTTCTGGCGTTGCGCTCCAGACAGCCTCATGGCCATGCTCGTTTATGGTTTCAGCGGTCATTGCTCCAGCGCGGCAGCTGATTTTGCTTGTGGCAGAGGTTGGAGGCTTGGCGCTTCGGCCGCTGCAGCCACCGAGGAGCAAGTGGCTACGGTTGAGTGGGCTTACATTCACATGCCCCTGTCGGTTCTTGTGGATTTGGAGTTAGAGCCATTAAAAATGGTTGGGCAGCGAGATGTCTATTGCGCGGCCAAGTATTGCCTGGAGCATCGACTTGTGGCCTACGTGGAGGAACAGAACACAGTGCATGGGATTGCACCATCTCGTGCGCAGATGCTAGACGTGGCTCTGGCGAGCATTCCTGCCGCCGCGCCGTCTTGCGTGAAAGAGCGCCTGGTTTCGCTTGTGCAGGGTACACCGCGGAAGGAGCGCAAGTACCTAGCAGCCTTTCGCCGCAGGTGGAGCGCAAGATATGGGTGCTTACGCACAGAAGATGTTGTTGATGTTGCTGAGCGCCGACAGAAGGCTGGCTGGGACAGGGTCCGCTGCGCGCGCATCGTTTTAAGAATCCTGGCGTGTTGTGATATGGGCTAGCAGCAGCGCAGCGGGGGGTCGTCTGTTACAGTGTTACCCACCCTCCGCAGTGATGGTTCGGCCTGGGAGCTTCATTCTTTCAGTGTCAAGCAGAGGGGAAGATTGGGAACATAGAAATATGGGCTAGTCTGCAGCGCAGGATCTAGGCTCGCTTGGTAAGACTGGTTTGTGTTCTGCTCTGGCCGCAGGAAAGGGCAGGCTGCTTTTTAGCTTCGTCTGGCAAGCCCGAAATGTAGGTCTTCATTCTGAAGCGTTCCTCACTGTTCACTGTGCAGGCTACTGTATTCCATCAGTGGATGAATCACATTTGGCGTGACGCCGCTAAGCCGGTGCTGGTGGTGAACATGGATGAGACCTCGGTGGTGCGGCATCCAACTGGGCTCTGGGGAACTGTCTTGAAGGGTCCGACGAATAAGCCGCGGCGGGACCACGGGACTCTCTCGGACCGTCGTGGCAGCTTGTCGTTTCTGGCAAGCATCTGCCCGGACAGCGACGTGCAAGGCATACTGCCGCAGATTCTTCTGGCGAATGAGCATCAGGTGAGTCTTACAGTTCTGCGCCGCTTGCAAGCTTCAGGTTCGCTTCCTCCCAACATGCACATCTGGCGAGAAGCATCTGGGTGGACGACGCATGCCATCATGAGGCGGTACCTCAGCTTCTTGGCGCGGTCTTTGGGCGAGGTGGTGGCCCAGCGGACGGTTGTCCTCCTTGTTGATGTTAACAGAGCACACATAGACCATTCGATACTTTTGCATGCCAGGCGACTGTCAATTCGGATGTGCTTTGTCCCGGCCAGGATGACACGATGGCTCCAGCCAGCAGACACAGCTATGTTTGCTCGTTTCAAGGCTGCGTTTCGTCGCATTTGGAGAGAGGCGAAAGCTGGCCTGCCTATGGGCGTGGTCTCCCAAGAGAAATGGCTGCGCATAATTTTCGCCGCGATTGCCGCTGTCTTGCCGACGACCAATTGGCATGTCGCCTTCGACTCTCTTGGGCTGCTCGGGAACCAGAACTCCATGTCGCAGAAAGTGTGTGAGGAGCTGGGCTTGGCAATGCCACCGCAGGTCCCGCGTGGAGTTCCAAGTGCGGCGCAGGCTGCGTTGGTCTTCCCTAGTGGAATGAAAGTCGATGTGATGACTTGGGTGCATTTCGTGCCGAAGTCAGCTTTAAAAGGGTTGGCTATGCCAGCCGCGGCGCACGGCCCAGGGGCAGCAAGGCCTGCGGCGTCGGCGTCGAGTGCGTCTGGGAGTTCCGTCGCTCCGACACGTCGTGGGCTCCCAGCTTCTGTTGAACCAGTGCATTGGTATCGTGGACGCCCAGTCCGCGACCTGCGCTGATTTCAAAGAGCCTAGCAGCGTTTGAAAATACTGGTATGGCTGCCCTCTTTCCACACCTCGTCACCGAAAGTCGTTCAAGCGGCTGGGTACCGTGGAGTCGCTGCCACAACGCCTCCTTGAGGCAGCCTGCAGTCACAGCAGCCTCCCTGCCACACTGTGCAGCACTGCGCTCCTGGAGTCAGGCTTAGATGCTGTGAAGACGATAAGGCCCTCACTGCACCGGTGGGTTGTGGATTTCCTGCACTTTGACGGTTACAGCCAGGGCGCCGGATCTGGTCAGGAGAACCTGCGGATGTCGCACCAGGACACCACCTGACACTTCACCCCGACACTGCCGGTCGTGCTGAAGGTGGGACTGTTTCAGCTTTGGAACATACGTGCTTGGCTTGTTGTGTCCCAATGACTTTACACCATCGGAGAACACTGGCTGGTTCTCGCATCGCCAAGCGGTAACGCCAAGGGTTGTCTTTTTGCGGGGCTGTCTTGGAGACATTGCCACGGCTCAGGCGGGAGTAAGGGCGCAGTGCGCGTGTTGCCTCCCCCTTCAGTCAGTGGTGCTCACATGCTATGCTGCTGTTCACGCAGGGGTCGGCCGCGCTGCAGCTGCGATGTGCCTCAGAGGCAACAGGAGGGACAGCCTGCATCGGCTGCCATCCTTGCGAATGCAGCTGGCCAGCTTGTCATCCGCATGGGCGACCCACGACAACCTGCGACGACCCGTTGCAACACTTCCGGAAGGGCAGAATAAGAACCTCAGAGTTCTTGGCAAAAGTAGAAGACAACGTGCAAGAATATATAGAAAGCATGTCAACGCTCACCGAGGACGAGCGTAAAGCTGAAGAGGCTTACAAGCAAGCAAGAGAAGAGATGGACCTTTATGAGAAGGAACTTAAGAAGGAGATGAGAGAAAAGCTTGAAGTAAGGATGAAGAAAGTTCGAGAACTTGAAGACGACGCAGTCGCAGCAAGAGGAGACGTTGAGAAGACGAACAACGTGAAAAGCGCGTTAGAGCAGCTAGGTCAAGTTGTACAGATGGCAGACAAGCTACTGTCAGCCCTAAGTGAAGAATTCAAGGACCTAGACTTGTACAAGAGGCCAGATCCAGATAAGGAGAAAGAAAGACAGGCCTTAGCAAAGCTTATGACGATGATCAAGAAGAAAAGTGAAGGAAATAATCCGTCAACACCGGCAGCAAAGGTCAAAGCGATGCCGAAGAAAGCACCAAGCGTTATCAAAGAAGGATTAGCTATTTCTTAAGAAGAGAGAAGTGCAGCGAACACGAAGGAAAAGCAGTTGGAGCTGGAGCGCAAGCTGCAAGAGCGTTTCGCAGAAGCAACAGATGAGATGATCGACAAAGCAGCAAGGGCAAAAGTTGATCATGCAAAAGACAAGCCAAGCGAACCAGAAGGAACGCCGCCAAAGAGGCAAGTGAATCCGTATTGGCTCAAAGGCCAAGGGGATCAAAAGGAAGAGTCTCACAAGAAGACAAGATACCAGAACTGCTATTACTGCAAGCAGTCAGCCGACCACAGAGCGACTGAGTGTCCTCTGATGGAACAAGCTGTGCGAATGTATTACAGCGGAGAGCGGCCTGAAGCCAGCAACACCGCTCGCAAGATTTTCTGCAAGGTATGTTATATCTACTTCCAGAAGATGGCCGGAAGGTCATTCAGATATACTGGCTGGGGTACCCATACCCCAGACATCTGCAATTACAAAGACCAAGTGAGAAGCTATCTAGAGGATAATGCATACAAGTATGAAAAGGAATTGAAAGATTTCCAAGAGACATTGGGCATAGGATACAAACCAAAAGACAGTTGGGGAGCAGAACCCAAGAAGCCCAAGAAAAGTGAAGAGGCAAAGACTGAAGAAAAGACTGTGAAGAAGACAGAAGAGAAAGATCCAAAGAAGAAGAAGCCAGTGGAAAAGTCCAAGAGCAAGGACAAGGACAAGGAGAAGAAACCTGACAAGACTGAGAAAACAAAGAAGGTTGAAAAGGAGAAGAAGCGTAAGAGCGTATCTCCGTTCGATCAAGAAAGAGCTGAGAGACGCCAGCGGAATGAACAAGAGCTTATGTAAATTGCGGCGACGGTTTAAAGAAGCAAGAAGAGTGAGGGCGTTCACAAAGACGCCCAGCAAGGCGAAAGTGAGGCTGAGAACAGCCAAGGCAAACGTTTCACAAAAGCAAAAGGCAGAAGCCACGAGGATAGAAAATCCCACGGCAACGACAAAAGCCACGTGGACGAAAGTCCCACGGCAACGTCAAGTCACTACGAGCACCACGATGAATTCAAAAACCAATGTTTACAGAAAGGACTAAAGACAAAAGTCCGACAAAAGTTTCCAGATTGCCGAAGGGCAAGGATGGACTACGACTACCTCGCGTACAGCGACGTACAGAAAAAGTGAGTGTGCACGTAGAGTGGAGTGAGTCCATGCCAAATGTGTGTGGAAAGCAATTCGCAAATCTGCTATAGGACATCAGAAGAGTGAGGATGAAGACCAAAGGAAGAAAACGATAAAGATGTCCCACAAGTGCTTAAAGAAGCGTGCGAGAAGTGAAGATGAAGGCTCACAGGAGCATGCGAAAACAGAAGCAAGAGTAGTACAAAAGTTAGGAAAAAGTTTCACAGAATCACGTGACACGACAATGCTGTGTACGTGATGAGGGCGTAACAGAATGTTCAATTTTCCCTCATGCCCGATTTAGCACCAGTTTCACTGCGTATCTCCGTAGGTCAAACGTAGGCTCAAGACAGCCTGACAGCAGAGCGAGTAGTGAGAAAAGATTCCGAAGCTCGCGCCGTGCTGTGACAAGGATACTGGTTTAAGGGTTTAAACTTTCAGCCTGGCTACCCTGCACAGTTGCTCCTGAGAGGCGTTGAATTTGAGCACAGTGGCCCCGCTGGTCAGCCTGTTCGAGTACGCCCGTTTTACCCGGTGCTAGACACCAAAAACCCCATCTATGGATTGCTGGAGTTTACGAACCCACCACGCTTCAGCCTCCACCGCCTTCGCGCACACAAGGGGATGGGCTTGAAGCCGCCCAAGCGAGTTTATGCTGCCTTCCGTTCCACGCATCATCGGTCTTCAATCGGGGCACACATCGCGATTGACACGCAAACGACTGTATGTCGGGGTCGGAACGAGGCGGCAGAGGTGCTGGTCGCCTCCGTCCCTGGCGTATTCTACCTTTATGCTATTGCTTCTGACACCGTTGACACGGTATTGCTGGGGAGGCTCCAACACTTTTTGTCGACACTACTGCAAAAGTTTGGCCTGCCTGCTGCTCTTCTCCCATCGTCCGCCACCACCAGTTTGCCCCGTGCTCTCTACAACACCGAGGGCTTTGCATCGCCCGTAACGGCCGAGCTCCGCAGCCAAAGTTGCGCCGCTTCTGTCCCCAAGGCCCCTGACACTGCCTGGAGCCAGCGGGTGGCTACACTGCTGGAGGCTGTTGACATCCCGCCCGATCGTCTGGTGCCAGGGGTAGATGCAATTCCCAGCAAGAGTGTTCCGCCGGAGGAAGAGGATGACTTCGGAGAACAACACGCGATCCTGCGCACCTTTCAGGCCACGGGCAGACGACAGCGGCTCATCGAGGGCCTTGATAGTGCAACGGCTCTACGGGAACTTCTCCCCAGCAGAGAAGATTGCCTCTCCCTCCTGCCACTTCCCCTTTCGTTGCCGGCTTGTGAAGTGAAGATCAGCCCACAGAACTTCGGCGCACGTGTGGTGGACTTTGCCGATCGTGCACTTATGCTGAGACACTGCACGCCCAGTGAGGCTGCGCTTTCCGGGTGTGCCTCACACCCATTTTGGCAGTATCCATTGCCCTGGCCCAATTCTGTGACCCGGTACTACGGCTGCCCGAGGGTCGGGTTTTTGATCTCTCGTGGTATGAGTTGGCGCGGCCGGAGATATGGTGGTGGTTGCTGTTGGACGAGCTGGATGGGCTCCGTTTCTCGCTTCCTAATGCCACGGCAGGTATCAAGTCACCTGTCCGCGACGGTAGCCTCATCCAAATGTCTCTCGCACCTCGGAGGGATCCCGCCGAGGCCGGAAGACGCCACCGTGGCACCGGCTCCAATGCCCGGCGACTCGACCCGCGGCTGCAGGCGGAACGCACACAGATCCGCAGCAAGGCACTCCACTTCTCCATTGTGGTGTGTTGCTCCCTGTGCAGCTCGTGTTTTATCTAGCCCGGGCATTGACAGACGAGCCTGAGGCGGCTCCCCTCTTGCAGCTTGTACGTGTTGCGCCGGTCGAGCACAATGGCCTGCAGTTTGTTGAGCTCCGCGTCAAGGCGGAGGTCCCGACCTCTCTGGTTGGCCAGCCCCAAATCGCGATTGCTGCCCGCATGATGGAAGGCTTTCATCGTGAACTTCTCCCTGCGAGGCGCGGCGATTTCGATCCACAGATGTTCTCCTACCCTGGCCTGTAAAGGCACGTTCCGTCTCCTGCTTCCCCTTGATGATGCGCCCCTGGGATTGCGTGCGCAGCCCGCTCTTCCCCTCCAGTCTGCTGGACTTTTGCATGCCGCGTTGTGTCGGCTCCGCACGGCTGCCACCACCCGGGGTTGGGAGCTCAGTGCCGTTGTTGTGTTCTGGTTACGCGGCCCTCGGAAAATGGATTTCTACTTCCCTGACCGCCTGTGGCGCTATGCCCACTTCGATGCAATAGACTGTCGGGCCCAAGTCCTGATCCATCGTTTAGTGGCACAGGAATCCAATCAGGGTGTTTTGCCTGACGGTAATCAACCCCGATATCGTCTCGGGCACACGTGGGGACAAGAAGAGTGGCGGGCTGCGGCCCATGCCTTCATCGAACAGGGTGGACTTGGCCCTGGCATCCAGCTCCCGTTCATTTCCAAGGAGCTTATGCCGCATCTTCATGAACCGGACCTCGACACCCTCCAGTACGGCTTCACCCGCCTCAAAGCCTTGTATGATGCGGGCCAGTTTCAATTGCTGTAACTTCTGCGAGAATCCCACTTCCCACGCAGTGGCAATGACATGCAGCGCATACTTGATCAATGGCCCCCTGCCTAGGAGCGTGACCATTCAAACCTAGGACTCCTTGGCGGGCCACAGTGTCCAACCTTTCGACATACGTCGACGGGTCCATTGCCACTGGCCTTGGGTTTTGGACTTGTGGATTTTTTGCGTGCACGATCAGGACACAACAGGACCTCGGGGCCGACCGTTGTTCGACGGAACTAGAACGGCGGCCGGAGCCTTGACTTGGCTCCACTGACGGTCTTGGACAACTTTGGGCGACGGCCTACTGTTGTTGTGGAACGATCGCTGAGGACCCGTAGCAGGTGCTGAACGGCAAACCCCGGCAAAGCCTGGGCGCCGCAGCTAGTTCCGCCCTCTCTAATTAGGTATCTTGTTTCACCGCTGTTTCGTTTGTTGTTTGGTTTGCTTGTTTGTAGGGACCTAGTGCTACAGCCGTAGTCGACGAGGCCCGCTTACGCCAAAAAAAGAATCTGTACAGCTTTCTTTAGATTTCTTATTGTACCGAGTGCAGCAACTGCTGTCTGTGAGGTCCGCCCACGCCAAAAAAGGCGACGAGTTCGACTTTGTCAAGCTGCACTATGTGATCGCTCTCTGCGCCTTTACTACGACCTCTTTGACCTGCGCCTGCCATCATCGCCATCATGTCGTCGACGTGACCTGGCCTGCATAGCGCTCCTGATTCTCCTCGTCTCGTCGGGTCCTTTGGACCGATAAAGAGTCGGCACCTCAGGCATTAACTCCAGGTTGCCGGCAAGCTGGTGGTGTACCACTCTTGCGCTCCACGGCGTCATTCATCCTTGGTGCATCAAGCATTCCGATGGCAAGACATTCTCCTTCCGTCGATGGAGCAGGAATTATGAAGGTGGATTGTGTTGCTTTGGATTACGCCAAAATTCTCCAAAGACAAGTGAGATTCCGTGGAAAATTGCATTGTGGATTGGACGTTGTGCTTACCCCGGAGCTGACCGGTGTTCGACGGAACTAGAACGGCGGCCGGAGCTCCGACTTTGGGCTTTACCGGTGGTCTTGGACAGCTCCAGGCGACGGCCTTTTGCTGTTGTGGATCGGTCGCTGAGGCCCCGTTGCTCGTGCTGAACGGCCAACACCGGCAAAGTCTGTGCGCCGCAGCTAGCTTTTGTTTGCCTCTTTTTGATCGAGCCGCCCTGTTTCACCGCTGTTTTTTGTTCGTTTGTTGGTTTGTCTAGTTTGTAGGGACCGAGTGCTACAGCCGTAGTCGACGAGGCCCGCCCACGCCAAAAAATCAGGTTGAATCCTGCTGGCTTCGCCCGGGGATCCACGTTTCTGCAGGTCTGTACTCTCTAGCCGGAGGTTCTAGCGTCCTCAGATGGAAGCACTGGAACCGTGGCCTTTCGGTTCCCGTTGTGCTTCCGGCGGCCTTAGGTCGCCGCGGTAACCCCTGGTCTTTGACCTTGTTGCTGCGTTTGGCTGAATTCTTCCGCAGCCAGGTTCTCAGCTGACCTTCGTCTTAAGGTTGGCGCACTCCCAGTCCACGCTTGGCTGGGACTGCAACTTCTCGCGAGGCCACTGCGTTTTGCATTGGCAGTGCTTGCGGGCCCATGTTAACCCACCCCTCTCCCAGATCTACATCGACCAGACTCTCATGTAGAGCTTTGTGCGGGGCCAGAAGGTGGTGACCTTGAGCTCGGGAGAAGCCGAGCTGGAGGCGCAGACGCAGGCGACAAGTGAGGCGACCCTCGTGCACAAGGCCTGGAAGTGGGTCACCCGCGAGGACGCCAAGCTGGTGAGGAGTGACTCTTCGTGGCCAGGGCAATCGCCAGCCGGTTGGGAGTCGGACGCGTGCGCCACCCAGACAAGCTGCTTGTGAATCCAGCAGTGGGGCGAGCAAGCTTCTCAGAGTTGCCGTGGTGCCGACTCAGTTCAATCCCAGTGATATGGGAACGAAGAGCCTCCAGCACAGGCGCCTGCAGATGCTTTGCTTTCTAGGGTGGACGACCACACGGCGAGCCGATCGGGCAGACCGAGCATGCCGAGGCTATGGGCCACGAGGTGCTTGGACGCAGAGGTGGTAAGCTCATAGTGCGCCTGGAGGTGCATGGCCGGCGACAGCGACCAGACACTCGAGACCTTTGAGCCGAGTTCTACATGGTGGAGATCTTTGCGCGAACCCCTTGGTGATGGTGCTGCTGGTGGTGATCTGCATGCTGGTCACCAGCCGGTGGAGTTTCACGCTGACGGCGGCCAGCCGAGTCAGTTTAGAGGTGGCGAGCAGGGCCACCCAGATGGAGCAGACCCACGGGAAGGACAAGGGCAGGAACAGTACCCCGTCGCCCCGGCCGAGTAAAACGACGACGAGGAGAACTATGAGAAGGCCCAACGCCGAGTGCTCCGCGAGACCTTGACCTGCGAGTTCGGAAGTGGTGGGACACCAGGGCTTGAGCCGGCTACGGGGTTCCAGGAAGCCACGGCAGGCACGGCAGCCAGTTCCTCGACCTCTACTGCGGGACCCATGGCACCCTGGCTGGGAAGCAGGGTAGGGGTTTTCTAGAGTGAAAGCCGCGTGCAACCAGTGCTATGCGGATCACTTTTGCCCAGTAGTGCGCAAACGCTTCCCGGGCCAGGGTCTGTGACAGGTGTGCAGTTGTGCAATCCCAAATGGGATAGCAAAACTGAGGGGGCGTGTTGAACCGAGTCTAGATTCAGTGCACATGCAACACGCATGACAGATCAACTTGCGAGTGCAAACGCAGCCCTTTCGAGGCAAAAGCTGAGCGACTTGTTGTTTTTCAACTTTGCCGTTTTTGCTCTGTGTCTTCTCTACGCGTCAGACTGGACAACGTCACCGTCCATGATTCCAAGAATAGAACATCTTTCTGAAGTTGATGCATGCAAAGTCGCAGCCGGTGCAAAGCTTGTATGCGGACTGTTGGCTGCAGCTCCAAATCTCGCAAAGGGAGAGAGCTTGACTGTGGCTTCGGGATTCTGTCCAGAAGAGCTGGTTAAGCACACCACTGGTGGACGCGTTGTTCTGTGCACCGACTTTGCAAAGTCCGCCAACAGCGTGCAGGAGCAGCATTCGTGCAGGAAGCATATGGTCCATTGGGGTTGGCTTTCCTGCTTGGAAATTTTGACCTCTATGAGCCCCACTTGTGGTGGATCATGTCTGACCGCCTCAACGCGGCCATTGATTTTTTCGGTAATTGTGAAAGCGTTTCAATCTGATTTGAAGAGCGATGAAACACCAAGCAGGAAATGGAACGCCAGTTTTTATGGTGCATGCAGAACAATTTATTTGTGTGGAAAAACCTGGATTTGGCATGACAATCTGACATTGCCATTCCATTGAAACACGGAATGTTTGGAGCCGCTCAAGGAACTGTTGCATTTTCCAACGCCAACTTTAAGAGACACAAGAATGGGGCTCGTCTTCGTACAAGCAGCAAAGATGCTTGCCAGTCTCAATTGCCATTTTGCTGTTCTTGTTTGCAGGTGGCATGATTTGTTGGCGTTGTTTCTGGTGATCTGGAAAGTGATCTTCAGTCTGTTGGTCCACGTCCGATGCTGTCTGTGTCCCCCCCTTATTCATTCAGTGGAATGGCGCAGAAAGGTTTTTCTAGAATTACAGCGTCTGTTAGGAAGTTTATGGGGCATGGAAGGATCAAGCATGTCTTGGATATCTAGAATGCCTTGCGACCCCCGTCTCTGTGACAGCAAGAAGCTACGTGAGGTGCGGCAAGCTCCGCCTATGTTGCCACGAGCTACCAGCAGTCAGGGCAAAGAAAGGGTGGCGATCGGCAAAAGGTCACGCATCCCTTGGCTTAAATAGCCGCCAGCCAGACCAAAACCCGGAAGCTACGCAGACACCAGAAAAATAACCCAAAACCCCCTCCCCAAACCCCCAAATATCCGGAAAATCAGAACCAGAAACCTTGAACCTAAAACCCTTTATACATCCCCCAAAATCCGGAAAGCCAGACACCAGAAACCTTGAACCCTAAACCCTTTTCAACCCCCAAACCCGCAAATCCAGCAAACCAGACACCAGAACCTTGAACCCTTTAACCCCTCAACCCCTCCACCCGTAAACCCCTAACTCGACTCCTTTAGCTTTGCTTAAACGCGAGTTTTCGGAGGCGAGGTCCCGTGGTGCTGGGTTTCTGACTCGGGGGAATTGGTTGTGTCTAGCGCCGTGTCCGTCGCGGGGTCTTCGCCTCCGAGAGCCGAGCGCTCCGACTTTGGCGGAACCAGGCCGGGCTGGGCCCAGATGGTGTGTCTCTGTCCCTCCTGGCAGCAGCTTCGCCTCGGGAGCCGAGACCAGAAACTTCAGAGAGCTCTGCCTCTTCTCTCTCTCGCTGCATCCCTTCAAATGTAGGGTTCAGGGTTTAGGGGTTTAGGTTGAAGGTTTCTGGTGTTTGGTTTGCTGGATTTGCGGGTTTAGGGGTTTAGGGGTTTAAGGTTTCTGGTTTGCTGGATTTGCGGGTTTAGGGGTTTAGGGGTTAAGGGTACACAGTTTCTGGTGTCTGGCTGTGCTATGCTTTGTCACGCTATGCAGATTATGCCACCCCCATAACAGAAATCCTACAATTAGCATCGCTTCCTGCAACAACAAGCGCAAATTGTCATCTACAATTTGGGCCCCCTCCACTTGTCAAAAATCGAGATGTCGCATGTGCGATGTGTTGGTCCATGTCAAACGCCAACTGTGATTGTCATCTGCAGGTGCCAATACTTCTTGTCGGGTGCCATCCACATGCTGGAATCTTTCTTTTGCCAAGTTGGCCTCCGCTTGAAGCGGGCTCGTAGCGCAGCTCGTTCGAGGTCGTTCGAGCACGTGGGAGGAAACAAAGTGGCGAAAAGCGAATCGGGCCTTGAAGTCACGCAGAGTGGTTGGACTTCGCAAAGATGATTGAAGCCCCTCAACTACTTGGCAAAGTTATACCGGCTGTGAAACCGCCAGCTTTGAGTTGTGAAGTTTCATGTTTCATCCGATTTGCAAGTCTTCGGCAGCATACCTCGACTTTAACGGTAGAATCATGCTTGGGACAAGCTTCGATTGCAGGTTAGGGTCAAAAGCCGTGCTGTAATGACTGTGATGATAAATGGCCTTTTGCAGCTTCGGAAACGAGAGGTGACGCATCGACCTCATCGGAATGGTGCCAAATGCGATTGTTCCACGATTGCTGCAACCTGATGCATCGACGTGAGTTCTTTCCTTTTTTTGTCATCGTTGCGGTTGCCACTTGACCGTCACAAGTGTGTTGCTGTGGGCAAGCATCTTTTCAACTTTCTTCCGTGGCGACTTTTTCGCGTCCGCCCGCCGGCACGAGATAGCCTTCCCAGTCCGCCGGCGAAACTCAAATTTTTCTGTGTGTCAATGTGTGGGTCCACGTTCGGCCTCGGCTTTGGGCTCGAGCTTTGGCTCCAGAGAGGAGCTCTGCTCCTGGCGCGCCACGCGCCAGGGGGGCGCCAGGGCGGGGGCCGCAGAGAGCGAGCGTTGCAACGTTGGGAGACGGAGATGCCTGCTGCTGCACTGCACTGCCGCTGCTGCTTTGAACTTGACGGTGTCTCCAATGATATAGTTGCTTGGAGCTGCTTCTGCTGCTGATGCTGTTGCTGGTGAAGGTGATGGTCTTAGGCGAGTCTTAGGGGTTATCATGAACGTCACGCCGCCCCCCGTGCAGAGAGGGTGGTTATCATGGTGTTGCTGGGATACTTGTAGTCATGATGTGATAACGAGGTTGATGACGAAGATGCCCAGGAGAATGAAGGAGTGGACGCCATGTGTGCGAGTGTTGTGAATAACAGATTGTGCAGAAGATGGTGATCATGATGAAAATGTCGACGTTGGTGACGAGCACTCTGACGATGCCTGTGGTGATGTTCATGATATCGGTGATGATGCCGAACAAGACGATGACGACAACAACGGTAATGATGCTGATGATGATGTTGATGTGGATGTTACAATCATTGACGACACGGCCATTCCGTGTTTTGTTTTGCAGTGTCGACACCCTCAGCAACTTAAGACACCTTGAACGGTCCTTGAAGTGATGGTCAGCCAATGCTAGGGTTCGCTCTTCAGGCTGCCCCGGCATGGAGGGCGGCGAGCTCTCAGTGGCGGCCTCGCTGGGATCTGGAAGCATCATTACCTTGTGAGACATCCTGCTTGTCATGACGATCATCGAGATGCTCGTGATAATCATCACAAGTTTCAGCATCATCTTAATCATTGAGTTGGGATTAGGAGCGATAGTCTCGTCGGGCAGGGTCTCCGTTGTGCTGGGTAGCAGGACAGCGACGTTCTCCAAGGTGGCGCGATCCGACAACCTTGGAGCCCGCTATGGTCGCTTAGCCTAATGAGGGGCCGCGTCTCGACAGTTCCTATGTCGCCTTGTGCTCAGAAAAGCGGTCCAAAGACAAGAGCCTCTCCGAGAAGGAGCGCGAGGCCCGGGGCGGGCGGAGGGCTCGCTTGAAGAAGGGGTTACGGGACCAGCTCACCGCTCACGAGGGTTTTGCAAGGCCGGATTCCTACGAACATCCTGTGGGGGAGGGTTCGGGGTTTAGGGGTTTAGGGTTTAAGGTTTAGGGTTTAGGGTTTCGAGTCTGGGGTGTGTTAATTTAGCGGTTCAATGTCCAATTTCAACTTTTGGGGCTCTACAAGGTAGTGTTGTTCTTCAAGTTTGAACTTGACAGACGGATGCGCATGTTGATCTCTTTGCGCGTAGGTTTTCTCTCGGTCTCTACTCGCCCCAAGGGCCCCTCATGCAGAGGCGGCCTTGTACTTCAGCTATGCCGAGAAGCACATGCACGAAGAACAGGCGTGGCGAGTTGGCCTGCACGGCTGGAGCTCTCTGTGCTCAGACCGCCCCTGTAGGCCGACGAAGCGTTGAAGCACACGGAGGAGGCGCAATGGATCTGCATGAAATTAAGCACTCCAGGTTCTTGCCTCCAAGGTTTTGTGTTGAGCTGCAGACTAAGTGTTCTCAGTTGCAGATCCTTGTGGTTCTGGGCGTGTCATGAGTCCTCTCGGTTTTGACAAGGCCACTATGAAAACATTCTGTAGCACGAGGAAGTGGCCTGGTGGCCTATTGCAACTCTTTCTGTGTTAGTGACTGGACCGCTGCCGCTGCAGCTGGTGGTGGTACTGCTGCTGTTGCTGTTGCTGTTGCTGTTGTTGTTGTTGCCGCCTGCTGCTGCTGTTAGTCTGACGATCGTGGTCGTTGTCGTTGTCGTCGACGTCGTCTGTCGTCGATGTTGCAGTCTCCATGGATTGCTGTGTCGTGTGATTCGTGTGCACACACTTGGTAGCGAGATTCTCAGAAGCATTAGTAGTCTGTTTGCTCAAAAATGTTTCGCTTGTAATGCTGCAATGCTTGTCATATTGTTGGGAAATTGCCCTCTCAGTTCAACAACAGATTCTCATTATGCTCGCTTGCAGATTGCAATGGTGGTTATGAGTCATGGTTATAGCCGTGTCTGTTGCCACTGGCTTGCTGATAGTAAGGATGGCTGCGATGATGATGATGATGATGATGATCATCATCATCGCCTTTGCTTGTGTCATCGGCGTACGGTAGTGTCAGTCTTTGAAGATGCCAAGGTTATAGTTATAATTTATCATCATTCCTGCTTCTGTCCCCAGAAGCCATTCCCAGAAGCCATTCCATAAGACAGCAGGCCCTCAACCGCTTCCGGCAGCAGCGGGCCTAGGTGGTTTTGTCGGACTCAAAGGCACGGGCACTCAACCTACGCATGACAGATTACGAACCGGCTCGCCCATAATGTCATTGTACATATATGACATATGACATGACTGTATATACAGACATACATGTACTTAGAATCTACGCAATGTATGCAGGGTATCGATGGCGTATGACATATGATGCACATTATGCAGAGCGCACAGGCAGTGTAGGCTAAGATACAGACTCCACAGATTCAAACCGACCGGCCTTCACAGTCGGTGATCCCTTCATCCCAGGAGTGCCCTTTGTCCTGCCAGTCTAAGTCTGCATTGCTTTCTTTGGGTTTGGCTTGCACGGTTGTCGCCATTTACAGCCCGTCCTATGGCCAGCGTGCTGAGTTCACACGGGAAGCCATGCCACGTCTTTAGGCTCTCCCGAGGGCCGTCATGTCATCATGTCAATACAGGAGATTGCAGAAAGACGATTCCATCCCTGTAGACTATAGGCCCAGTCGGAATCCAAGCTGCTAAACATGCAGAAGTCAGGCATGCATATGCACCTCCTATGCATATACATATATATATATACATAATATGTTCATGTGTGCGTATATATATATACATACATATATACAGGTATGCATGAGCGCGGACATTCATGCTGCTAATGCTTGCTGGTACAGTTACACTTGCAACACCAAGTGTATGCCTGGTTCTATGTCTGTGCGGAATCTGCCTGAAGTGGGGTTGCTGGTTTTCAGAATCTCGCATGAACCTAGCTCAACCAGGTCTTGTGCAAATCAGAACTTCAGGTTTTTGGGTTCCAATCAACGTCTTCCGCTTTCTGACTGGATCGGTGCTGTCGTTGATCACTTCGGACAAGTGTGTGTCTAGATACAATCGCCCAGGTTGGGTGATGAGACCGGCATCGCAGACAGCAATCGCGTCCTGACAGCACAGCTTCTCTTGTGGCTTTGGGCTGCCTTGCGTAACAGTAGGCATAATTGTCCTTCTGCTGTTCAGTGCAAAAGGCCACTTTGCGAAGCGTCAGGTGGACAGCTTCGCTTCTAATCACAACTTGACATCTCCTCTTGACCTGGTCATCGTCGGATAACGCTCTAGCTCGACTTGCATATCTTGTCTCATCGCCTATCTGCTGTTTGTGAGATTTTGATTCTTAGAGCGTCGTGCCGAGGCATCAAGATCCACGTGCTTTGCTTCAAGGTGCAGTGGGCATTTTATGGCATGTACTGCAACGAGCGATCAGAAAATGTGGCTGTGGGCGTCTCAGGACCGTCGAAAGGAAGCCAACCAGGTAGCAAAGGATGAGCTTTCCAGAATTCGCTCGCAGAAGGCCTGGAAGTCCGCACGGGCCAGTGCCACACATGGCGCAGAAGTGTAAGAGTGTAAGTGCGACAGGACCGACAGGGGGAGAGCAAGATGCTGCCCCTCTCTCAGAGTGTTGACGAATGGACCCGTCTCGGGCGCGGCTTGGGGAATAACGGATAAGCAAGGCTTTCCTTGGCGGAGATCAACACCGAGCGCCGGGCGCCCAGCAAGAGCGCATACGCTGAAATGCGGCGCATGCCATGCGGACGAGCCCAGGCAGGGGCTACAAGAACCGCCAGGAAGCGCGGCTCTGGGCCAACGAGGACCCGGGACCCGTAGATGAGGATGTTGCGACGCGTTCCCTAAGCCGCTGCCGCCGTTGCTTTCGGCCTGAAGAGGCTCTGGAGCTCTTCCGAAAGAACGGCGACAAGAAGTCCTGGGCTCAGCCGACAAAGGATTCCCAAATTGTTGTTCTTTTCCTGGCAGGATGGAGGCGTACACCCTGATCTGCTTGCTGAACATCAACATGCCAAAGCCTCAGCTAAAAGTGTCGTCTACACTACTACTACTACTACTACTACTACTACTACTACTACTACTACTACTACTACTGCTCCTGCTCCTGCTCCGATGGCATCTGCTATTATTATTGTCTTTGCTATTCTGTGAATAGCTACTTCTGCTTGTGTTCCAGCGACAGATCTTCTTGTTCTTCCGTTTTCATTTGCAGTTTGGGGCTGCTGTATTCTGGTTTCATTCGTCGTACTTTGTGTTGCTAAGCTCACTAGCAACGGTCGCAGCACTGTCCAGGCTATCACTGTCAGCAGCAGTGATGCGATTAGGCGGAGGATCGTGTGAATGATGAAGTTATGCTGACGAAGACTGTCACGATGATGATGGTGATGATGATGGTGATGGCGCTGACTGTGGTGCTGCGTTACCCTTCTTCGCATGTCAGTGTTGCAGCTTAGGAAGTGGCGAGGAGACAAGAGCATCAGCGGCCTCGGGCTCGCTTCTCCTCCCAGCGTCACACCTTTCACACCGATATCCCAAAAGAACCCTGCGCTTCGTCTATGTCTGCTGTTCTTTTGCTGGATCTTCCAGGTACTGCTGTTGCTGTCGTGGTAGTGATGGGAATCGAACGGTGACGCGCACTCCCACGGCTCACGGCTTCTCTGTGCCAGGTTGCCAGGAGGGCCTCGACTGTGCTTTGATGGCCAGGCGGATCTCTCGCAGTCACTGCTTTTTTCTGCGATCCGCCGCGCGTGTTTGCCTCCGCAGGAGCATCTTTCGCAGCATCGGTGACAGGTTCCGGCCTTGGAAGCGTCAACTCCTGACATGTCCGGAGTTTTGGCGGCCCGAGGCGCGGGGAGGGCTTGGCGATGCACGGTGTCGCCGTCGCTCACGTCCGGGTCGCGCCCTGATTTTTAGGGGGTCGTGGCAGGAGGCTCTGCGCTTTCGCCAAGCGCTCCTGAGGGTTCACAAGGCCTCCGGGCCGTTGCTCTCGCCGAGGCCGACATCAACGATGTGGTTCTACAGGGTGGCATGGGCGGCTGGCTGGCCGTTCCCTGAGCCCTCTAAAAAAGGCTCGAAAGTCAGACTGTTTGACAGAGCTCTGCGAGGCAGCAGCTGCCGAGGCGGCGCCAAGCTCAGCGAAAGCTCGTTCAGCGCCCAATACAGCGTTGGGACGGGGCCGGTCCTGTCCATGAGGCCAAGCTCTTCCGAGACAGCGGCTACCTGAAAATGGAAGCCTTCGAGCAGGCCCGGACGGCTTGCGACGCTGCGCAGCCTGCCGTAAACCATCGATGCCCACGATCGAGGTTTGTGTTGCCCAGTGGACCCTCGGCATCAATCCTCGCAAGGCGGGGTGCCCACACATGAAGCTGGCGAGTTTGCACTGCGTCTGTTGTGTTTGTGTGTGTGTGTGTGCCTGGCGTGCTGGTGGAGCAGTTGGGTGTGCACACTTTGGGCGTTGCTTTGTCCTTCCTGTTGTTCCATCACCAACACCACGGCTACTACCACTACTACGACCACCGTGACTGTTGCCACTGCTACTGCAACTACTCCTGCTCCTACCACTGCTCCAGCTCCTGCTCCTGCCACTGCCACTGCCCCTGCCACTGCTACTGCTAATGCTACTGCTGCTGCTGCTCCCACTGCCACTGTCACTGCTCATGCTCCTTCGCCTGCTCGTGCTCCTGCTCCTCCTCCTCTATAGCATTCTGTAAGTTGAGTGTCTTGATCATCCGCACAGCCCTGCTACGCCTGCAACTCTTGCTACTTCTACTACCCTTGCTACGCTCTCCTACAACAACAACTACTACTACTACTACTACTACTACTACTACTACTGCTACGACTACTGCTACTACTACCACGACTACTACTACTGCTACTACTACTACTACTACTACTACTACTGCTGCTGCTGCTGCTGCTGCAGCTGCTGCTGCTGCTACTACTACTACTACTACTACTACTAGTACCAGTACTGGTACTAGTACTGCTACTACTACTACTACTACTACTACTACTACTGCTACTACTATCATCTTACCACCTTTACTACTTGGCGTCACTACGACAACGACCATGACCATGCTGCGACCACCGTCACCACTATCACGGTCTACGACCGCCGCGTGGACTACTTCGAATTTTGTTCTACTCTACTGTTGCAGCTGCCTCTCTCACATTCTTGCTTGTGCTGCCATTACCAGTGTGCTGCAGGCCATGAAGTTGGCAGAAGAGGCCATGAAGCCGGGCTCCCGGGCCCTCAGCGCAACCACCCCGATGGTTACCCCAGAGAAATATGACCATGCCATAAATTCGGAGAGCATGGAGACCGAATGCAGAAGAGGGTTTCAAGAGATCAAGATAGCAAAACGTTCCACGCGAGACTCGGAACGTAAAAGTGGAGTCCTTCGCTACAGAACTCTCGTAATAGAAGCAAATCCTGGAACAATCTTTAGACTTTAGCTTTCTTGCGCGAACTTGAGAGAACATAGGCGAGAGAAGCCCGAGAAGTGCGAGAAAGCAATAGACATCCATCGACATCTGAAGAAAGCTGAAAGCTGGAGAAGTAGAGAAAGCAGACATCACAAATGTTTGAAGCAGTCCGTCTGATCTCCGCACGGCTAGAGAATCCAAGTTTCGAGCACGCAGACACCTGAGCAACTTTGAATCGAAAACATATCGTTCATGCATCGGAAGCACCAGGTCTCGATAGTTACGGCTTGCTGTAGCACTCCTGACACCACCTCCAGATCACGGCTGAACATGAGTTTCCATGCGAAACGCAGACGCAGTATAGATAAGGTGACCTACAGCCCCCGAACTGTTCGGGTCTTCCGAGGCGCTGCGCCGAGCTCCGGAGCAGGCAAGAGTCGGCCGCTCTCAGCGCCGCGGGCTCAGTCGGGCTCGACGGCCGTAGTTGGGACCTTGACCCCTTGACTTTGACTTAAAGTAGAACAGATCCACATGCTTCATAAGATCTATGGATTCGTCAGGTTTGGTGGAAATCCCGCTTGGTGTCTGTGTGTTGATGTCAATGTTTCTCAGACGAGCCGCCAGTCTGCCGGCAAAGGAGTGCTTGGTCCTCATGATGTAGTGAGCGTGCTTCTGAGGTCCTGGTGCAAGCACATCTGCAGCTGAAGGACACCAAAGCACCTGCCTGGACTTGTTTCGCGTGCCGTCGTCATCTGTGTACATTCTTGAGGAGGTAGGCTTTGTTTGCAGCAGCAGCAGCAGCTGCAGCAGCAGCTTCTGTCGTAGCAGCGAAGGGGGAGATGTGATAGGTCGCAGGTGCGTTGATGGCGCTGCCGGTAGTAGTGGTCGCCGCCCTGACACCTCTGGATGCAGTCGTGTCGCAGTGGTCATGCTAACCGCTGTCGAGATACTACCACTTCCAACTCAGCAGTGAAGATGCCGAAGAGTCCTTCGCCCTGCCATCGGCGCAGGACAGGTCCAAGAACTGGATGAACGCACCGCTCCAAGATGGGCTGGGCCGTAGAGATTCGCAGGTGAGGCCACTTGCTGCCAGGACGAGGCAGCGAAGGCTGTGCAGCTGGCCAAGGACGGCTCTCGCCTCAGGCGCTCGAGGCCATCTCCGTTTCGGACTTAATTTTCCCCGAAGCTCTACATCCTGCCACGACACAAGACACTGCGACGAAACCCTCTAAGCCCCCAACACACATCATTTTTTTATGGCCCTCTTCGTTTCTCGATGCGAATCTGAGGCTATGATCGGTTTCGAGAATTAGGCGAGCGCTTCGGACAGGCCCGCCCTCTTCTGACCAGGATGCTGTTGTTCGGAAACTCCAAAAACGCGGGAGGATGACGGGTGACGGGGGGAGGATGAGGGGACTAAGCAGAGAGATGAGCGCCGGTTTTCTCAACTGTTTCGAGGCCTCCTCCCTGCATGCTCTCGTCCTGGCGCACCAAGCTCGGGACTGCCTTCGAAGCTTGGGGGGCTTCTTGGGCAAAGGGTCACAGGACTAGTGACTAGTGGCCAGAGTGTTCCCGTTGAGGATGCTGCTGCCCCCGCTCCCTCCTCTTCTTGACACTACAGAAACAAATAGCTACTCCTGCTGCTGCTGGTAGCGGCGCGGCAGTGGAGGTCATCATCGAAGACGTCCCTGAAGCGTCGCTTTTGCGTCCTTGTCTGCAGGACGAGAAAACCCTGGCTCTGCAAGCCGCCGAGCAGGCTGCGGACATTTACAAGGCGGGGGAGGAGGATCTTGAAACGCAAGCCGCGAGAAGCTTCGGCCGAGCGGAGCGGCGGAGCGGAGCGGAGCGGTGCTCATTTGGAGCTTATCTCAAGCGATTGAAGCGTTAGAAGCTTCGCGATGCGCTTCGCGTGGCCTTCTTTTGCCCTGCGAGCGGGAGACGAGCTCGCAGGGAAAGGCTGGCCAAAGACAGAGCAGGGCCGTGGAGTTTTTCTGACCTTTGTGGCAGATGCGAGTAGGTCGGAACTAGCCACGGCCCTCAGTTGAGCAGAAGCTTTAAGAAAGGAAGAACCCTTGGACGGCTCTTTGCGAAAGAAGAGAAGTTTGCGAAACTTGGAACACTCGGACGCCTCGCCTGATGAAGGAAATCGGCGAGAAAGCCACGACCTCGGCCTTCCTATGAGCGCGCATCCAGTGATTTGGGTTCGAGTCAAGGGCGGCGAGACCGCGATGTTGCTCATCCTGTCGCAGCCGGAGCCCCGGGGGCACCGGGGACCACCGTTGCGTGCCCTCTGCGAAAAAAAATTCGGGTTTGCTCGCTCTCGGAAGGTTGCACCTGGAGACTTCCCGGCCAGAGAAGGCCTTCCAGGTCGCGCGGGACTCTCAGTGTTAAGAACGACAAGGCAGTTTTGATGCAGAGAAGTGGACTGCGTTGGCCGAGGCAGGAGATTGCCTCCATGGAGGTCTCGCTCCACGAAACTGCCATCGCGCAAGAGACCGTCTACGAGGCCCGTCGATACCCCCCCCGTCGTGCCGACGAACAGACCTTTCACGCTCCGCGCGCTGCGGTCCGTGCGTGGCATGTGGCAGGCCTTCCTTCAGCAAGGCGACCTGGAAGAGGCGGCACGTATTTTCGAAGCGATGCGAGGGCGATGGCCGTTTTCTTCGACGTTGTCTCGGCGAGGCCATGAAGACGGCGCAGGAGCTTGTGAGCCTCTGCAACGACAAGAACGACAAGAAGCGAGAGGCCAGGGTCGGAGTTGAGCAAGCAGAGCTTGCGACCGTCTTTTAACATTTTGTCCATAACTTGTGTACGTCATTTCTGCTTACATGCGCATACACACATGCATAATCATCGGCATACCTATGTATTTCCAATGTAGTATGACACGGATATGTACGCATAAGCGATTTCCTGTGCAGGTATGCACACATGTGCGCTGATGTGCGTTGTATTCGAATCTAAAGGCATATGTATGTATGTATGTGTGTGTATATATATATATGTATATGTATATATGTATATGTACATGTATATATATATATATATATATGTATACATATATCTGTATGTACACACACACACGTACATGTGTAGGCACACATATACATATATGCATATATACATATGTACATATGTTGCAATCACATATTATGGGTTTGTGAAGTGACGCAGCATATGTGTGTGTGTCTACACATCCAGGTTGTTTGAGCTTGTCATGTAGCCAGGCCATCGCACGACTCATGGTGGCCAACATTCACTACACTCAGCCTCGTGGCTGCAAGCAAGAGCTTTTGGCCAGGTGCCCTGCGCATCTGATGCTCTGGCAGGAAGGACTTTACGCAGGCGGTGATGGTCTCCCGGGAGGCTCGCTACCACGGCCCAGCTCATGGGAACATCCGGCAGGGCAGGTTTTGTAAACTGCGAGTTTAACGAAGCCTGGACGCTGGGATACTGGTTCTGTACTTCATGAGACGGCTGCATCTCAGGCGCAGGCGCTGCTGCACGACATCGGCGCTTACGCCGACGAGGATCCCCATGATTCATCTGCGATGAGTATCTTTGAGATCCGAGCACAGCAGTAGCAGTAGGTTGTGAAAGACAGGCATAGGCCCCATCGACGTCCTGTAAAGGGCAAGACATGCCCGGAAGGAGAAACTCAGAGCTTATGCAGCCGTGGATCGCGCAGTCTCTGCCCTGAAGGCGTCTGCTCTGCGCATCGTGGCGGAGGCCGCAGCCTTGAGGATGGCAGGGAAGAGCCCAGGGCTGGGCTGAAACCCCGGGGGGCCCGGGGGGGCCCGGGGGGGCCCGGGGGGGCCCGGGGGCGTGCTAGAGCCGGGCAGGCGTATCTGGCAAATGGCGAGCTCCCTCAGGCTGGACAGCAACTTTCACTACTTAGCTTGCCGTGAAAGCAGCACTTTCTCTGCAGGCGCTGAAGGCCGCCGACAGGGTGCCGGCCTCGTTTGAGTTGATACTATGATCCCACTGCAACGATGCTGGTTCCAAGTCTGATTGTTTATCGCCCTCGGGCTCTTACGGCTGCGACCCAGAAGCCTCCAAAAGCCCCTCTCTACCCGTCTGCCCAGTCCGTGCGACTTTTCCGGGGCAAGCAGAAAGACTCCGAGGAGGCTCGCCTTCGCTGCGGAAGAACAGAAGCTTTAGGCTTTAGGTCAGCTTGGCACTTCGGGTCTAGGTGGTACAGTCTAAAGCATGCGAGGCCAGGCTACCTTGAAAGGCACGGAAGTGCAAGTGATACCACTTTCCGATGCTTTTTTGCAGCCATGCTACACACCAAGCGGCATGGCATAGATTTCTGGGTTGTGGAGGAGTCTCATGAAATGCCACGACTTGCGCGAGAGTGCAGGGCATCATGCCTCGACAGGCGCAGTCCCTGCAAGTCGTGGCCACGATCAAGCTGCAGGTTCTGGCCCAGGCGCCTGGATGCGCCTGGGACTCTGGGACTCCTGCCCTTGACAAGTTCCCAAGCTGGGCCTTCGCGGAGAGGACAAGATCCGGGCTCAGCGCGGGGCCCCGGCCTTCGCCACGGCCCTGGCGGACGCCGAGCAGGCGGCCCGGAGCCCCAGCGGCCCCAGCGGAAGCCGGAGTCTTCGGCTTTCTTGGCTCTTGGGCTCTTTGCTGTTGGGAGCTTCCCTCAGGCCGAAGCGGCTGTCAGCTTTGCGCTTCCTCCTCAGATTGGCATTGGGCATCATTGGGCAAGCTTTCTGGAGCTCACTTTCTGCCCTAAGGCGGAAGAAGCGCTTCAACCAACAGCTGGGGCAGGCCAGCTTCCAGCTTTCACATCCTCCAGTCCCAGCGGAAGCCTGCAGCCTTCCTTGCGCACCGTTCCGAGGCTCTGCTCATCGCCGGGCAGGTGCAGCTCACGGGCCTGCGGCGCCAGTCTCGGCTCTTCAGCCACGCGCACGCGCACGCAGCACACGCGGCTGCTCTAAGAGTTACGACGGCCGTGGCTGAGATTTTTGGAGCCGAGGTGCGACGATGCCCTTAAGACAGCAGAGGAGGCATGCGCCATGCGCTGCATCCCGCGCTTCACGCCCTGTCTTGGTGGACAGGCCATGGCGATATTCGAGGAGTTGGGCAGCGAGCGAGACAAGGCCAATGTGATGTGCCTGGAGGCCACCGTGACCGGGACATGCCGCGACCGGGACCGTCCCCGCTTGCTGCCAGCCTGTTGTCAGGCGGATGCCCACTTCACCAACGGCAATGCCAACAAAGCCTTGGTGATTGTCAACAAGGTGCCCGTCGCCAGTCGCCAGTCGCCGCGCTTGAAAGTGTCCTCCACGTCTTCGTGGTGAGGCCTTGGCGATCTTCCAGGAGTACCGAGACTCGCGAGGCGAGTGGATCGCGTGCTCGGCTCAGCGGTGCAGCGGAGCCCAGCGCAGCCCGGCGGAGCCCAGCCCTCTCTGCTCTCTCTGAAGCTGCGTGCCGCGTGCTGCCGAGGATGAACATCCTGGAGCAGATCACCGGGCCGCCCGAGGCGCAAAGGGGTTGCACCCCCCACCCCCCCCACCGCCCTTCGACTTCCTTCATTTGGGCTGGCATTGCCACGGATTTTTGTTGCGGTTCCTTGGTCCCCCCTTGTCGAGCCTTGACAGCAGCACCTAAGTTGAGCTTAATGGCTAGGCCCTGGGCGGGCCGATCGCATGAGTCCGGAATGCACCGTAGGCCATAGGCCATCATAGGCCTGATATGCCAGAGATGCAAGCGGCGCGTACAGCTGTCAACGGCATGCCGTGCAGCGTGTCCGTTGATTGGATAGAGATTGGGGATTTCTTAGTTACTGTATTAGTTATTCACTTGCATTGGGTTAATCAACTAGCTTCTGTCTTCATTCCTTTGGTACTTTGTGCTCTCCATGCTGCCATAGGAACAGACGGGGAGCGAGGTAAAGCTTGGGATCATTGGCGCTTCTTTGTCTGGCCCGCTACCTAACTCGGCAGGAGCAGCCCCTTCCGGGCAATGAGTGGACACCAGAGCAGTGGGCAGAGTGGCAGCGTTGGCAGTGCGGCACCGAGAGCGCCTGCTAAAAAGCACTGATTAACCTTGGACGCGAAACGCCTTGCGAGGCAGCAACAACAGCAGCAGCAGCAGGGCGCCGGACAAATGCCACAAGCCCTGCAGCGCCAGCAGCAGGCTCGCGCATCTCGCGTGTTCTCGTGTGTTCTGCCATTGGGCCCTGGCTCGCGGCTCGTGAGATCGACTTGCCAGCCCAGGAGCCTCGGGCGAGAAGACGAACCGATCCGGGCCAGAAGTGAGAGACCAAGTTTCGCAAAGCTCTGGTGACGGATTTCGGCCCTTTCGTCCATTTCGGCTTTGAGGCTGGACATTGCGAATGTCAGCTCGGGGCTCGGACGAAACCCGCAGTCTCCGCCCATGTAACGCTGGCAATTGCTGAAGGCACCGACACGGTTCGAAAACGTGTCGAGGAGATCGTGAGGCTCCTCGTAGCCGGCTGCGTCTTCGTGGGGTTCACAATGTCTCCGAAAGGTTTACAGCCGACTTGGACGACTCCGAGCAGATCGACCTCGATCAGCCCTTGATGCAGGCGGGAGGGCAGGACGGCCACGAGGGTCCACGGCCTCCGACCTGGGCTCCGCTCAGGTCGGCGTCACGAGCCGCACTGCCGTGGGCCTTCGGAACATGCTCAGCGAGGAGGTGGGCGCTCGTCTCTCTGGGCTCTCCTCTGCTCATCTCTCCACTCTGCCATTTCACATGTCAGATGCCTGGCGTGGACTTGCCGTTTACGCTCATCTTCGATTACCCCTCCGTGGCCTCCATCGCCGCTGCCCGGCTGAGATGGGATCCACGAGCTGGGCCTCTACGTGCATGGTCAGTTTCATGTGATCTGAGGATCACGTTATGGCCTGGGCCACAGGTTGGGCTCACGCGGGCAGACGCAACTTCCCGGAGCTTGAAATCACTTCCCGACAGCTGTTGGTGAGTCATGCAGTCATGGTCCATGGTCCATGGTGATAGGAAGTGACAAGAACCAGGCCGCCTCGGCCAGCGACGCTAGGGAGCTTGCGTGGCACGAACCGCATGTAAGCCCGCGCCATACCGCGCCATTACCGTTAGCCGCAAGCCATGGAAGCCAGAGGTCTCTCCGAGTCCTGCCGAGCTCGAAATCGGCCTTCTGTCTGTCTGTTCGAGCGCCGCCTGCCGCCATGGACGTCTTTTCGCTGCTGCGGCGTGGTCTCAGTGGCGATGTCTGCGAGTCGCTGAGCTTCGCGCCGCTGCGCGAGGCGCTGGGATTTCGTTCAATGTACATGCGAGCTGCGCCAAAATCGCCACGTGCATCAACAGCTCGTCTAGACCTTTTGGACACACTGTGTGGTGTTACGGTCCTGGGGTCCTCCAAAAATTCCGCTTGACACTCACCACATCCAGCAACGAGTCTTCTAGACTTTTTGGACACGCTGCTTGGTGTTATGGTCGTGGGGGCTTCCAATGAAATCTACATGACACTCACCACATGGATCAACAGCTCGTCTAGGTTTTTTGGATACACTGCTTGGTGTTACGGTCGTGGGGGCCTCCAAGACATCTACTTGACAGTCATCACATGCATGAACAGCGCGTCTAGACTTTTTGGACACGCTGCTTGGTGTTACGGTCGTGGGGTCCTCCAAATAAATCTACTTGACACTCGCCACATCCAGCAGCAACTCATCCAGACTTTTTGGACACGCTGTTTGGCGTTATGGTCGTAGGGGGCATGCAATGAATTCTACTTGCCACTCGCCACATGTATCAACAGCTCGTGTAGGCATTGTTGGACACACTGCTTGGTGTTACGGTCGTGAGGGCCTCCAATGAAATCTGACACTCACCACATGCATCAACAGCTCGTCTAGACTTCTTGGACACACTCCTCGGAGTTACGGTCGTGGGAGCGTCCAGTGCATATTTGGTTGCTACTCCACACTCGCCGCATGCATCAACAACTCGTGTGGACACTTTGCGCGCACTGCTTGGTGAAAGAGTCGTGGAGACTTCTTGTGTGTGTCTGGAGTAGTTACCCCTCCCTACACACGCTCAAAATGCGTCCGTTGCTCGTTTGTATTTTTTGGAGACACTGCTTGGGTGTTACCGTCGTGGGGACACCCAATGTACATTTGAGGTAGCATACGCTTACCACGTCCATCAAATGCTCGTTTGGACGCTGCTTGGTTCCACGGTCGTGGGGGCGTCCAATGTATACATGTGAAATAGTCCTCCCACCGACACACACTTGACACATCGTGTCGCAGGTCTGATCTGTCGGTGCATACTGTCAGGGAAAGTCAGCAGCTGTCAGGGAAAGTCAGAGGCTGCACGAAAAATTCAGAACATGTAGTCTTGAACAGGAACTGAGCAAGAAACTGACCGAAGCAAGCCCTCACTCAAACACAGCTCTGAGTCACACCTGAATGATCAGATTGCAGCAACCATGCAGGAACTCAACTGTGGCAAACATGAAGCTGTCACTCTAGTGTTGGTTACTCCAGTGCCTCAGGGGGCCCACCGGCTAATCCGAAAGCAGGTACACAGTGGTGATCAGCCACTGCATCCACTCCAGTGATTTGGCTTCGTTGGGCAAGGCTGATCACTGGAGCCCTTGCCCCCCTGCTCACTCGAGTCAGATTTACTTACCCTTCGAAACAGGGATGGACACACACAGGCCCGACCGGGCTCATTGCATCCGTTCAATCGCTTGCACAGCACTTGCAGGACAGTGCGCACTCACCTTGCAATGTAGACAGTCTTTGCGCGCTGTTTTTTCACTGAATTTCATGGGAAAGTCTTATGCTCAAGAGACCTAGGAAAGTGGGCTACGAAACTTCAGGAAGCGCAGTCTGTGCACTAAGTGCAATTCAACTTCTGCTTCTTCCGCATCAGCATCGAAGTACATGCAACACTGAGTTGCAGTTTGGTACGCAACGTTGGCCAGTGACACAATACTCACTCGCAAACGCTCCTGTACTAGGTCTACGACAGCTCTCATCCACCTTTTTGACGGGCTGCTCAACATGGTGCAAGCCACGGCATTGATTTGTGCAAAACGGATGGTGGTATGCAAAGACTGAAAGCCCATGGTCAACTCAACCGAGGAGGACAGCCGGAACTCCTGTATCCCACGTCGCAGGAACGTGTACGCCACCATGGTGTCGGTTATGGGTTGTGCCTCTTCTGGGTCATCATTTGGATCGAGGCGAGTAATGAATGTGATTCTGGCTCTGATCGGCAACACGTACATCAAGATGTTCTCGAGCACGTCAGAAGCGGCCCAATCCATGTTGTTCGGGGTCTACACAATTTTCAGAGTGCTTGAAACAAAACTCTGTTGCATGTCTGATGAAAGCAGCTCACAACACCTCAGCACTTGCACGTCTCTGACATGTTACTCTGCACATTTCTTGCACTGCACTTGCACGAACCTCGCACATCCCTTGCATATCACTTGCAATCCGCTTGCACGTCCCTTGCTCGTCACTGCTCTTGACTTGACACAGAGGTGGTCTCTTTTTATACCGTCACAACGAAATCGACTGGTTCGAGGGTTTGAGCAGTCGTTACAGGTTCCGTAAACCGAAGATGGCGAAAGTTTTGTACAAGCTGGAAGGTGTGTAACCTAGGCCACCAGCCGAACTTCTCCCAGAGCTGCATCGCGACAAGGTATTTGGCAACGTTGATGGAATCGTTGATTGATAACTGGATGTGGAGAGTAATAGTCTCGTGTCCGGTTGCCCGACTGCATACACGAACCCACATCCGAAAAATGTAGTCGCGGCTCGTGCTCCAAGGCAGATTGGCTTCGCGGGCCTTGCGCTTCATGTTGGGCAACCTACACAGTTTCACTGGATGCCAAATGCTGCAACTCAAGACGGTTCATGCAGAAAGCTGATAATGCACAGCACTGCAAACGCGCACTCTTTAGTTTCTTTCACTTTCTTTGTGCAATCTCTCACTTTCGGTCAAGAACGTACTGCACCAGTTTCAAAGTGGACGAAAAACGCTTCCTAGGGCCTTGCTTTTCTTTGGCAATGCGTTGGCCATGCTGTCTCAAGAAATCGAGAATGAACTGAGCTCTGTTGTGAATGTAAAAATCGTCACCAAGCACTCTCGTGCCTTCCATTCTGCGACGAAATTGGGTACTGGGTGCAGGACGAATCTTGATGCGCACACCATCAGGTCCTTCATCGATCATACGAAGTTTGCGTTTCCGCGGTGGGTCCGTCTGCAACATGTTGGTGTGCTCTGCAACTGACTGCTTCGGCTTTGGGGCATGAACTAATCGACCAGAGGACGAAGACGCAGACTGTCGGTCAATGGATGAAGACGCATTAATGCTCTCATGATCAAGATCAAAATCAGCCGAATCCGGATCACTGGCCAAAGGAACACCTGATGCCACATCTGCACGTCGATCACGTTCTTGGTCTGATGCTGCAAGGTCTGACGAGAAGTCGGAAGAGTGCACGTCCGATACAGAGGCAGCATCGCTCTCGAAACTGGACACCGACATGATGAAAAGCTACTTGTACGGTCTGAATCTGTCTTGCACTACAGGGAACCTTGAGGGCATGAGGCAGGACAATGTCTGCAGATGCTCACAACACATGGTGCCCGCAGATCGCTTGCATCACCCTTGCACATCACTTGCACGTCACTTGCACGTCCCTTGCACATCCCTTGCACGTCACTTGCACGTCCCTTGCACATCCCTTGCAACACCCTTGCAGTGACACTGGCACACAGACGCTTGTTTGCAACTGCTCACGTTTCACTCTGAGACTTCAATCTCTGCTGGGAGCGTTGGGGGCAACTCTGTTGTTTCTTGTAGTTGAAGAGAATTAACACAATGAGTAGTCACAGATTGAACAGAATGCAAATCCGTCAGCAAGTTGCCCACCACTTCGTTGGTCTTCTGAAGTTTCTGAAACAGTTCTGTGGTGGCGGACATCACTTCCGCCACCTGAGTCTCCGTGTCCCTGATTTGTGTGGTGAGCACGTCGAGTTGGGCTTGTTGGATCTTCTGGACGGATAAGGCTTCTTCGCGAAAGTGACGGAATTCACCTCTGATTGTGATCAGCTCCTGTTGTGTGTAGGAAATCCAGCGTTGAAGAGGTGCCAACGGATCGCACGCTGAGTTGCTCGACATGAGTGCAATGGAACGAGACTTGAGCAGGGTGCTGCGACACTGTTCTGGTATGCACTACAACATTAATGAATAAGTACTCACAGCACTGGCATCCACTGCACATTGTTTCCTCACTTCAGCACTCGCATGCGTCACAGATACAAGTGAGATCCTGTCACTTCGGGCATACTCAGCTAAGATCAGACGATTGACTGCGTCGAAATCGGCGTGATTCACGCCTTCTGGTAGGCATGGGTTTGGATCTAATCGGAGTACCTGACGTAGCTGAAGATGTAGGTGCAGCCGACGACGAAGCGGTACTGGACACCAAAGGAGGTTCAGACAGTGCCGGGGGTGGAAAGACGGGAGCACTGGCACTGGGCGGGGGGAAAAAGGGAGGGGGAAGAGGGGGAGGGAGGGGAGGAGGGGGAGAGGAGGAGGGCCAGGGGGAGGTAGGGGGGGAGGTGCGGAACTGGACGATGGGTTGTCGCTCCCTGCACTCGGCGTACTCCTCGTTGCTGGCAGAGAGGGTGGAGGTGCATAGGGGTGGGATCTGCAATTGCCACTGGACGAACGTGATCCTGAAGCTCCGCTACTGCTAGGACGTTCTTCACGTAGGTTTGCTCTATCCCTCTCATCCAAACGACGCAACTCTTGCTGCAGCATTCTTTCTGTCCCGTCACGCACAAAAGCTGTCAATTGAAGTACAAGGGCTTGACGAAGTTGAGGTCGTGATACAAAGTTGAGCAATCTCACACGCGCTGAATGAGTGAGCGTTCTCAAGAACTCATCGATGCTAGGATCCGAAGGTGGCACCGTCGGCATGCTTGCTTGCACAGATGATCTCGTCTCTTAGCCAAAAACACTGCGATGCCAACATTTGCAAGTTTCTCACACATGGCGAAGTCAGATCAAGACATGTTGCATGCACGTCCGCTGTCAACTGTCAACTGAACAGACCGCTTTTACCGTTTCATCAAAGCTTCACACAAGCGAAATGGATAACCAAGGTTCGCTAGCCACCGTACAAAAGTATGAACAGCTACTTCTGCTTGGCACGTTGGCCAAGTGTACTTACGGATGAGAGAGATTCTCGACTTCGCACCTGACACCAGCAATCGGTCACTGCCTGCACTCATGGGATGTCGAACTTGCCAAAGGAACTTGGGCTGGAGATAGTAAATGGTTCGGTTTCGGACATCAATGTCAAATCCCAAAAAGTGACCATCACCGACAGCTTCAAGAACAATCGGAGAACCATAAAAGGTTTCTTGGCTGAAGACTTGAAAAGGCACAGTTTTATGCACTTCGGTGGGTGCAATCACCAGTCTATTGTCCACATATCTTGCAAGAAAAGTAGAAGGGAAACTCGAGATCTGCGGAAACATTGCTGCCCAACCGAGCTCAGTCATCACCACTGGAAGGGAAGAGAGGACTGGGCTGATTTGGTTACCTATGGACGTGCCATCAACTTGCTTCCACACTCGATTCAACGCCACAAACAAGCCGCATTCGAAGCTGAGACGAACAATGGTGACCAAGTCGAGTGGATCAATGGTCTTCCAATCGAAGTGCCGACGTATATTGGAAATCTTCCCATGAATGGAACGAAAATGTTTGCTCTTCTCGTTAATGCACACTGACAATTTGACATCAGGGTGCCTTGCAGTGAACATACGAACCAACATCTCCACTGCTTCCAGAATACGACTTTGAGGCACTGAGTTAAAGAACCCGACCAGATCGTCATTGAGCAGTTCGAGTTCAACTTCCAACGGACACTGCCTGAATACCTGGTGAATATGATGCCAAATCTGTGGGACACTGCGTGACAACGAACCAGGCCATACTGTGTTGACCATTTGGTCAATGCAAATCGCTGCTGCCCTAAGAATAGGGCCCAAGGCTGTATTCTTGTGGCTGATGATGGTTCGCCCTGATTTGAAGGCCTTTTTGCGTTTGAGAAAAATCTGTCCCACAGGCAGATTGGCATCCAACTTGAATCCCCAAGGGTACTTGCGAACCAGTGAAGACGGGATGTGCGCACAAAGAAAAAGCTTCGCTGACGATACGGACATCGGCATAGGGCTGAACACCTTGACATCTGACCATACTCGATGGCAGGATTGGAAATAGAATCTAGGGCAAAAGACCATAAGATGAGTTGATTCGTGATCAGCAAGGTGAATTACCCAATCTGTACAAACGATGTCTTTGAGCTGCAACGCATGACTTTCCTGGAATTTCGGACATAAGCACATATGTCGAAGGTGAAGCTGCCACTCAGAATGAATGAACTGCTGCCACATGGGAAGAGTATGCAAAGGAATAAAATGTGTCTTGCACCAACCCTTGTACGCGGAGGTCGCCTGCTTGATGTACTTGGCTTTTGATGGAAAGATAAGGGATTTTGAGTTGGCCTGAGCAAGTTCTCTAAGAACAGGTTGGCGAAATGACAACGTCTCAAGTCCAGTAGCCACATGTCCATCCACCAAGTCCACATTGGGGTGCTGCTGCTGAAATTGTTGGCATCTGCATGGAAGTTGATCAACTGTTATCTCAGCAAGCTTCTTCTCCCACTCAAAGTGATTATGAAGAATGGAGCCCAACGATTGGGGAGCGGACTCTCTCGGCGTCTTAGAGGGGAGGTGAAACGGGATGCAAATGCCTTTGAACTGCTGAATGGTATGAGACAGAAAGGATGAGACATGGGCAGCAAAAGAAGGATGAGACAGAAACGGTAAAGTGACTGACTTGTTGTGTCGGGGTACAGAGCAGTTACGAAACTGCAACCCAGATTTGAGCAGCTGTATCACTCTAGATCTGAAAGGTTGCTCCATGATCTTGGCCATGCGGAACATCGCGTACAACTCTAACGTCGAGACTTTGGCAGATCTGACAATTTTTGCAGCAGAGAAAGATGCCGAGGTCAGCGACGCCAAATCGTACAGGAGCGACCACGCTTGGCTTTTGTCCATCAAACATCGAGTCGGAGTACTTGTTGAAGCGGCACGTCTTCGAACTTTGGCCCAAAGTCTGGAAAACAATGAAACATTCTTAAGAGATGGACGTGGCCTGAGTCTCTTGAATCCCAATGCTGACTTAATGAAGAAGCGGTCAATGAACGGTGAATTGAATCTGGGCTGCCACCGATCAATAAGGACATGCTCTTGCACCCAAGCTTGTTTGTAGTCATCATGAACAGACAGACAAAGTGTAGAAAAGTCGAAATAACTGCCCAGCGAAGCCCAAATACGAATGGCCGGTTCAACTTGAACATATTGCTCACGGAGAACTTGCTTGAGTTTGGACTGACGGTTGAATTCACGCTTCGAAATAGTAATTGAGGTACTTCCCACATACATCCATCGGTCTCTTTGCTTGAACGATGAACGCGTACTCCAAGACACGGGAGCTTTCAAATAAACTGCACAAGGACTCTGAAACCGTGTGAACGTGTACTCAGACGGCGTAACTCCAGCTTTGCGCAATTTTTCAAGCAGCCGTTGTTCTGGCGAAGTACCCCTGGAGTAATGGAACAGTAGAATCAGATGACAAAAACCTTGCAACCAAATGGCCATCACTTTGTCCACATGCGGAATGAATTGAAGCACAAACGACATGAACTTGCCAATCTCTGTAATAAGAACATGAGCTGACCGAATCTCCTTTGCGGAGAATTGTTTGGAAGCAAGGCTGTGTGCAATTCAGACAACTTGAAAAGCTGCCGCTGCAATGCACGTAGAGAGACTCTTGATGCCCATCCTAGATGCAAAAGTCGCCGAGATCCCGAATTTGACTGCAAGTTCTTGCAGTTTGGCTTTCTCCTTGCCTCCGTAGTTGATCTGCACAAGCTTGGAGACAGACACAATGTGCTCTTGAAATTCTGCGAAACGCTTGCCTAGGGGTCGTTTGAAGCTCTGGATCCACTTGTCGACGTCCCCCTCTCCTGATCCCTTTAGTCGGGCTTTGTGATCGTGCAAGGCTTCAGCAGGAACACTGTCGATCTTACTCTTGAGGTCACTCTCCCAAGTCTTCGGTGGTGTCCCGGATTGTAGACACGGAGCACTAGATTGCGAAGCAACCGGGAGCTGTGTTTTCGAAGCGGATTTCGTGGGGGTAACGGGAAGTCCTGCGGCTTGCAACTGTTCACGGCGGCGATTGAGCTCTTCCGAAACTTGAAGGAACTTCTGAGATTGGTCGACGCCTGTAGGCACCGGCATGTTGTCAAACATGAGCTGAACGATCTTGTCAACCAGCGGCTGAAACAGGACTGCACAATCCGTGTTCTTGTTGGGAATGATTGTAGATGGATTAGCGGCCTGAAAAAGTTGCGTAGCAACTGCATCGATGTCAACTTTGCGATCTCGAAGGTTCTTCGTCACTTGCGACATGAACACTGCTTCAGCAACCGTAGCAACTGGCACAACACTGAAAAACTTGCCATGACTTAATGCTCGAAGACGCCAATCTGAAACTCCATGAAACAGGAATTCCTGAACAGGAATGCTGAGTGGATCTTTTCCTGCGATCCCTTTCTTTCGCGACCACGGGGTGGCTTCGATGTACTTACGAAAGGACAACCCATGAAGCACCGTTGAGTCATAATGATCACGATCTGACGCCCATCCATTCGGTAGTGCAGGAGCAAGACCAGGACCTTGATGAAGTGGCATGGGAGTAGACGGCGATGATGAAGGTGCCGAAGAAAGTGGAGGCGGAGGTAGGGGAGGTGGCTGACTAGCAGGGGCAGAATTGGAGAGGTTGGGATCATTCCAACTTCCCGAGCTATACGGCTGATAGCGATGCTGACCCCACGATTGTTGGGACCTCCCGTACCCTGTGTTGGTGTCCCACTGTCCATTCCATGCCATGGTTTCAGAGCTATCGACAAAGCTAAGTCCACGGGATCGCTAAAGACACTTCGAATCAAAAGGCTCCGTAGTTGAACAAACCTGCTCAAGTTGTTCCCAAACTGCAGCACTTGCACATCGCTTGCACAACTCTTGCACCACACTTGCTCCTCTCTTGCACTTCCGACGCACACCCTTGCACTACCGCTGACACTTCACTTGCAGCACACTTGCATATCTCTTGCTGGCACATCTCACAATCTTAACTGGCATGTTTTCGACACATGTATGCGTGCAAAGCAATTGACAACGGAAGAGACTTGAGAACGTGGCTGGTCAAAGCAGCATGCTGCACTCAGACCCTCCAAAAGACAAGAAGCGCTTCCGGGATGAAACATGAAGAGCGAAAGACCCATCTGCCATCTTTGGCACGGGCAACGTCACGAATGTAACTGCAGGAATGGTCACCTTCAACTCCTCCCATGGGGATCCTTGAGTGGGGAGGCGTGAGGGACCCTTGACGATTAAATGCAGATCCGAAAATGCACACCGGACGCTCACTCAGAATGCCACCGTACTTGGACGCTGCCTCTTGTGCTTGTTCTGCATCTGAAGTGTGAGCCCTAGCATAGAAGGAAATTGGTGGGGACCACTTGCTGTCACTAGCATCCCAATACGATGGTCGGATCGTTCCCTCAAGGAGGATAGATGCAGCCGCTGCCACTGTTGTGTTGTGTGCAACAGGCGAACGAGCAATCCCTGCTGCAGAAGTATGCGACCTGATCATGGTCCTCTCAAAGTGGGTGAAGTGGATGCTCAAGCACTTGCACGAACTCGACAAAGAACGAAGCTCCACAGAGTGAATGTTTGCAGCTTGGTCAGCTGCTGCAATTGCCTGAGAGACATACTTCAATGCCGTCGAATTGACAGAATGGGAAGGAAGACCTAACAGGCTGATCAGATAGTCCGCAGTGCTTTGCATCAAAGAGCTGGGAACCTGCAACTCAAGATTGGCCTGTATCTTTCTCGAAATCTCACATGCCGATTTCATACGGCCAGGGCTGGAACTGATCAAGTGACGTAGAGCAGTAAACATGGGGTATAATGCGACCCAATTGAAGCTAGCTGAGTACACACGTATCAGCTTCGCTTCTTCATCGCGCACTTCCAACCCACGAAGTTCAGGAATCACGAAGAAGTTTGAATCTTGCTCCCACTCAACTTCCACATGCCCTTTGAGAAGAGATCGATTCTCAAAATGCTCATACGAGTCTTGCAAGGGTTTAACTCGAAAGACGTAAGTCTGGTCCGCACTGAGCTGCCACCCTACACGATCTGCATGAGTACCAGGAATCTGATCACAAATTGCACGAAGTCGAATGCTGTTAGGATCTGCAACGAGAGAAACTCCGCTTCCATGAACTTGCCGAAGTCGCTTTGATGGCTGGGATGAGTCATCCGTTTGATATGTGAGGGCTGACTGCTGGCTCTGACCAGATGCTGTTGACTGATTCTGTTGAGAAACAACAGACTGCTGAATGTCGAGCAAATTGTTAAGGCCAGCATACACATCTCTGTGGCCTCGGACATGTGTCAAGTTTGCCGACATGATCGCTGAGTATTCAGCAAAATCAGCCACCGAACGAAACGACAACCGGAAACCTGCGCCATCTGCATGAAGAGTGATTGCTGGTGGAACCTCTTGCTGTGGAACAGGCCGATCATTTACAGCACGTGCAGCAATCAAGGTAGGAGCTACATCTGCTGTTCCCAAACCAACATTGGATGCAGAAGGGGTCGGCAAAGAAGAAGATGAAGCAGGCGCCGGGCAAACTGCATGAGTGGGGGGTGGGGGAGGGAAGGCGGGAGGGGGAAGGGGAGGGGGGGGTGGAATCCACTTCGCCGTGGTACCACGGGAGGGGGGTGAAACCATAAACCTCTAAAGGGGTAGTCTAACAGGTACCTACAGCAATGGCTGCATGCTCATACATATACATTCCGCTGCCCATTGGCTCACAGTGGTTTTACCATATTGAGACAAGACAAGCTCTCCTTGCGTAGCAAGACAAAACAACTACTGTCCGTGTGCAGGGCGCTGCCCTTTGATCCTTAGGGAATAAACTGGTCATACACCTCCTTACAAGGAGTATCCCTTGGGGGTGTATCGGCACAGTTTTCTGGTAGCGGAGCCCGGAAAGGGCCGCCCGCCTCACAAAGTCCGCTACAGCGGTCGGCCTCGCCGAACGCTTAACCAAGCGGATAAGAGGCAGCACAATGTCGAGCTCGCATAGCGAAGCCGACGGCAGTTCCCAATCCTCCGGGGGATATGAGAACGAAGAGACCTCCCAAGGTCCAGCTACTTATGTCGCACAGTCATATGCAACATCTGACCGCATGCTTGCATCATTAGGCATAACGCCCAAGATCGCGCCTGCCTATGATGGCACCACCTCGTGGTTTGAGTATGAACAGTTGATTGACGACTGGTGCGATATAACAACGCTGGATGACACCAAAAGAGGTCCGTCTCTCAAGACGAGGCTCTCCGGATTGGCCGCAGTACAAAAAGAATCACTCAACCGAGAAAGGCTTGCAGCCCCAGACGGAGTAGATTACTTCAAGAAGAAGATGCGTCCATTTTTCGTGAAAGGAGAACAGTACGTTTTCCTGTGGCGTTTTCTCGGCCTATTCAAGGCATGGAAGGGCAACCAAGACTTTGTGACTTGGATTGCTAAGTTTGAGATCGTGCTACAGCGCGTGAGAAATTCATGGATGGATCTCTTACCAGAGATAATTCTGGAAGATGCCCATCCTGATTTCATGCAGGCTGTGCAAGCAGATCAAACCTTCATACGCCTACAGGATGCAACCGAGAGAGACACATACGCCGCACGTTTCTTCGAAACATGGAACAAGGAACGCCTTGATAATCATCGAAGAGCGTTTCCTCTAAATGATAATCTCCTAGCTCTCCTCTTCCTAGTGCAGTCCGACCTAAATGAGATGCAACGTGAGAGGTTGGTAACAGCATTGACCAACCAAGGTTACCGAATTGAGACCTACACGTACCCTATAGTACGGCAGACCATGTTCGATCAGTTCTCAACGACCAGAACTGGTCTGCAGGATCCCAATATTCGGCACACTTCTCACAAGAAGGACCGCCATGGAAGGAGAGATCAACGCCGCAAACGCGGAGGTCGAAACTTCCTCATCCTCGATCAGGGTGAATACGACGGAGTCGATGGATTCTGGCTCCAAGACGAAGACACCCTTGAGGAAGGCTTTCTTGCCGCCGAGGATGAAGAAGCTGTCTTCTGGACAGTTGACGACCATGAAGCCTTCGTTGCAAGGAGATTCAAAAAGGGAAGAAGACCAAGAATGCGTCCCGGATCACCGGGAAGAGCAAAGGGTGGCAAGCGAAAAGGACGTGGCCGTTTTAGGTCATACCGCGGAAAAGGGAGAGCCAACCAGGCAGAACATGATCCAACTGATTCCAGCTATTTCGGTAAAGGCAAAGGAAAGGAAAAAGGAAAAGGTGGAAAAGGCAAAGGAAAAGGAAAGGACAAAGGAGATAAAGGAAGCTCCTTCAAGGTACAAAATCAAAAGGCAAAGGTAAGGATACAGCTAAGTCTGCCTCCTTACAAGGAGACCAAACTGGATCTCCACAGGCCTATGAAAGTTCCACCGCACCGAGCTGGGATTCATGGTATGAGGACAGTTATTATACTGACTCCAGTTGGAATTATGCCGCTTATGACGATCAAACGTCTTATACATACTATGCATCACAAGCCTCACGAAGAAAGACACGGAAAAAGAAGAGAAGAAATCAAGCAGGATCATCAGGTAGAGGCACAGATCCGAGCGCGCACCAAGAACCCGTGTACAACTCATCAGTGAGTTACGTGCCCCAGGTCTTTGAACCATCCGAGGGGCAAGGTGTGGAGACTGCAACAGCAGTGTTTCCGTTGCAGCACACCGTCCTATCTGCTCTCACAGAGCGGATCAATCTTGATAAGAGCCCTACCTTTGTCATACTTGACTCTGGTTGTACTAGGGCTATGGGTTCCCGCTATGCGGTGAACAGGCTTATCAAGGCCGTGAAGCAACATGCCCCAGGCATGATTGATTTCACTTTCTCACCTTCGAACACGAAGTTCTCTTTCGCAGATAGTGAAACAGCTCTTATCAAGGAGCGTGTAACTCTATGGTTTAACACAACTCCAAGAAGAGATACAACCATAGAAGTTTTGGATCAGGGAAGAGTCCCCATCTTGTTCTCCATTGAACAGATGAGAAACCTAAGAATGACTCTCGAGTGTAGTCCCACAGCTGACCTAGCAACGTGTGAAGCTTTCGGTTTGTATAAAACCCCTCTTCCGATTAGTACCAATAACCATTTGGTATTGGACCTTCTAGGCTTTACTTCCACCAGGAAGTACCTTCCTAAGTCAGGTACATCGTTCCGTGCGACGGAGACTGCTCTAGGAGCCAATAAGCCTTATGTTAGGATACCGGAAGGTCGCTGTCCAGCCTGTGCCGGACAGAAAAAGGCTCACACGTACCTCAAGGGTTGTGACAGAGCACCTGAGGGAGCAGCTGATCCACCACCGAAGAGGATTTCAGGGAAAAGGAAGCCTCTTCCATCTGATCCGGCAGAATCATCTGCCAAAAGACTTGATCCACCAGAATCATCTGGAGATGTTCCTGAGCCTTCCGGACCATCGGAACCATCATCAGGCTCTAGGGACAAACCTGCAGAACCCTCTGCACCGCATGAACCTCCAGAAGAAGAAAGACTTGAGGTTCCATCTGCGAAGATAAAGACTCCAAAGGGTCTTAAAAACCTTCTGAAGAAAACCCGCAAATATGCGGATAAACCTCCTGTTGAAGAGAAGTCTACAGTCCCAGGAGCTGATGACGGGACGGAGGTAAGACCACTTGAGTCAAGAGAATACCCGGCTCCTGGTACAGACTCACCTACAGGTGAAGAGATTGTCGCAGAACCTCGCCATCTCTTCCCATTGCTCTTCGCAGGATTCATGAGAAGCTTAAGGACCCTGTAGAACTCTACAAGCTTCACCTTAAGCACCGTCATATGAGTACGGATCAGTTTAAGCGACGCACAAAAGCCTTACAGATCCCAAAGGAGATCTACGAGCTATATGACCAACTGGTCAAAAAGTGTTCAGCCTGCCAGGAACATGTGAGAGCTCCTTCAAGAGCGAAGATTTCTGGTCTAAGATCAGAGACTTTCGGTGATCTCACCTTCGTAGATCACGGTGAGCTTCCAATTCCCGGCAAGGATAGTCGCTTAGTATTTCTTATTCTCTATGATGGAGCAACAAACTTGTTGACTGCCGAAGTAGTCCAGGATAAAGAAGAACATACTACAATGTCTATTATGAATGACTACTTTGAAAAATTTCAGATCAACCCAAAGGTTGTAGTTGGAGATCAAGCATTCATGACGCCAAAAATGGAGGCTTATTACAATCGGCAGAATATCAAGCCTGTGGCAACAGGACCTGGAACACCATGGCCCAACAGGGCCGAAGCTGCTGTAAGGTTGCTGAAGCATCAGATTAAGCTCATACTTCAGATCCTGAAGGATGGTGATCCGCAGTATAACGGAATCACCATGAAGTATGGCAACCTCGTTCGCCAAGCATGTTTGGCAAGAAACTCTTCGATTACCTACTGAGGAGTTACTCCTTTGGAAATGGCCTTCGGAAGGCGTCCTCGAGATGTTATCACACCAGAGAACGCCGATCCCAATCAGTTGACAGGTAATCAACGGACATAGGTCGAAGTCACGGAACTGAGATGCCATTATGGAGCTTGCCAACGAGGCGGTTACCAAAGGCAACCGCCATCTAGGAATCTGACGTCGAGATCTTTGCAGCCAAATGTCACTGACCCCAGGACCCTTTTCTCTTGGGAGATCAGGTTTTCTACTTGTCAGAAGGATAGAGTCTAAGCTTGGGTGATTGCTTCCCACCTGTGTCCAAACATGGATTCCTTGAGATTAAAAGGTAGTTATCTCTTAACACTCGGAGGTCCATAATGGTAGTTTTGCATTCTTTAGTAACCCCTGTGACGGCCCCACACGCACTCCACGTGTCCACGCCGTGCATGTCAATTCAACGAACTGGAGTGAAAAACTTATGACATAACATCTGATGTGGAGATTCCTCTCGCGCCTGATGAGGAAACTCTGACGTCAGAAGGTTCTGACCACGCAAGTTGCATGGTCACCTTTGATGCTTCCCTGCAGTCGACAGACCTAACGATTCCACATCAAGAGTGTCACTGGCAGGTCACCAGTACTGGGAAGATTGATTTTCTAGAACTCTACGGCGGATCTCCCCGCATGAGTCACAAGGCTGCCCTATCAGGTCTTCGAGTAGGTCAGCCAGTTGATTTGCGTAGCGGTCTAGATCTTGAGCAACCGCAAGGTCGCTCCAATCTTCTTAGGATCATCAAGGAACAAGAACCTACTATTATTGTTATGTCCCCTGACCATTCTCAGTGGTCTAGCTGGTACTCACAGTGGAAGAAAGGCTCTGCCAAGAGACTTTCTGTTTTAAAATTCTGTGAATCGGTCGCAGACCACCAAATGAAGCTCGGACGTTACTTTGTTCTTGAGAACCCCTACTACAGCAGGCTCTGGTCTTCACCAGAAGCAAAACGCCTGTTTTCTAATCATAAGATCAGCTATGAGGTCTGTAACCTACAGGCCTATGGCATGAAAGATCCAACAGGATACTATGAATCGAAATCTTCGATTTTTATGCACAACTTGCCACCGCAAGTTTTAATTCCTCTCCAGATGCATTCTGCCAAAACGAAGTCTCCAACATCTCCACCAGGAGACGAAAAGGGTATTCAAGGCTACGGTCTTAAAACGAAACTCGCACAAGTGTATCCTTATGAATTCTGTGAGACCTTTGCCTCGTGTTTGGCAAGATTCCTGAAACGAGATGCGTATGCATCTCATCTTTCTTTAGTCACAGACATACTAGAATACTCTGGAGATGAATGCCTCCAGGGACTTTCGGAACTTCTTGATCAGGAGTATTCACTTTTGACAACAAGTCCTCTCAAGGATTCAAAACTCCTGCAAGATCCGAAAATCAGATCACTTGTTGCTAGAGTAAATTCCTTATCGAGTAAAACTGAATTACCATTGCATCATTCCAAACCATCACCGTCCCTTGATGCCTTGGTGTCAGACATTTCTCGCCTTAGATCAAGACTCTTACCAGGGTCTGGTTTCGAACAGTGTACTCTATACAGAGGTACATTTGGAACAGTTAAAGCACTCACAAGTGTAACTGATGGCGTTCTTGTTTTCTGGAACAAGAAGAAGCCTAATTCGACCATGACGTGTTGCTTGCCGCACCAGGTTTCCTGGAACAAAGTACACCCATCAACCTTCTCGGGGGTGCTATTCCAGATGACAGGCGGCAAGCCTTCACCGTCCGTGCGAACACCGCCGGATGTCATCATGTCGGACGAAGAGGTTTCGCCGTCAGACCCGTCGGAACCAATGAGCACTAATCGCTCACGGATCACATCTGACGATGTTTCTATGCCGGAACCAGATCAGCCGATGCCTCCCGGCACGCCGCCGTCGCGTCCTCCTCCTCCCGTACCTCCACCGCGACTACCGGCCGTTTCCTCCGATGCGCCCGTGGCTCCTGCTCGGGCTAAACCTCGCGTGCATCCGCCTCCTCGCGTTCCGTCTCCTCGGCGTCTGGGGGGTGATGTGTCGCCCAGGTCTTCATCGGAAAGGAAAGTTTCGCCACACAAACAGAAATCACCTCCACAGGTGCCGACACCTAAACCTAAACCGAAGGCACATCCACAGGGACCCATTCTTCCATTACAACAAGATGAAGAAGACACTGAAGAAGAACTGGTCCCAGACGACCCCGGACAACCGTCCGCTCCTCCTCACACTTCTGGTTCACCAGAACCGGAGAGCGATGCCGAGTCAGAAAACACAAGGTATACTCTGATGAGGAAGGTGACTTGGTCGTAGATTAGAGACCTGGGTCCTTCTCACAAATAACAGAAACTGTTGCAGTAACACAGATTCTTTCGTCTCCCTGCTCGTCCATGCATGGCGGAACCCGTAGCCAAAATCAGATAGGTAACATCAGAGTGGGTCAGAACCCGAACCCGGTATAAACCCCGCAACCCTAAAAGGGTTCGAATCTGAGCACCGTGAAAGTAGATCTCTCAAGACGGAATGAGGACAAGCTTATCTCTAGTTTTCCTCCAGGAACACTCCAGCGAACTACACCATAAGTCACGATACCGCGTAAGGGAGGCAACCGCCAGGACCAGCGTGAAATGAAGAAATCAGTTTGATGAAGCGAAGCGCAGCAATACAAGGCCCCATCACATAGCTGACCGAACAAATAGCTGGCTAGACAATGATGTCTTTGAGCTCGTCGATACACGGAAACTCGGAAACCTCCGAAATTATGTCACTGGTCGATGGGTCCTGACTCTAAAAAGAGATAAGGACGGAAACTTCCTTAAGTGCAAGGCCCGATGGGTCCTAAGAGGTTTCCAGGATCGACAAAAGGACATACAGCAAACTGATAGTCCTGCTGCGAGTCGCCCAGGTTTCCGCTTAGCGATTCAACTAGCAGCTAACAAGCTGTGGAATCTGACACACATCGCCCTAAAGACTGCTTTCCTGCAGGGTGAAGCCTATGATGAGTCGAGAGACATAATCTGTCAGATTCCTCCTGAAGCAGGTTATCCTCCCTACATTGCAGCGAGGATGAAGAAACCCGCTTATGGACTTAACGAGGCACCTCGAAGATGGTGGAACATCGTTGATAAGGCACTCCTGTCTTACGGCCTGGTGCCAACCCGTGCGGATCGCTGTACATATGTTCTGTATGGTAAGAAGTCTGCAACAGCAGATGCTGAGCTCAAGAAGTCGCAGCCAAAGACCATGGAATCAGCGATTGACTATCTCCTAGATCCCATAGCAGGCAACAATGCCAAGGGTAGACAGGTACATGGAGTAGTCTGTTTGCATGTAGATGACCTGTGCATGGCCGGTGATGACACCTTTCATAAGGCCGTGATTGAATCGATCAAAAAGGAATTTGCAGTAGGTTCTGAAGATACGAATGATATTATGTTTGTAGGACAGAGATTAGTCTGGAAGGATGCTACAGCATCAGTGCCAGCACATATCTCAGTAAACCAGAACCTAGCTGTTGAAGCTCTAGAAGAAATTGTTTTCGACAAGAAGCTCAACAATGAGCAACAGTGCACATCACAGCAGCACACTGCTTATAGAAGTGTTTTAGGACAGATCAACTGGCTACAAAGCCGGACTCAAGCCCATATCTGTTATCGCTTCAGTAGGTGTGCGAGCAAGGCTGCCAAGCCTACTATCGGTGATATTCGAGAACTGAATAAACTTGTTAGGATTTTGAAGTCTACCGAAGTAGAATTGCGTTTTTGGCCGCTGAAAGGAAATCTCAGAATCCTCGGTTACCCTGATGCTTCCTACAGGAACAATGATGACAAATCATCTCAAAGAGCACATGTTATTTTCCTTGCTGAAGATCGAAATCCAAAGCTAAAGGGAATGAAACAATCAGCAGCAGCTGCTTCTTCCAAGAAGAACGATTTCTCTGAATCCTCTATTAAGGAAACATCCTCGAGAGGGAGCCTGGTGGATTATGATTCTCACAAGATTACGACAACCACAATGTCCACAACAGTGGCAGAGCTTAACGCACTGATGCGTTGCTTTGGTACCTGCCTGTTCCTCAAGGGACTTTGGGCAGATCTCTCATCAGAGACCGTACCTATACATATTAGAACAGATGCGAACAATCTTGTGACAACAGCAGGCACGACACACCTTCCAGAGCAGAAGGAAACTCACCATCTTATACAGATGCTTCGTAAAGAATCCAACTCGGGATCTTTAGATGACCTAGCTCATGTAAGCTCGAAGTACTGCCTAGCTGATGCATTAACAAAGCATTCGGCGCAACCTGATGAGCTTATCAAGGCTCTGGAAACAGGAAACTTACCAGAAACAGACATTCATCCACCCTTCCGTGAACTCCTTCAACATAAAGCTTTCACTGTTCGGTGGATTATAGACAACCTTAGGAATGCCGCTACAGCGGTAGCCTTCCTTGGCATTGATGTCTCAACAGAGATTTACCGATTATTTTACTGCCAAGGAACATGGTGGTAGTCTTGTTTGCTGGTAGCACAACCATGTGCTGGATTTTCTATTTAGACTGTTTTTCGTCTAAAAGAAAATTTGTGTCTGCAAGCTGCGTTTTCATCAAGATCAGACATGTTCATGAGAACTCTATGTTCTATACCATCCGCAGCCGCTTTCAGCCTCGAGCCTCACAGCAACTAGCCTTTTGAGCTAACCAAGCATTCCTGATCCCGTTTGGTCATCGTGCCGTAATGAGCACACGATCAAATTTCCGTAGCCGTGATGGATACGCCCTACCAAGGGCAGAACAGGCGTACCATGAGCGACATCCACACATGGATAGCTCTTACCCCGAGTCTCGTCGGGACGCATCACGTCGACACACCGAACACGGTGGACACCGATTTCACAAACGTGAGAAAAATAACGAGCCTCCGTACATTTACATGGGTCACCAACAGGTGTTCAATCCGCGTCCAAGAGATCTTGCTGACCTGATCTTACGATGTGGCCATGCGAGTCGAGCAAAGCTCACTCCAATCTCCAAACATGGAGTCAGGCTCTACGAAGGAGTCCTCCAAGGACCATGGGACAACAGTCCCCTTTTATACTGGGATAACAACGTGGGCAATCACGCTCGTGATCCACGCCAGTTTTGTACGATGCTTGCACATCACCTTCAGACTGGCCTCCCACAGGAGGTAAAACAATGTGTGAGTCTTGATGCATCTGGAGAATATGACTATTCCTCCTCAGTGCCAAGACTGGTAGAGGTAACAGGTCTCTCACCAGAGATGTGCTTCCACATTCTCTCCAAGACCAACAAGGTCGGAAGGTGGTTAGCACACTCAACAAGACACCTTCAGAATCAGCGCCAAGATCTCTTTTCTGGCCAACACAATTATCTTCTGGACATGTCCAAGTTGGCCGATGCACAGCTCGCACAATATTCACCACAAGAAATCGCGCTTGGTGTTTTACTTAACACTAAGTCCAGGTTCGTGGTCACTATGGTTTATGACCAAGATGGCAGGGCTGAAACAACAGTTGCCGCCGTTACCATCCCACAGGATGCAAATGTGATGACCATGACCAAACTTTACCTCTCAGCAGTGGGAGGACACGGTTCACGAAGAACTCTACCAAGAGCTGAAGAACCAGATCCTGAAGAAGAGAGGCCAAGGTCACACATGACCATCTCAGACTTCATGGCAACGGGGAGCAATCCTGTGCAGTCCCATGCACAGCGTCTCTCCACTAACGCGCCAAGGCCCGTCGGCATGGAAGATTTTGTTCGACAGAACAACCCTTGTTACATCATGCATGCCACGGACCTACAGGCATTATCCTCAATCCTGAGGCACGGTCTGGTACCATCAAACCTCCTATCGCAGGTGGTTACCTCACCAGGTCTTCAAGCTCTCGTGAATGAAAACAGTCGTTCCAACAGGGACACTGTTCAGTTTTCAACGCTAAACCTGGCGAATCCTAATCCGACTTTGCTGCGTGCCAACAAGGCACTGCTTCTAGTATTCGACGCAAATAACGTAGTGAACGAAGTCACAAACATGTGGCAGTCGCAAGCAGGGATGTTTGCTACACCAGAGGTAGTGCATGCCCGTACTCTTAGCGCCGTATTTGCACCCTCTGAAACACTCTGGGTATCATCGCAATACGATGAGCTCAAGAGCATCGGACCATGGTGGGCAGACCACTGCTCCGAACAAATGCCGTCAGCGACTTACGAGTCGAAGAAATGGTGCTCAAATTACGGCAAGGAGATCGAATCGACACTTCGCAAGATGTCAAGGCGAAATCTGCCTCCAGAGCCTCCCAAGGCTAGATCTTCTCACAAGAAGTCTTTCTCTCTGCCAAATACCGAGGCTGACACAGCTCCAACCCTGGAGCAAACCGCTTCTGCAGGTGAAGTACCTCCAAACACGGAGACTACTGCGAAGGAGATCCATCCAAGATCCAAGCTCGCCCGGCAGGCCGAGGCCGACAAGGATCCGGACAGTCTTATGGGACAGCTCTGGAACTCCGACGGCACCAGAAGCGCCACTGAAGTTCTTAAGATAACGACAGGTCACAAACCTCCAGAACCTGTCCAGGATACTTCTGCCAACGTAGTTCCTCCCAAGGAAGAATCTTCTGGAACAGAGACGGAACCTGAGGAACCAGATCCTAACCAGGATTGTGACGAAGAATCAGACGTTGAGTCGGCATCAAGCGAAAAGAGCGAAAAGAGCGAAAAGAGCTCAAAATCTTCGTCATCCTCAGAACTCCGAGTTGATGTTAATCCGTCTCACAAGACGAACTCTGCACCTGCAGCGTCAGAGGAGAAGAAAGAATCTCCCACGGAAGAGATCACAGAGAAACTTGAGAAGGTCAAACTTGACCAACCAAAGCCTGAAACAGAATATGTTCAGAGTTCAGACGAAGAGCCAAGGAAACCAAAATCTCCTAAAAAGGAGAAGGAAAAATTCCTAGTTCTCTTCGATCCTGAAACAGAAACTTATTATCGAGTCAACAGAAGCAAGCTCAACCTCGAATACGAGGAGCCTGCTGATGAGGAAGACCTCGTAAGAGAACATGAGCGCATCAGCGCTCGAATTCGAGAAAATACAAAGCACCGAATCTCGAAGTCACCGTCTAACCCGGCTATGCAACAGGAAATGCAAGAGAGAATCTGGGTTAGTCGATGGAATCGAAAAATCCGAAGTCCACTCATGATCAAAGATTCTGAGTCTCCTGACGAAGAGGAGTGGGACAGACCCAGAGAGTCGGCATCTTCCTCCTCTGCACCTCCTAACAAGGAGAGATTTGTAGGAGTACGCAGGACAGCCATGAGCCTTAACCAAAGGATACGAATGTTGCCTCGACCAGACAATCCTCTCTGCGATCTCTGCAAACAGCCTACAGGCTATTTCTGCTATTCCTGTGGAACGATTGTATGTGCAGATTGTCGACTTACCCCACAGGGTAAACAACGAATGTGTGAGTGCGTCTTGCCAATCGATTGCCTTGAGACCTCCAAAGTGAGAGCAGGAATGACCTCAGACGAGCGTCAGTTTTTATACGAGGCCATCCTCACACATGAGGACGTAGATTTGGCAGTTCAGAAAATCAACATGTATTGCGAACACGCAAGAAGTCTGTTCGAAAAGGACCATCCAGGCGTTGATCCATACAGCCTTGATGATATTAGGAACAATCCTCCGAATACGTATGACAGCTCCACAGAGGCTCCAACCCTGGAGGAATATAAGAGCGTTAACAAGAGTCACATCAACATCAAGGACTCTAGAACAAGCCACCCGGCTTCTTTTCTCACTCTTACTGGCCACGAAGACAAACTGGTGCTCGACGCACATTACGAGATAGTTCGCAACAGGATGGCCGGTGTCAATGAGAAGAGAGAATACATTGAAGGCTCGAACCCAGACAGCGTATCGCTAAACCTAGTGGTATTCAACTGGGGAAATATGGATCGAGCGCCGGTGCCCGCAGGGAATCCCAAAAAGAAGCTCAAACCTGAGAAGGGATTCGATTATCACCCTCTTATTGACATGTGCTTCAACAATTCAGCTCATATTACCCTCGTACTCGAGGCAGGAGCACTTGCGTCAGAGTATTCAATCGCAACCATGCGAAAACACGAATACAGGGGGATGCTAATCCACTCTCCTCCCAAGGAGCCTGAGGCACCCTCAATGTACATTGGAGTCAAGGGTGACCCAACAACAGACATCGCTCTCGTCCACCACTTCTACCGTCATCGAACCATGAAGCCTAAGAATGGTGGTCCCAAGAAGCGACTGTGGGCATGCCACGGTGCGGTGTGCCGCCTCACATTTGGGTACCACAGTACCATACCAGAGGCAAAAGAATGGGTCCACCCAAATTCCGGCCAAAGGATGACGAGAGACGAGTTCATGCAGATTATCGGATATGATCCACTCAAGGGCAAAAATCCTGACAAGGATGGACCCACTGATGGCTCTTACCTCTCACCAGAGGCGTGCCTGACACTGTCGACCCTCGACCCCTCGCCGATTCTCTGTGAATGGAACGGCCATGTCGAGGGTGATGAGCCACCAGAGGAAGACTTTGAGACATACGCAGAGATCTTCTCACAAGAAGCATCTAACGATCTTGACGAGATGTGGTGTACAAAAGGGCCTTACAAGGTCATCACCATCGCGATCGTCCATTTCAACTCATTCATGACTCATAAGGAAGAACAGAGACGCGAACTGGTGAACGCGTTCCTCAACGAGATTCTCCCTTTTAAACCGGATGTAATAGCGGGAGATCTCAATAATATTGCGTCGAGGCTCACCTTAAAAGGTGGAGACGTTCACCCGCGAAACAGTTTGTTTTCTCTATACCTGGAGAAGAAACTTGCAGCATTCAACAGAATAGCAGGAAGGCACTCACAAGTGCGACATCTTTGCTTGAACAACTCCGACCAGCACAGACTGGCACGTGCAGATCGTCTACCGGCGGACCCGGCGAAGAAAGTTGCTGACCTTGACTGTATCAACAGTTATATCCTTGACTGGAGTAAAACGCCGCACACGGCGTCACCTAGTCCAAGAGAGGTCACACCTGCCGCTGAAAGAACATACTGGGAACGAATCTCAGATATGTGGCAGGACACGAACAACAACAGGGATATTGATATCCGTCTGTTTGTCTCAGTCAAGCAGTACTATTCAACTTTTTCTAACCTTGACCTATGGTTGAGTCCCTCTGACAAAGATTGGCACAGCCCTTTGGGCTTCACGATACAACCAATCCTTACAAAAGGGAAACACAACCGGTCAGATGCCCAGGTCCAGAAGATCGCTGACAAGCGAAAGGCTTACAAGCAGCGTAATGCTGAATACTGGGGTTACAACGATTCATTCGTTTACTCATCCGGCAACAGCTGGTACGACAAATCGCAACCATCAGGTAGCCATCACAGATATGGAAGATTCTGGGAGTGGCCACAGCCTGAACGTCCCAGCGAGCCTGAAGGTCCTCCTCCAAGAAGGAACCAGGAATCATCGTCCTCTTCACAACAAGATCTACCAAGATCAAGGTCCAGGCCTCAAAGAACCAATATTGTTGACAAGCTCAACATGTCTTTGGAAGAGCTGGATGGACTAGAGGAAGAACCGTCACCAACAAAAAGTGACATCGAAGAACACGAAAGAGAAACATCAAACTTGATGTCTGCTCAGAGAGATGAAGAGGAACAAGAGGACGAATCCTCCAGCCGGAGGAGAAGAAGGAAGGCATCACGCCCACCGTCTGCTCCGAGCGGCAAGGCACTCAGAACAGCTGCCACAGCAGCGGGGTTGTCGGGCTGGTTCGGACACCGCAACCGAGGTGGAGCAAACGCAGAGTCTACCAAGACTGATGAAACTTCACTTCCAGACTCACTAACCAGTGAGCAAGACTTCTCCGTCTTCAGCATCACGTGGAATGTGTTCCTGCTGCTAATGGGCTTACACTGGATGTGGAAGCAGATTACCAGGCCTCCTATCAGATGTATGGAGCGCCAACAACCAAAATCAAAAGCAGCAGCGAACCAAAGAGTTCCATTCCTCGAACCCGAGGATGAACCGCAGACGCGTGAACCTTTAGGACCCAACAGGGTCAATTCCGGAGAAACAACTGATCTGCGACCTATCTGGCATACTTCCCGAAGCGAAGTCTACCATCTCTCAGACAGCTGTTACCAGCTTAAGCAAGCAAGAGATGTTTGCAGGAAGGTGCTGTGCAAAAACTGCCTTCATGCAGTACAAGTTGCGGAGATTCGCAGGAATGATCCTTTCCAAAGAGGTGATACACGACCACGTGGCACCGAAAGAGACATTGAGCGCTTCCAGACCTACGATGATGCAAGTAACACTCCTCACATGACACAATTATTCCAGGATGCCTTGCATGCACAAATGGCCGAGGAAGCCATGCAGATTACCTATACATCGATCCCCAAGGGATCCTCGGCAAAAGCCAGAGGTACATCTGCACTCTCAAGTGCCGCATCGTCATCAGCGCCCAAGGCAATGCCACCAGGGCCTAACAAGGCAAACATATCACCTCCACCTAAGAGTCCTCCGCCAAAGGCGAAAGGAACAGTACCTTCTGCTCCTCCGAGACCAAAAGGTCCTACCAGAAGAGGAGGTCAAAATCGGCGTATTCAACGAAAGGCAGCCAGAGAAGCCCACAACAGTGGACTCTGCACTTATGCAGACGCTGCACTTGACGAAGCCAATCAAGGCCAGGCAATTAACGTTACGTGCCGAAACATAGTATCAAGACACGTCAGCTCTATCGATGCAACGGTAGAAGCAGCCGGCCAGTTTACACAACGCGTGCTACAGCACGTAGAAACATATGATGAAGAGGAACCGTGGAGCACGGAGTTCCTACCAATCGTGGAAGTCCTATTCAGGAACTTAAGCGGCGACGAAACAACTGTCATACATGACAATCAAACGGTAACTATGCCTCTTGCGAAATACACAGACCTCCTCAGAATCGCACAAGCATTGCGAGGCTCTATCCAGAGAGACAAGGAGGAAAGAAAGGAACATCTTGACACCATCCAAGATACTCTATCCAGAGTGGAAATCCTTCTCACGGCACTGAAGGACTCAAGGACAGTCTTTAACCAATTGGTCCATTCCTCACTAGAGATAGAGCGAAGAAATAACAATCTCAAAAATGTCCTCGAGACACTTTTTGATGACCAAAGCTCTGAGGAAGACCAATCAGAATCTGACAATGAAGAAGTCCTAACTCCTTCTGCACCACAGTACTGGAATAGCCTTTATGCCCACGCCTTATCTCCTTCAGGAGATGAAAGTGAAAGATCATGGGCGTCCTCAGACGGACAGCTTGAAAGAAGAAGGGCTGAACGGGCAAAGGCTAAGCAGCCGCAACCGGCAAAAGCCAAGGCAACTCCAGTCAGCTCACAAGCTGCTCCAAAGGCCGAGCCAAAGGCGACAACATCCAACCATGGATATGATACTGCAGACGCCGCCTTCACCAGGGCTGAGAACAGATTACTCGGAATCTTTTCAAGTTCCGAAGAAGACCACTCAGACCCGGATGAGCCACATCCGAACGTCTATGCTCGAGCCTATGATCCAACCCTGGATCCGAATCTGAGATAAGAAAATTCTCAGAGTTTCACAACAGTGAATCACAAGGCTCTAACAAGAGCACAATGAAGGGCTGCATAATTCGGTAGTAGAACATCACCAGACCTGATCTTGTACAGATGATCTCTCTGACCAATATGCATGAGTGTGTGTGCAAAATGAGTGGAGTGTCCTCAGCAGTGTACTTCAGTGCTATACCTAGCATAAATAATATGCTGTTTTTATAATGAGTCCAAACTCCGCAACTGTGACAGTGGGCATAACAGTATATGTGTGAATGTGCGGCCATGCTTCCGGTAAAAGAAAATTAGTGTCTGTTTGAAACCATAAACCTCTAAAGGGGTAGCTCTAACAGGTACCTACAGCAATGGCTGCATGCTCATACATATACATTCCGCTGCCCATTGGCTCACAGTGGTTTTACCATATTGAGACAAGACAAGCTCTCCTTGCGTAGCAAGACAAAACAACTACTGTCCGTGTGCAGGGCGCTGCCCTTTGATCCTTAGGGAATAAACTGGTCATACACCTCCTTACAAGGAGTATCCCTTGGGGGTGTATCGGCACAGGGGGAGCGCTGAAGGGGGGCCCGCGGCTGTGGGGGCCGATCCCCCCCAGGGGGGGGGGGGTGGGCCTAGGCGGGGACGGCGAATTCACATCAGAATTACATCGGATTGACATTGAAATCACATTGGATTCATATCCGATGCGATTTGGATGTGATCTGGATGTGATTTCGATGTGATTCTGGATGTGATTTGGATGTGATTTCGATGTGATTTGGATGTGATTTCGATGTGATTTCCAGGGAGGGTCCCAGGGGGGTCCCTCTCTTGTGAGCAGTCATGCCCGATCGCATGCGACGCGGCTAGAGCCAGCCACCCATGGCTGACTTCCATGGTTCAACGTCTGCTAGCCTGCTGTACTTGTCACTACATAGTAACAGATCGATGCGCATCCGCCCTAACTCTGGAGCTCAAGCTCCCAACGACCCGCGGCATAAATCTAAGCGTCCTGGGCCAAGCTTTCGCAGACCTGCAATGGGATCCTGCAGAGAATACTGCACCTGACATACTGTTGGTCGTACTGCATGATAGAACCCTAAAAATGGCCACATTAATTTCACATTCAAACCACATCTGGCAAACCCCTGGATTTCAGATTGAAATCACACCCTGGGTACATAAAAAATTATCCTGCCATCTGCTGTCTGTAGTACAACTGCCGGACACAACACGAGGGTGTTCATCGCAGCACAACCGGTGGCGCCGTAGACGACCAGGTGGGGCCGTCTGCGATCGTCGGCTGGTACTCCCGTGTGCACGAGCCATGGTTGAGGGAAGACTTGCCCATCGGATCCGACCGCCTCGTGGGCAACGCACTGGCTACAGAGCCGGCAGCGGCACGAGCGAGACGTTTCGTTCGTCAAAGGTCCGGATTTGAAGGGTTTTTCTCGTGTGTTCCAGATATGTTTATGGTGAAACAGAACATCACTACACGCTGTTCACCCACCCATTCCCCCGCCCAAACAGCAGGCAGAGCACATCATCGAAAACTGCATACGTAAAAAACAAAATACGCAAAGCGCAAGATAGCCAAAAAACATGGTTTCAGCATGTGAGGAATACATCATGCTGGCCACGTGTTTGAGGTCAGGACGAAGTCACAAGCCAAGATGTACGACCAAAGGCGACGTCGGTTTTGGTGCAACATTCAAACGGAGTGAGAGTGGAAATCAGACATAACCCTCGGCTACACAGCACGGAACACCTGCAACAAGGCGAAATCTGCAAAACCACCCCCAGGCCCAGAACTGAACCCACTGGGTCGCCCGCAGTGCGACGCGGACCCACGCTCGTTCTGCGAGCTTGGCTCGCCTGCGCCAGCAGGCCAGTGCGAGGGCAGGCAAGGGCATGGTCGCCGAAACCATCGACTGCAGCGCCGCACCCGGGGTTTGGGCCGCAGGCACCCTCGCAGAGGCAGCGGCTGCCGCAGGCGGTGTCGCGAGGCGGCTTTTCAATGCTATTTGCCTCGCGTCAGCTGGTAGCGTTGTGGTCGGCTGCGCCGGGATCGCACACCCGCAAGTGGGTGTTGCGAGTGCGCAATGCGTGCATCTACCGACCATGTGGTCAGTTCCCGGGGCCTGCATCGTATGCAAAGGTGGGGCGCATGCGTTGGAGCAGAGAGCTCCAGGTAGGAGAGTCGCGCCCCTCCTTTGTGCGGATTGCCAGCCGACTCCGCCATGCACGGCAGGCAAGTTGCCGATGGACCAGGCGTGATGCGGAGAGGCCGACGAACGTATACGGCAACACACGGCGGCGCATCCTTCGCATTGCCATCTGCTGCCGCGTGTTGTGCCTCACCCTGTGCAGCAGCTTCCCCGGAGGGCCGCGGGACACCGGGGCCGTGTACGGTTTGAAAAGCCTGTGCCAACAGGTGGAAGGCATCTGCAACTGGCGTGTTGAACGTGTTGCTGCGAAGCCAGGCATCGCAAGCAAGAACCGAACATGCAGCGCTGCAATTTTGCTGGCGGATGGTAGGCCAGGGAGGGCGGCCTAAAATGGCCGCAACCTCCGAAACGCCTGGCGACAGGCTTTCACAGCTTACTTTTGGGTGCTCCAGCATCCCTTCGGACTGCTGGCTGCATATGATCGTCTGCGTGGAGTCGCCCGACGAAGGCAAACAAACTAAATGGCTGCAATGTCGAAGACATGCAAATTTTAAACTTCGGAAAGAGATGACGGTGCTCTTGATTCATGATTTTCGCATTCCAAGCCTGTTGGCCCCTGCTGGCAACTTCCACTTGTGTATGTATACTGGATTCCGGAGCGTGTAACGTAATGTTCTGTGACACTCACTCCATCGTTGATATCATGGTGCGCGGGCCACGCCGCAGTCTGTTGCTGTGGCGTGCTTCACTGTACTGGCTACGGCTGGAAGGTTGCAGCACATGGCATGGAGTCCTGGAAACTGCCATGTTTAGTTCGGCTTCCATCTCGTTGATTCGTACGTGCTCCGCCAGTTACGTTTGGACTTTGCTGGCTTCTGCTGGATGGCCTGGAACCCAAATCCCAAACGGCACAATCTCAACGCAGCGATAATCTTGACAAGAAGAGGCGACATCCAAATCTTGAACCAAGATGTTCAGTGCAACAGATGCAGTCTCGCGCAACGTTGGTGGGCTGAGTTGTGCCGTTTCTCCACGACCATGCACTTGAAGCCACAACTTCCACGACTCAATGCTAAATTGCTAAACCAAGTGTCCGACCTGCAGGAACGATGCTGGAACGATGTGTCCATCTGGATTGGTTTCCAAACTTCCGCCACTCCTGCATCAAGGCATCATCAAGGCATCGTCAATCCAAAGCAACATCCTTTGCAGTGACAGACCATGTCTGATCAAACTCCAACTATGCTATGTTGGCTTTGGCATCCATCAATTCTGGAGATTTGGCCTCATGGCGCCAGACATGCATGGCTGGAAGTCCCAAGCTCAACAGTTGGCATTCTCTACGCTTTTCCGTAAGGTGGTGGTGGGGAGAAATGGTGGCGACGAGGTTGATATTGACTAAGCCAAACTTTGCTTGTGCCTAGGGCCGCCAAGCCTATGGCGACATTCTAGAAGCTCATGAGATGCCCAGACTGCCTGCGCTTACGAATGAGGCATGCTTCTGGAATCCTATACCTAATCTTGACTACGGCTCGCACCAGCTTTATCGTCAGGCACCAATGCCATCTGTGTCTGTCGTAACACCACTCCACACAAGTTGATGGCAGCATGCGGCGCAGCAGTTTACTGCTTAGACAACATTAGCTGGATGCTTCTTTCTTGGATGCGACGGCCATGCTTCCCAGTCTGTTCAGGAGCAATACTGTGACTGCTCCGCAGCTACTGGGCTTAACTCCCGCCGCTGCTATTTTGACTTTGCCGTACGACATGAAATGTCAGCGAATCATCATGTATCATCGGGGTAGATGCCCTGCCCTGCCCTCCGACTGCTTTCACTGCGGAGGAACCAGCCTGTCTGCGCTAAGCGATAGTCCAGGACTGGATCTGGATGTTCCGGCATCTCGCATGCTATGTAGCTTTGTGTCTTCGTCAGATGCCACGGAACTGCCAGGCCCGTGGCAACGTTGTGTCAACGTCGTGTCTTGAATGGAAAAGCGCAGTCCATCTATCTGGCCAGCGATACACCACGTTTGAATTTAACAGTTTGACTCACCGCACTTCTCCAGCATAATCTCCAAAGAGAATGCAAGCGCAGCAGTGTGAAACGGCGACATGCAACCAGCAAATGATGGACGCATTTTGCACCTGGCACAACAACAAAAACTCGCAGCGCTGACAAACTGTAGTTTCTTAGATTATACGAGCAGCTTGTGACTGCTGCCGCGGCTCGGGTAAAGAAGTGGCCAAGACTCGCCCAACTCGACTGGATGAATTGAGCTGCGCTACGTGTTCGCCGTGCGTCTATTAACTCTACAGCGGCGATTTGCGATCTGCTTTGATCGAACGCGCCGACACACAGCCAAGTGTGCAGACCACAGCCCTGAGGTTCCAGGACCCCGACCCGCGAGCCGCAGGCCGTGGTCGGAAAGGTGCCCGCTGAAGTAATGACAAAAGCAACTCATCTTATCAACAATCAAGGGCCGCGGGTAATTCTCTTACCCAGATGGTCAGGCACGCAACATCTTGCTTTTGTTCAGCTCAAGCGCCGTAGGCCTCAGCATGACACAAGAGCTGTGGAAGCCGGTCGAATGGATGCTCTCCTGGGGCCCTTGCCGCTCTTGCGGGTTCCGCTTCAAGCAAACGCAGATCAACATGGAGGCCTGGAAGAAACCCGCGCTGCCATCAGACGGGGGTTTCTGAAGATGCTCTTTCTAATCTTTGAGGCTTCTAAGGCTTGTTCAAGGGTTCGTTAATGGCGTTCCCTTTGGGCTTGAGGGCTTTAGGGGTTGTTCTTGGAATTTGTTAAAGCTTTTCGGAGGGCTCCGGTTCAGGTCTTCTTGCATAGGATGGCGAGCTGCGGGTAGAATCTCAGGACAGCAAAGCTTCCAACACCTGGAGACCTGGAGACCTGGCCTGCTTGGAGAGCTCTGCCGGTATAGCCGGCAACTCTTCTGTGTTCGCGATGACTTGGCAAGCCTGATCAATAGGGCCCTGCCAGCTGCTAGCGATTTAGTCCGTGCTCAACCTTGAAGATGCCTGGAGGATATTGTCGAAACGCTTTTCGAACCAAGGAGGGCTGCCAGTGGCCATCTCCAAGACGCAGCAGCCCAGGGACCAAATCTAAGTTGCGGCTGCTCACATGCTCTTTCTTTTTCATTCTCTCAAATGGTCAGAGCCAGGGAGCATCCGAGGTAGTCGTCAGCTTGCCGCGCCCTCGAAAAAGTTCGGGTGCCTCAATGAGCTGTCCCTAGTTACCCACCTTTCTCAGCATCGCCGATCTTGCATGGTGCTGAGACTGCAGCCATCCAGAAGACAGAGCCCGCAACGGAGTTCTTAGCGGAACAGGATTGGCTGTGGGGTGTGATAGCCATGTGACGCAAGCACTGAAAAGCCACCTCCAAGGCAGCTTCGCCAGGTTGAATCCACCTGTCACATATATCGAGCTAAACATTCCGAAGAGGTTCATGGGACAAGGATGACCATGCAAGGCTTCAGTCCACAAGAGACGGTTCCTCCCATTCCCTATGCAGGGCCACCGAAATGGACGACACGATCCGACAGTATGGATTGGGGCCTGGCAATCGCATTCACAGTTTCGGATGCTCCACTACGACGATCTTTTGACGCACGGCTGCATGAAGCTTTACTTTGCTGTTCTTGCAGTTGCACACTTGCAAGAATGCTGCATTAAATTCTGTGCATCGGTCTACCCCTGATAGAATAGCCTCTGCGGTTCCTCTGTCTTCTGTCAAAGGATCAGCCCCATCAAGGCTGGGTCCGGGTGGATCTGTTAAGACTTGTTACATTGTTGTCTTCTGGGTATGCTGTTGGGAAGCCTCAAGTACGTTTATCAATGTCAATGTGAATCCGGGGCAGAAAGCACATGCAAAAGCAGCAACATGATGATCATACAATGATGGGGCTTGAAAAATGTCCACGAGCTCTGGGCCTTCAGCCATCTTCTGGCTTAGTATGGTCGCAGATTCTCCTGTTGCTAGCATGCGGTTTGGAGCTTATGTCTCGAAATCTTTGGAATGACATCCTTCGTCCTTGCCTGATTGGGCTCTTAATCCATGCTGTTTGTGAACACCCCGGACACCTCTCTTACCTTCCCCTTCCACTATCATTCGAGACGGCTATCTGTTATCAGCTTTCTCCCAAAGCTGTCCTTTATCAGAGCTCTGCAAACTGAAGCTCTTGGCAGGAACACTTCGGGCCTGGAGCAGCCGAAGTCTGCGATCTTAACCTCAAGCAGCAGTGATCCCGAACGTGCAAGGATTCCTGAAAAAAATGCCTAAACCAGCAATTTGTCCCATGTAGCTGGCAGTCAACTTGCGACAGAATCTAGCCCTACTCTTGGTTGGGCAGTGGCTTGGCTTCAGTGCTTGATGCAGCTCGCGATCTTTCTGTCTGTTGCCTGTGGTCCTGGCGTCCCCGCTGTGCGTTAGCAACACGTTGGCGCCTTGGCTTCCAAATGCTTCGTACTGGTCTTCGGTCTTGCCAGCCGCCAGCCTCTGCTTCCAAAATGCCGCCGTTGCAGCCGAGGGGCATTTCAGGTCGCAGTGGACGACGGGTGGGCTCCGAGAGTGCAGATACATCAGGCCACCGACCAGCTGTTGCGTATACTTCCTCGCGAGCAAAGCGGCGCACTTTGGGATCGCTTCGGGGTCTCGGTTTGGCAATTTGGGGGAAGGCATCCCGTCCTCAGCAGCTCCTCACTAACGGGCCCGTAGGTACGGAGCTGCCTGGCAAGCGGAGACACTTGTACGAAGTGCCCCCTTGCGATTTCAGAAAGCAGGACGGCAGTGCGCAGCGAGGCTTCCGCCACTGCAGTACTCAAGGAAGAGGTGCAACTTCTCGGGGCCTCGGCTGCTTCGACGATCTGTCTCTGAGGGCCATCGCCCTGAAAGCACCGAGGCCATGGCCGCCCTGAGCTCCCATGACGAACTCGTGGCCAAAGTAGCTCACGATAAAGGGGTGCTCGAGCCTGCAGTGCGCTGCGGTGCACGGCAGGGCCTTTCGGCCAAGGCCGCCGCACCACACCCCCCCCTCTCCGAGGCGACGGCTGCTCGCAGAGCCGCAGCTCGCGGGTCAGCTTCACGAGCCTAGCAGAAGCTTAGCAGCTGCTGCAGCTGCTGTTTCAGTCTGCTCCTCTTTGGCACGACGCAGTACCGCAATACTGCCGGACACTGTCAAGCTGTGTGCGCGACCGCTCGCTGCGCTCTTCTTTCGTGATCCCAGCCCGGTCCAAGAGCATCTCCTGCTGAAGTCGCGACGGCGACAGCTTTCGAGACCATTGTTCAGGGGCTTGGCGGCTTGGCCTTGACCGCCATGATCTCCCCCGTCGTCCTTCGCCGTGCTGCGAAGACACAGCCTGCCATGCAGGGGGCCCATTCGGAGTCTCTGTGGACACACGGGCCAACAACCGAACGGACCGCACCGTAGCTGCCGGCTCCGATCAGATCTCCTCGGTGGAAGTCTCGTGCAAGACGGAGTTGACCTCAGCGTCGGCATTGGGATTGGGGGCCTCTTCCAGTTGCTTTCTGGGCCAGCAGCTGCAAGCATCGCCCACTCTCAACAGATGCTAGCTGCTAGCCTGAGTGCCCCACACCTCTGCGTGGAAGGTTCTCCAGGCGCCGCGTGTTTGCTCCAGCAGAGGCCAAAGAGCCAACCTGTCTAAAAGGAGGCCCACGTTTCAGTTTCAGCATGCACAAACGTGTCAGATATGGTCTGAGAAGCTCACGCTTCGGCCACCTCTTCGCACTAACCCCGCGCTTTGCCTGCAAGCGGAAAGCATATCCCGCGGTACGCATTGGCACCCGCCGTGCCTGTGCTGCGACCACCTCTGAAGGCATGCCGGCCTCAGGTTGTGCGCCGGTGCAGCGATTCTGGTCTGGGGCGATGCTGAGGCCACGGCGGGAACCAGCGCCGCTCCTCCTCCTGGAGTTCGATCAAAGAGGATCGGCTCCTCGACCTGACGGCCCGGGCCCGGCTCCGTTCCGCCGTTCCGCCACGAAAAGTGTTTGTAGACGCATGCTTGAAGCCCAAGGATGACACGAACATCGAGTCATCACTGAGCTTAACCATAAACTATGCCACAATGGTTGGCTCAAGGTCCGGAGATGCAGAAAGAGTGTGAGGGATTTTGGGTGTTTTTGGGGGTTGGGGTTGGGTTTCCCCTGCCTGGTACCCCAGTCCCCCATGTCCCGGTACCCTCGTCCTACGCCCCGGTTCAGGGTGTACAGGGTGTTCAGGGTGCGTTCGTTCAGGGATTCAAGGGCAAAGAGGTGAATGAAGATTGAGGTTCTAGGTGAAAGCGATGGCGGGGGATACTGATGATAGGATGTCTCGGGTTCTGATGAACGATGTTCCGATCCAGATGCTTTCTCCAACTCCCTCTCATTTCTCTGCTATCACTGACAGCAGCCCTGTCATCAAAAAGACTCCAATTTTCTTGAGCGCTGCACGGGCTGCAAATGTTGCACCTAACAGGATGAGCAGGCACATCACACCTGTGTTTAAGGTGGATCAGGCTGGCCTCTTCTTTGGGACGATCCTCTATACGGCTGCTGCTCGGCGGGAGGTTCTTTGCAGGCTCCAATGCCACCTGCGGACGTGCCGTGACCTATCCCTGGCCCTGGCGACGGCAGAGCGCATGGCTGGCCTCCAACTCAGAGGGTGGACTCCGAGGCTCGGGTGAACCCAGAGGCGTAGGCTGCTGGGAGGAAATGCGGCTACTGCCTGCTCAGGCTGGATCTTCCCAGATCATCCGAGCAACAAGCCGCAAGCCGCGTACCGCCTGCATCCCAATCCACACCACTGGCACCATCATCCACCACCCTCGCCTCAGGCGCAGCAGGCGCAGCAGGCGCAGCAGGCGGAAGCACCGCAGCGGCTCCGGGCCGGGGGACCCTCTGCTCGGCTTGAGCTTCCGGCTTCTGCTGCAGCAGCCGCCGCGTTGAGGAGGCCACCGCTCTTCGGATCGATCGGAATGCAGTCGCCTCCGCTACCGGCCACCGGCGGCCACCGACCACTCATTTCTCCGACAAACGAACGCACGCATCAACTTGCACTCATCTCGTGCTAGCCAGCTCGAGTCGCGAACCAAAGCAAATTGCATGCTCACTCACAACGTCAAGACACGTAACATTATGGCCTATATCGTACTTTGTGCGGCCCCTATGTCGCGAATGACCTTTGGCCTGTCTCTAGCTCACGCAAGCTGTACTGCCAAGAACCTGGTTCATTTGCAGCACGACTGCGGCACCTCGCGCAGTTGTTGCATCGGAGGCTGTGCTCGGTGTGGTACCGCAGCCTGGGAGGTTCGGACTCCGGACGACCCTGATCCCAAAAGCACCTCGCAACTGGCTCCCGGCCTCCCAGCACTAGCTTTGCTGCTGCTGCCGCTACTACCGGTGCTTTCGCGACCTCCAGCATTGCTTGGGCAAGCTCCAGTACTGTTAGCGCTTGGTGTTCGCCTTGCGAAGCGCATCTGCCACGCAGCTCTCCAGCTCTGCGACGGTGTCATGGTCCTCGGCCTCTTGCAAGCCGACCCTGGCCTAGCGGCCCTAGCCAGACCTCGTTCCGTTCTCCAAGCCTGCAGGACGATGCCCTCCGTGTGCCAGGCCTGCGGAAGTGGACGTAAGTGGACGCAGACGCCCTTTCACTGCCCTGCCTCGAGCAGACCATCGAGCAGCTGGAGGATCCGCCCAGCCGGCACCAAACCTTTGGCCTTGGAGCTCTGGACAGTGTGGGGCAGTTGTAGAGTTGTATCCGTATACGGGTCGACTTTTGCGAGAGTGCTTGCAGCTGTGCAATGAGGTCGGGACGGTGACAAGCTGGTCGATACTACTTTCAACAAGCCTTTGGGCTCACGGGCGCGTCGGAAGGCATTGAGGCAACGACGATGGAAGCTTGGGCACCGGACGCCTTTGCCCGGAGGGTATCACCCGCCATGGCAAAGTCCTGCCACGTCACCCGGCTCTCTGAATCTCACGTTCTCTGCGCTTGTGCCTTTGCTCGTCTGTGCAACTCAAGGGCCAGGTCAATGACCATGAGACCCTGCAAACACTGTGTGCAGGCTCTGGCTCTCAGTGGCCAGGGCACATCGGTGTTGCCTGCGTGTTTTTCTCATCCTTCCGCGGCAGAGGGGCCTGCACCCATGTGTCAAGGCTGCCTGCTGCACACTATCTCACAACAGGTGCCAAGCGGACCTTTTCATAGCTACACGTGTCTGCAGTCGATTACCGTGCTGTCACAGCATGTGGATGCCAGTGGATGCCCATCCTCTCGTCGTGTGCCATCGCGGACGTTTCGACCCGGCCGTCGTGGACGCGTGGATCTAAGTGACAGGTTCCGCCCGGCGCAAGCCTACATCTGATTTCCATAGTCTTCTTGTGGACTGTATCTTCTGACGCTCTGAATCCGTGGCCGAGGTGAAGCTTTGCGTGGCTCGTGAATCATCTTGATTCATGTGCGAATTTCCCGCCGCGCCATGTCGCTTCCGTGTCTATGACGTGGAATGTCGATTCCCTCCTGTCACCTGTCTGATGTGGTTTGTCAAATCAACTCAACTGCATGTGTCTGCGGACAACACATTTCGGCATCGGCATCAAGTCTTCCCTACCATCTCCACTCTCAGCACCTCTAAAGAAGGATCTTCGGCACAGGTCATCTTCGTCGCTGTGTCCTTGCCCCGATCTGCAGGCAAAACAGTTACTGCGTGCAGAATCTGCTCTGCCACGAAAAGGAACTGGACCCGGTGCTCCTCAGCCCCATGATGCTGCACCGGCTCTGCCGGGTGCAAGTTAACCACCTGAAACGTGGGACTCTCTGTACGTCAGGTCACGGGGTCTGCCTCTGAGGATCTCGCCACGGCCCGGCCCGGGGTGCCGAGCCCGGTTGAGGTAATCATCTGCGAGCCAAAATCCCGTGCAATCGCTGCGGAACCGGCAGAGCGGGCAAGGATGCGTCGGATGCGGCACTCTCAAGCGGTAGGCAAGCAACACAGCCATCACAGCAGTCGACCTTTCCCATTGCATGGCACATCCACAATTTGGAACTCCAGCAACAGTGCATTAGCTAGTGTACAGCCAGCCAGAGCCGGCGCAGGCGGCGTAGTTCTTTGTGATCAGACGAGCACCCCATTTGCAATCCGAGAGATGCCAATTGGCGTGGCCGCCCTCATCTAAGAGCCGGCGAAGCCCTGGCAGGAGAAAAGCGCACAGAAGGGTGATGCGACGACCCCTCGGCTGGCCTCGACGATGCGCCTCCGGCGTTCGTCGTCTTCGCTCATCCTCCGCGAGCAGTGCAAAAGGCCCAACCGCAGGGCGGCAGAGCTCTGAGGCGGCGGCCATGAGAAGTCCCAGCCGTGATGGGCGCAGAGGGCCTCACCCGCAGAGCGGGGCGGAGATTGGAGGAGAGATGGGTTTAGGAATGCGCATCCCTTGATTCAGCAAGGGCACCCTCAGTCGCACTTCATCCCAGCTGTCCCTCTCCACCGTCACCTCCAAGTCGCGACCCGCCCTTTGCTTGACACTGGGTAGCAATAGAAGCAATCAAGGTGTGCTAGATGACACACACAGCCGTGCAATGCCGTGCAGAAGCTAGAGAGATTGCGTGGTCCAGGGACGACGAAGACAGAACTTCAGAAGAACTGTTTGAACTGGCACTGGAGATCGACCTTCCTCACACTTATCGTGCCTCTTCTCCCTTCAGCCCGTAGAACCCATCACAAGCTCCTTCCCAGCCTTGGGCAACGTGGATTTCTCTGCTCTGTGTCGGCAAACGAACAGCTGAGGCAGGAGCTGCTCGCAAGCTTCTGCAGCTGCTCTGCCGATGGCTTCGCCAACTCATCGCCTTCGGCCACCGCATCAGATTGAAAAGGCCGGCTTCGAAGCTTTTCATTGGTCGATACATGCGACTGCTGCAGAGTGAGGTGGATGATGTGACCGCTGTGTGCTCTACAAGCCGAAGCTATGTCCGCCACATGCTTGGCGGTGGACTGGAAATCCGGGCCTGTGGGAACTGCTACCACGAGCAGGTGCTGCTCGTCAGAATTCCCTGCAAAGTTGAAGCAGCTCAGACATTGCTGTTTCACATCGTGCCAAGACTAGCCGCCACTCATTCTGCCTCGCCTGGGCTGCTCTCAATCCTGTCATGCAGTGTAACAGACTCCAAATCAGCCGAGCACTGCATTTTCCGGTAGGTTTACAGGCACAGAGGACGCGGAGAACGTGCGCCTGATCGCCACAGTGTCCGCTCCGGGCATCAGGAAGGGCTCTGTCCAATCTGAACCTTCCTGCTACGCAGCGACGGAATTGTAATTCATTTGTTGGGTCCTTACCGTTGCTTTGAAGGAGTTTGTCCTGCAGTTCCCATGCATCGTCCCCGGACGGACAGGAAAAGGCCAGAACCCTCTCGGAATCGCCGTCCAGAACTGCGGCAATCGCCTCACTCGTCTCCTTGGCCTCATAAGCCAAGGAAGTGACTTTCTGTCCTCCTGGCAATGGACCGCCAAGCCTTTTCAATGTTCAGAGATGCCAGCTGGGCGCTCTTCTGCACGTCGAGCTGCCATCCACCCTGCTCAGCTGCGGGCAAGACGCGGGCGCCAGGAAGTTGCATCTTCAGGCCAAGTCACACGAACTCCCGCAATGTGCGCTGGGCTGCTGCGAAGAAGTCCGTCGCCAGTCAGGGTGCCATCTGGCAACTGTGTCTACACGTCTACACAAGAATCGATCTGTGCATAGCTGAAGTGCAGACCCCTGTCCGTGTGAATGCTGCCCGTGGGCCTTGCATCATCTCCCCCAGCTGCTGCCTACTCGAAAAAGCACTACGCCGGACAGACATGCAAAGACATGCTCATGGTCATGCAACTGCTACTGAGGGGATAGATAGTCTGCAGCACGTGCCTTGGGCTGCCGAGGAAACGAACCAAGCAGGCCGGCAGCAACTCTGCCTTCACGGCATTGCAGAAGACCAGACCTCAAGCCAGGCTCTCCGTGTCGCCTCTTGCCGCCTTGCCTGGTCACTCTAGTCTGCCTGGGGCCTCTTTTGAACTCCCTTGAGGGAAGCACTGGGCAAACCCTCGTAAGGCATAACATAACCACCCGAATGGCTTTCCCTTCTAGGATAAACGCGTACATGTTCGCGCTGGTACTGCACCTTCATGCTGAGAAGCTGAGAGGCGTGCTTAAGCCTGGTTTCGCCAGCCAGTCGCAAAGGCGCTTGTACAAGGTGTGAATCTGCCTGCTGAGGACATGGAAGCGTGACATTCCTTGGCCTTGGCCTCTGCAATTCCATGCAATGGCAATGTGCACAATGCCTGTAGGCATCCTCCAAGTTTTCTGGGAAATCGCTGCCAAGCTCGGCCTTGATCGCCTGCGGCGGCCGTTGATCCCAAAACCCCAAAACTGAGATGCCTGGAGACTGGAGCCTTCATTGTCTCCGATTCGGAGGCCGGACCGAACAGAGTGGCATCCAAGTCCTGAGCCAACGACCACTGCAGTGCGGTGATTGGCTCTGATCCGATCTGAGGGCCACGGCCAGGTACCAACCCGGTCGCACGCCTTGCTCCTCAAGCTCACGCTAGGGCGAAACTAGGCCTAAGCTCTGAGCAGCCTCAACAACTCAACAAGCGCACCAAATCTTCCCCAGCTCTATGATTACATGACTCTGGGCGTGCCTGCGCAGCGCCGCTGGGCTTGAGGAAGGCTTCCAAAAAAAGCGGTGCCAGGGGGGACGCCTTGGAGATCCCCAGAATCAGTTCGTCGCCGGCCTGAAATCACAGCGACACGAAAACCTTAGTCGGAGAACATGGTGGTGGCCTTCTCTTGCTTGCCGTACTGGACCACCTGCCGAGAAACTGGGCTGTCCTCCGCTCAGGGCACTTTTCTCCTGACACGTCAGCTCCCCAGACGTGCCCGAAGTCCTTGGAATCGAAGCTCTCACTGCCAGCACCTTTGCAGGATCTCAAGCTCTCTTTGTCTGCAGACTCCACGTGCACTCCATGCACCGCGCTGGTCTGCCACAACGGCACACCACACGTAGCTCTTCAAACTGGTCCGGCGATGAAACGTCACGTCCTGCACAAGATAAACAGGAGCAGGAGCGCTCAGAGGCTTAGAGACTTTTTTGCTTTACAAGGGGGGACGAAAATGACGAAGTCGCCTCGGAGTCGGCGCGTCCGGAGAGCGTCAAGCCATTTTCGGACAGCGTCAGCGAAATCTCCTCCGACGCATCCGCTCGAGGACTCTCACTCCGTGCGCAGCCGGTGTGCACAGAAGCTGTCGCTCCTCCAGACCATCGCTCCAAGCGGTGGAATCCTGTCTCAACAGCACGTGAGAGAGGCGGATGGGGGCTACAGCCACATCTCTCCTGGCTAGAATTTGCAGAGCCCTTCAAGGTCCGTGATGCTGCCTCGAGAACAAGTTGAGGTGCGCTGTCCTATTGGGCAAGTAAAGACCGGGCCGGAGGCATCGTAGGAGCCCTTGAAGCTTCGCGGAGACTGCAGGCCGCCTCCTCAGCTTTACGCGACACCACGCGCACCGTACTCGTACAGGTGCCCCGGCGCTTTTCGAAGCCGGGAGGCTGGAGAGCCAAAGCTCTGCGGTCACTGCGCCGTCGGCAGATGTCGAGTGCACTTCGAGAAGGCAGCGGCTGCCCAGGCATCTGCTGCACCACCTGTCACGGTCTACGGTCTGCAGAGAGATCATGGAAGGGTTGTGGGATGTTGGAGCCAAGCAGCTTGAAGACTTTCGGAGCTGTGCCACAACTTGTTTGGTCTAGAGCATTGCTAGCGAAGTTTGCAGGTCTTGATTTGAGACGACCTTCGGGTCGCAACTTCAGAAAATCGAGCGCTACGGCCTTCGGCAAACACAACAACTAATACTACTAATACTACCAATACTTCTTTCGCCAGCTTGGGCAAACGCAAGGGACAAACGCCTCGACAGAGACGGGCCTATGGCATCCCGAAACATGCAGAGACCATCCAGGTTCCAGTTCCTGTTTCGAGCCCGGTGCAGTTGTAGCTGTTGCCGGTTCAGATGCCCTCGCATACCCCACATGACTTCGGTAACCCCTGCCTTCCACGGAGGCTTTGCGGCTCCTTCACCTGTAGATGTCAAACGTGAGTTTCGGCACGACGGGTTCAAAGCAGCATTTGGGTTCATCTAGGGCTCGTAAACTTCTAGCTGAGAAGGATCTAGGTCTTCTGCCCTTTTCCATTAGAGTCTTACCTGTTTCTTCGGGACCCAGCCGTGCAGGCAAGCAGGCAAAGCGGCAGCGAGAGACCCCCTTACCCTGAAGCCCAAAACCTGAAGGTCCCGAGCCAAGAATGGTTAGGCCCAGGCTGTCCCATGCAAGCTGTCCTTTTCGTTGTGCATATCTTCGGGGATGTCCGGGACATGTGGGACATGTGATGTCCGCTGTACAGGAAACAATCTTGTCGTAATGTCAGTGTCGTGACGTGTCGTGTTGCCGGAGTACTCCGTGCCTCCCTGTACGGACCGGATACCCCTCGACTAAGAGACCCTTTTAAGTGGTCATAAACATGCTTCTGCGAACCCCTTCTCAGCTGACAGTGAAGGTGGCCACCTCCAGCACCGAGCTCAACCCCGCCGGCAGCGTGAAGACTTCCATCACGGGATCTCGGGAGACGCCGCCGTCAATCTGCCGAATGATCACGGTACCCCTGGATGCGCCCATCGCCCCACTGCTGAAGTACTTCACACCGATTTTGTAGGTGCCTTTTTTCTCGCTTACAACCACGACCTCGGGCCCGAGGCCAGCGGTCTGGTCACTGTAAAGCTCCAGACCCCAGGGGGTGTTTCTGTTCCCATAGTAGCATTCGTTTCCGTCGGGGTCGATGACATGCAAGTCCACGTCGTTTGCATCTGTCAGCCAAGAAAGAGTGATCCGGAGTCCAATGCTGCCACCCTTTTGGGTGTCCACGGTTTTCAGAACGCCCGTGGTAAACTCTTGGAAGAGTGGCTTCGTTTTCTCGGAGGCATACAAGGCACGAAGGAAGAGCGCGGCCTCCTCTTCCAGCACTCTTTGGACATCCCCATACCTCCCATGGAAGCTGGTCGCCAGGCCCCTCGCATAGGTCTCGGCCGCCAAAGTGTAGTCCTCCTCTTTCCAGGCCGCCATGGCAAGAGCTCGGTAGGTGTTCACGTTGTCGTTTCGCTCCTCCAGGGACCTCTGGGCGAAGCGTCGGGCATAGGCCGCCGCCTTCGGGGAGTCCGAGGCCAAGGTGAGCGCCAGCCAGGAGGCTCGCAAGAGCTGCTCTGAGTCTCGGGGTCTCACTTCGGCAATGGACGTCGCTGCCCGCAAAGCCAGGGAGGAATCTCCCTGGTGCTGCCCTGCCTTGCTCATGTATTCGAAAGCCAAACCGTTCGTCGGGTCCCAGGTGATCCATGTCGCACAGAAGTTGCGCAAGTCCTGCACGCGGCGCTTTGTCCACAGAGCTCCCGCGTAGCTTGACGCAGTATCGCGGTTCCTTTCCGTTGGAGGCGTGCTGTGTTTGCTGAGGATACTATCCGCTTCTGTCACTGGGTCGGCCCACTTTGCTTGTGCCACAGCTTGCATGGGCTGCAAAATCAGCAAGAGAAGACAGAGCAACAGGCTGAAGCTACTTCTTGTGCCGCCACCAGCAAAGGAACTACTCGCGTAATCCCCCTCCCCCAGTTGAGCCCCAGCATCATCTGCTGAGAAGATGTCTTCGGGCTGGGCACATGCTGCGGCGTCTGACACTTCGCAGGCTGTATCGTTCGAGCTGTTCGAGCCCGTCTCGTTCGGAGGCACTCTGGGCAGGTCCCCATCTGCGATTGGGGCCGGAAGAGCTGGGAGGTGGATGGTTGACCGGGACATCAACTGAACTCCCGATGCCGTCACCACCAAGATGGGGGAAAGGCGATCTTGAGGTATTCCGTAACGTACATAGTCCTCGTCGGTTTCCAGCACAAGTAAGGCTGTATGAGGCGTCATCACTCGGCTTGTCTCGGAGAGTTCCACTATCTGAAACTCTATCTGTGAGCTTGCGTCAGCACTCTGTGCAAGCTGGCGCTCCGATTCCAAGAGATCCAAGCGTGCCTTCGTTGCTTCCCGAGACAACAGTGAACCGAAGGATGCTGCTGCGGCCTGAACAGCACTGGCGGATACGGTTTTGCCAGCAATCTGGAGCTCTGGCGCTTGCGCTTGCAGGCCCGTCTGGCCACCACTGTAGACAATGACTTCATCTCCAAGCTGCAGATCGAAGAACGTCTCTGGCCAAACCCAACCACTCGAAACCACTGCGCTGGCATTCAAGCCGAGCGGCTCGGTGAGTTCTTGCCAGGCTTTTGAAGCGACAGAGGGCACTTCTTTGGATGTCAATGGAATCTGCACAGATCGGCCACCTCCGGCTGCTGCGACGGCCCGTCCGACGGCGCTATCGTACTTTGCGCCGATGACGCCCAAGGAGACCACGCGATTTCCGGAGGTCTCGAGGAGCCGGGCCAGCCTTGATGCCAACTCACGCAACAACCTGCTGACCCTGTGCCTATGGCCTAGTCTGCACCTGCCGGACTATGCCTTTCAAACACTTCCACCGTCCCTGCTGACCGTAGATGGCAGGCTCGGTGCTTCAAAGGCGCTTCATGGCTGCTCTTTCGTTGGCCGTCGCTATGAAGTCGCTCAAAATCAACACGCCCACTGTCTCGTTCACGGACGAGCCAGCGTTGCTTTGGATGTGCGTGAGGAGCAGCTCCAGGTCTGTCGCTCCAAGCGGTCCGCGGGCCTCACAGGGGCGACTCTGACTCCCCTCGATTCAAGCGTTTGCGTTTACATCCACGGGACTCCACCCCGCTTCGGCACCTCAAGTGCTGCGCGGACGCTGCTTCCGAGCGCACTAGTCTTTGGACCCAGGGGCCACAGCTCTTCCACTTCAATATCAAAGGCGAGAACCCTCACATCCACAGCTGGCATGGCATCTAAGAGAGCCGCAATGAGAGGAGTTCTTACAACGAAAGAATCTGCAGTGGAAGCAGATGTATCCACATAAACTATCCAGCTGGAGGGCTCGAATCGTGCGGTGGTGGACACAGCCACATCATCTCCGACGACATACGAGGTCACCAGCTGCCCATCACCCACAGCAAAAGACTTGCTGGCAACATTCGGGTCCCAAACCTCGACAATAGCATCAGTGAGAGGTACCACAGGGCCCATCTCCTGTGCAAAACGCATGAGGTCTCCATCCATGACGCCATTCACTTGCCCTACCTCAGGCAGGGTGCAGTTGGCACTGAAAACACCATCGCCCAACGTCTGCGTGACGGCCACAAACGTGAGGTTCTTTATCTCGGGCAGACCGGCCATGGGAATCTGCAGCGAGCGATACGTCTTTCTGGATGGAACCGTGAGTGTGTAGGAGAGTACCAAGCGTACCAGAGCGCGTGGTGCAATGGGAAACACTCTCGCCGTGAAGATGTTGCCCTGACAAATCTTGCCGGATGAGCATCCATCAGAGTTCATGTGTTCTGAATGCACGGAGGGATTTCAATGCACGGTGGCCCATGAAGTGGTGTTCGATTCTTGTTGACTCATATACTTGGTGCAGGAGCAGATCAAGATCTACAATGTCCTACAGAATCCCGCAAACAGTGCAGCGTTGTTCATTCCTTGCAGTGTAGTGGGACGTTGGACCAACTTGTCGAAGAGGGCTGATGTCTCAAGAAGCAGACATCTGAGGACTACGGATTGCAGTGCGTATATGATCTGGCTGCCCAAATCGGAGCCTAAGAGCAAGAATGCTGACCCGTGCAACTACGAGAAAGCAGGGAATGATTAATGTAAAGTTGAAGTACTCCCATGGCCTGGCTCTGCTCCAGGAGAGCCGGATCCCGTGCTTGGTGCAGGATCTCTCTGTAGACGCGCTGCGCTTTGGATCTGTTGACCACTTCTCCCTCCATCAGCTTCTCTCCGATCTGCATGGCAAAGCGGCTTGGCATGGCTGGGCCGTCCACTCCCATTGGCAAAGCAAAGGAGAACCGTCCTGAGGCATGGAAAGCAAGAAGGGTCACATTCTCTGTGCTAGAAAGGCTCGAATTGTGACACACCGCATACCGTCTCATGCCTCTCCCAAAACCGCCCTGTGATGTCCGGGCGGGCACCACTCCACCCTTCAGGACTCGAGAGACCACTCCAAAACAATCCGACGAGAGCACGGAGCGGCACGGAGCGGCACGGAGCGACCCGCAAACTTCGCACGGCACTTGTCAATGAGAGCAAGAGTTGCCCACCGCACTATGGCGAGAGCACGATGTCGTGCGGAGGAAACGCCACGGACCGACCGCGGCAGGGCGAAAACCACACAAGGCTTCCTTTTGGTTGGTCCTTGGGTGCACCATGGCAAGAGCACACGTGCCACGGCGGTGGGGCGCTTGGTCTGAAAAAAAGGGCCCAGCCCGGGATCCCGCAGAGCGGTGCACGCTGACACGGTAGGAGTATACGAGGAATGGAAAGATGAAGGAAGTAAGGCAGGCAACCGAGCTGAGCCAGTGACCCTCCATGGTGCGATCTTCTGGGTTTTGGAAGACCATCTCATTCTCCACCATCGCGAAAGGTCCAAACAGGGCTGCACTCACAGCCAGCCTTAAGAACACCAGCTCCTGGCGAGAGAAAATGCAGAAACAGGCCAGAACTTCATCTATGCAAACTTGTGCTCATGGCAAGCCAAAGATAAAAGACAACTCGCTTGCAGTCGAAAAGAACCGACAGCCCTATGCCGGTCCTGTCCCTCTGGATTTTGCAGAGAAACCGCTGGCCCTGCTGTGCACATGAGTGGCATCAGCCAGGCCGCACATGCCCATACCCAGCTCCACATGGCTCCACAGTGTGGAAGCTACGCTTTGTACCGGAGCTCAAGCGGCAAGCGGCTGGGCTGATTCCCTGGCTCTGTTAAAGGGCTGCAGCTCACGCAAAGGGGCATGACATGGCAGAACCACGCATCGGGAGCACTTCCTGAAAGCGCAGCACCGCGCCTCCTCTGCGGAAGCCTCCTGAAGTGGCCAAAACATCTCGTTCCTGGCGGTGATCGACTGCCCTACGGCTGCGGCTCATTATGGTCGTGGCCGGTAGCCCCCGCCTGGCGACCTCAGACTCCTCCAGCTCGAGACGGCGAAGTGCTCCAGGGCCCCTTTCGGTGAGCAAACTGCAGGACTGCAGGGTCTATATGGATCCTTGGCGTTGGCCGAAGCACGAGCTGCGCTTGCGGTTCCTGCGTTACCGCCCGCGCGCGCGCGCGCGCCTCTCGACGACGGTGCCAGGGACGTCTGGGAGGCCGAAAGAGCTCAGGAAGCCTGCGGGGCGGTCCTTCCTCCCGACGTGACGAGGACAGGACTCGGAGACTCGCAGCCGAGCGGCAGCTGCTTGACACCATCGCCACAGCTCGAGCGCCAGGACCAGCTGAGCACCAGGGCAGCCGCGGCTCAGTCAGGAGGATCTCGAGATCTGTGCCTCGGCGCACGCGAGCTCTACTATTTCATCCATAAGCGTTGCATGCGTTGCTCAACACGCGAGCATAAAATTCGGCCCGCGAGGCTTTGGAGTCTCAGGACGTGCACGGCAATGCCATTGCTTGCCTCCTGAAGCACCGAGCAATGTAGGCAGAACCCAAGTCTTGAACATGATCCCCGTGCTGCCTTCGCAGCATTGGGTCCCAAAGAGATACACTGCCGCTGCTCAGTGTCTTGACATTGCTCACTGCGGATCACAGCCTCAATCACCGAGCTCTGTGGATTTGATGGTGGGGGGAAGGGTTATCTAAACATACACACAAAACGGTAGCTGACACTTTCTGTGTGCAGGCGACCGGCAACGGAAGTGGATCGAGGCAGGCCGATACTTTCCAGCAACTGAGCCTGCGCAGATCGCACGACCTCAGCAGCCGCATGCGCAGCCGCATGCCGCGGTACGACGGAGAGCATCCCAGGCAGCGCATGTTCGGGCGACACGCTCTCGGCCCCGCGGCCCCGCGGACCCGACCCGGCCTGGCCTGGTTCCAGGCCTCGGCGGCGTTTGGGAAGCGCTCGTTTCCACGCGCCGCAAGAAGTCGCAGCGCCAGCTTCGACCATTCCGCCCTGAACGAGGAAGCCTCGCATTCGATAACAACATGCACGATCGCCTCCTATACTTGCAGCCTTGCCAATAAGACACTCCATGTTTGCGGAAGATGAGGTCTTTGTCGCTACCAGCTTGGGCACAAAGTACCTGAGACATCACCAGCAATGTGCAGACCGGATTATCCGTAAGACAGAGTTTCAGGCAACCTGGCAGGTCTCCAGATGCATCGGCGGGACCTGCATTAAAGCATTGACTTCGTCCTCGGGCACCGCCAAGGCCAGCATGGCTGGCTTGAAAACATCTCGGCGCACGCAGCCTGGAGCAGGTTTCCCTGATATCGGACCTACCGGACCGGACCTACCCTTTGCCTTTGAACTCCAATGCCGCTTTCCAGCCACCACGTGGCGGCTCAACGGAGAGGAGCCCGGTGTTGCCAGCGCTGCTGAGGTGCACCGCCTCTACCGGAGCTCGGAAAACGAAGCCAGCTGTGTCGGCATTGTCGTTCATGTGCCACGACGTGTCCTCACAGCGCAACAGCTGGAATTCTCGAAGCTGGGGAGCGACAGTCTCAAATCCTCCGTGCAGTAGTAGATGATGGCACCGGAAGGTGATCTGTAGAAGGAACGCTTGTTGTGCCGCCCAGACCACTTGTAGGTGCCGCTGCAGCGGCCCGCATTGCTCACCTGTCACAGCCCGGTTGGGGCTGCAGATTAACGAGAGCTCCACCGACTCCAGCGCTCTCCACTCCTGCCTGTACGGTCCAGCAGCGAGCCTTCTGCTTGTACTTCTGTGCAGCAACCAAGCGAAGCACGTTTCGCTTCAGACTCACTTCGCCGTGGATCTGGGCTTCCTGCTTCTTTTGCAAAAGCAGATGATGGCGCAACTGGAAGATGCATGGACGACCAAAACAGACAACCTAACTTCGATCCTAAGCCTGGCAAAGCTAAACAGACGTTTGCCACAGATGCCATGGTAGCCAGACCACTACTACCGATGATCCCACGGCCATGGGTGTGAGACTTGCTACAGGTGGACAGGGACTCAAGATTTGAAAAGGACTCTCGGGTGGCACAAACGTACTGGAGCACCCTGCAAACAAGAACGAAAAGACTTTCGCCGAGGACTTGACTTTGCGTCCTTGTAGATGGACAGCACGCTCGAATCTCCGACAGCCGGGCAGTCAATTGGGATCCGCCCTCGACCAGCTCCAGGCCAGCTTTCCCACTTGTAGGACTTCCTTGCACAAACTTTTCTGTGTATCGCCGACGTCCCTAGGTTGCCCTCCGGGACCTACATCGGGAGCCAAGGAGCGGGGGCGGACATTTGAAGTCTGGGCCAAACTGGAAGGAGGCACGACCCTTCACCGAGATCGCCGGGTAGAGGCCTTCAAAGAAGGAGGGCATGTCCTCTTGCGAGAGCTGTGGCTTCCAGGGTTCGCTCCACGCCCCGTTCGATGCGAAGCAGACAGCATTCAACTCAAAGTCTACCACGACGCCGACCACGACCTTTTCAGGCTTCTTGCCGTGACGAAGCACACGGAACTTTGGAAGAAAGGTTGCACTCTCGCTAGGCCGCTAGGAGAAAAGACAGAGCAACTTGGACACTTAGACTTAGAGTCTGATGACTGCCGCCAGGAGACGGTCTCGGCGAGGAGCTGTTGGCCATCCTCCTCCCAGTACGCTTCAGACTCCTTCTTCTTCCAGCTGACATCATTCCAGGCACAGAACGGTCCACCCTTGAGGCATGCACCTTTCAGAGACGTGACGAGGCATAGTCGGATACTGTGAAACACACCGGCTGCCTACGCTAGGAACACTAACGATGCCTACTCTTTCAGGAATCTAAGGCGGGCACCGTGCATGCCATCAACCCCACAGCTGCACTCATCGTCGCCAACCCCAAACCTGGACTGGACACCAGGCGAGCACTGGAATTGCTCGCTGGCCAAACCAACCTGCACCAGGAAGGGGAAGCGCAAGAGATAAATCGAAAGAGTCTCGGGAAGTTCTCACTCCAGGCTACGACCGGACCTGGGGCAGACAGCAGCCCTCAACCAGCTCCACCTCGAAGAAAACACAGCCTGCGGACTGCGCCAGGATGCGAATGCCACACAGCCACAACACTGCATCCTTTGTGAAAGATGGGCTTGGCCGTACGAACTCGCCGTCGTTGTCTCTCTCGTCAGGCTTTGGGGTTACACATCGAATCCCGCCCCGTGAGCGTGCGTGGCTCTCTTGAAGCTTCAGCGGAACAGGGCGCGTCGTTGTCTTTCTTTTCGGTAGAAGAGAGAATGCAGATCCAGAAGGGGGTGCACCCCTGCGTCAGCGTGCACCCCTTGATCAAGGGCAGAAACTTCGAAGAACTCATCAGCTCTACTGCTTAGCTGACGTTAAAAGGCCTCATGAATCCGACGTTCACGACACCAGCTTCATCAGCATTATTTGCTCGGTTTGCCCCTACTTGCGTCTCGTTAGCACTTGGCTGCGTTACGATCCTTGTGGGCGTTGCAGTGGGGCTCCCGATTCTTTCCGATTTTCCATTGCTCTCTGTCGCGCGCTCACTTGTCATTGTACTTCTCGCAGGGTCCTGCCTTTCTTCCGCTTCAGCTGCGGGAAGCCGAACGTCACCCACTGCTGTGTGGGATCTTCCGTACTGCCTCTCAGACTTTTAAGACAATAGGCTGCAGACAGAGATCGCAGACTGATCTTTCCCAAGGTGCCTCGCAGTAGCCGTGGGGCCTCTGAGCTGGGGCGTGCAGGCGGCGCGGTGGCCACATCCACCAGCTTGCGAATCTCCTCCTCTTCGTATTCCTCAAGCACCTCGGCATCCCGGTTTCCAGTGCCCGAATGGTCGGCCCTGCCACTTCCCCACTTCCTGTTGCGAGGCACATGCGCGTACTTGTCAAGCACTGCAAGTCGGGATCCTGCGATCGAGACCGGGAATGGAAAAAGGAGACCGAGCCACTGGCCAGCAGCCAACCCCCAACTGTGTTCTGACTCCCTCGAGCCTGAGATGCCTCCAGAATCCTCAGGGGCGAAGGTGCAGCGAAGCCGGACATCTTTGAGGACCAGGTAGGAGTCACCATATTGGAAGGCGGGCTTGCAACCTTCGAAGTCATTGGTGACCTGAGTTAGACACGGTCTGTGGCACTGGTCCGTTTTCGCTCAAGCTTGCAGCTGCTGCGTCCATGCAACAACTTTAGGTCGGCATCGCTCTGATTCCGTCATATTCCGTCGTGCTGATGTTCCTTCTGCATTCGGACCCAATCCGAGGCTTGAACGAATGCACTTGGAACCTGCGATGTTTCTGGTCGAAACCCTCAAGTCCATCCTCTGCTTGTTTCACCCTGCTCCGTACACTCTGAGACGCCACAATGAGTAGTTGTCGTAGCTTTTCGGCTGTCGCATGGTGTGGATCTCAGAATGTCATGGTCGTAGCTCTCAAGATAAAACAGATCCAGAGGAGACCAGGCCCCTTGGAGCTTTAGCTCCGAAGCGTCCCCTACGCCTTCTCATCGTCAAATTTCTCCCACTTCCTTTCATTTAATGATCTAATGCTGCCAGTGACGTTCAGAGCACCGTACTTGCATCGCTCGAAGGGCTTGGCGTCGTCATACGCATCTCCAAAGAGGTCCCGCTCCCACGCAATGCGCGTCTGATTCCCTGCGCGTCCACAGGGAAGTGTACAAGAGCCATCCTGGTCCGATTGCTGCGCCAAGTGGCCCTCATCGATGGCTCCATACGACGTCTTGGTCTCAAACTGGCTCCTGCAAGAACATGCAGAAGCATCTACGCCGTAGCGCATGGGTCAGCAGACTAGTCCTGTAATACTCGTCGGACTCCAGAAAGCGGCCCACAGTGTCGATGTTGACATGGATGATGACAGGAGCGAGGTCTTGTATCCAGCTCAGAACCGCCTGTAGCAGACCATTCTCCGACCGGGAGAAGCTGCAAGAAACGACGAGTCTGCCTGCAACTCCTTGTCGCTGAATCCCATCTCCTCGAAGCGAGCCAGCACTCTTTTCTCGGCATCCTCACAGGACAGGCTTTCAGGCTTTGCTGGCGTCGCGAGAGAGAGGGGCAGAGGGGCTGCGCTCCTCGTGGCTGGCTGTGGCATGTGCTCGAACCTGTGCCACGGCACGGCGCTGGCAGCTCGTCAGACGGCACACCTGCGAGCGCTGGAGGAAACGCAGGCCTGAGCCAAGTCCGTGCCTCGCCTCGCGCATCTCGGAAGCGGGGTAAATGGAGTCCCAGAAACCCTGGTCCTCCTCGTGGATGCCCACCTACCGCGGATCGCGGAACCGGACCGCAGTCTGAGCTTGCAGAGTGTCTTTTCAGGGCGATGCCCCTGCGCCTCCCGCAGGGCTGCCGCCACCTCGGCGTCCTCTTCCGTGCTCACCACCCAGTGCGCTGGAACGCAGGTCTTGCGGCTGCTCCTGGGGTCCAGCTAAGTTTACTTCCACGAGCACGGAGCATGATGGTCTTAGTCCGGTTTAGTATGGTCCAGTAGGGCCTCTTGTGATTTTTCGTCGGTTTTGGCCGTGCCTCAAGAACTCTAGCTGCACCTCCAGCTGAGAGGGGCAGGCGATGTCTTCCTCTCCCTTGAAGTGCACCCCGATGACTATCGCCTCTTCCGGCTCTTCAGACTTTGTGCGATGAGGCTTTGTGCCCGCCTGAGCCCGGGGAGCGCAGGGGAGAAGCACTGCAGGCGTTTGAACGTGCATGTGCTGTCCCGGCGACATAGAAGTGACTCCGCACCCGCGCTCCAACGGCCACGCCGGCCAGGCTCGTGGCATCCCTCCGCAGGCTCGCCACCTGCACAAAAGAACAGCAGCCTGCAGCAGGCGTGTGTGCTCAGCCCCACCCTGCACCGAGACCTGCTGCCGGCGCTGCTCGAAAAGCCGCTGCACCTTAGCTCCAGAACTCTCCGGCGCGGTGTGGCCGCCATGCATCTCTCTTTCTTCCTTCCTTCCTTTTTACGGAGAAAAGTCCGCGCGATCTCTCTTCCTTCCTTCCTTGCACTGGGGATGAGTCTGCTCACGCAGACCCGGGCCAAGGGCCCCCCCTTTCCCGTTTATCGGCGGAAGAGGCTTTTGGCTTTGGGGTTTCTGGAACTTTATCGCACCTCCCGGCCTCGTCTCCGCGCCCGCGAAGGCAAATCCTACGTCCCTCGACAAACGCATCCCCTCCGGTAATTCCTACTAGTATGTCTGGCCGTCACCTCCCTAACCATAGCGAACGAAAAGCTAAGTGCCTAACAAAAGTAGTAACGCGGCAACAACACATATGGTAATCATTGCTGGTGAGGCCTTCCGACAAAAAATGTGTTACTAGTTGTTTGGTTCTCCCGCCCCTGTCAACGAAACAACATCCCACCAACCGTGCCAATCACGAGTGTTGAGTATTGATTCAGCAACGCCTAACTTGCGCAGTTCCCCCGACTCGAAACAACACTCAAGCATGCTGATCACAAGAACTTGTGGGTTCCCCATCCTAGTGGGAAGTAAAAAGCCTTCGGTCCCCCCTTCCATGTGTTCCCTTACAGCAACACAACGCTCACGTAATTTCACGTACACAGGAAGGAGGGCTAGGCTGTTACGAGTGTCCCCCTGTCAAAGTCATACGAACTGGTGGCAGCATCCCGGTATGGAAAGCCGAGCGTTTGGCAAGAGTGCAGCTAAAACGGAGGCATGTGGCTCCCGTGGCAGTATGTGGCGGTGTCTGGCTCTGCGGCCCGTCAGAATTAGGCCCAAGCTTGACACTGCAAGCTAGATGTAGGACCTGTAGGAACAGCCTGCATGAACCGACAACGGGACCTAGGTAAGTACTGTCCTATTGCATCGCACCTTCCCCTCAGAACTTTTCCACGCGCCCCTCACTTCACTTGACGGGTCCTGTCGGCTCCTCTGTTGTAGGCTGGTCCGGTCCGTCTCCAGGGAGCTGGGTAGCGTCACGGCCACTGTTGGCTTCGCTGTCGCTTGTCCCCCAATCCACTTCCTTTGCCAAGTCGTGCAACTGGCTTCTGGTTCAGTGGTGGCTTGGGTTCCCCTTCTGCGTTGGCTGAGTGGCTTGGTGTGTCGCTGCCATCGGAGCTCCCGACTTTGAACTCAGTCTTTCGGCCAACTTACAGTGCTCCTCCCATGTGCGATCTCTTGCTTGCTTGCACAGCGTTTGGGTTCGCATGCGCGATCTTTCTTTCTTTCGCAGGGCTATGGCGAAGGGGTAGCGCGATCTCTCTCTCTCTCTGTCTGAAGAGGTCTTCGCAATCAAGTTCCTCTACCCCCCCGAAGCTGCTACGTCGCGGCTCACTTCATGTACGTTCGTCGCAGGTTTCGCAATGCAGTTCAAGGCTCGCCCCCCATGCGGCCAACAAAGTCTTGGAACTCGTCCAAGCTGATGCTGCCTTGCCGGGACTGGGCTGGACTCGATCAAGTAACCGAGCTACCGGGGCCGGTGCCATTTTCGTCATGGTCCAACTCCGTCGGGTCCACATCGAAGCCAAGATAAGCTGCCAGGCGTGCGAGCTCTCCGTCATCCAAATGATCTGACCTCGCTTCCACCGGTCGCAGTTTGGGAGCCTACATCTTCGTGCGTCGAACTGTGGAGGTTGGGTCCCACACCGGTCCACGTCGAAGCGGCGGAAGGCTGTGTCGATGCGATTTCGATCAAGATCAAGACCTCACCGACACCAACTCACCAACTATCGTCAAATGCGCGAGCCTGCTGTGCACCGGGAGCTCGTGAGGTGCGCGACTCATGCTGCTGAGCCACCGCGGGTTATCCGTGCAAGGCAAGCCTGAGGCACACTCTGCATAGCATGCCTCAAAACCCGCGTCTTTAGCTTCGCAAACCCTTCGCACCTGCGCTTCCACAGGGTCGCTCAGCAAAACCTGCACTCAGACCGACCGAAGGCCGAAGGACAAAAGCGGCAAAGCGAAAAGCCGGCCGCCAGGCCGGCCTGTGCGCAGCGGCTCACCCAGCAATGGAGCGGGTGCCGGCACTTGGCCGTTGCCGGATTCAGGAAGGTGTGCTTCTGCACCAAGGCCTGGAGAACTCTCGAGGCGGGAGTTCGGGACTCCAGGCAGGACTTCGGCTGTGCCACCTTCAGGTCGCTCGCAACAGTGGCAGCTGGATCTTTTCCCAAGCGACACGCCTGGGCGTCGGAAGCCCCGCTCACTCCAACCCAACGAGTCAACGAGCCATGAAATGCTGAGGTGCAGATTCTGCAGCAGGCAGAGGATCCACGTAGCTTCGCGGTGTCTCATTGGTGCTTGCCACTGGCACCGAAGCGGGAAGAGCGGAACTGTCTGCCTTGCTTGCAGTCCGCGCTTTCGCTGTCTCAGCCGTACTTCTTTCCGCGACGGAGTCGGAAGGCGTTGGCTTTGGATTCGTGGCAGAATCTGTTTCTGCAGCCAATTCCGTCTTTCTCTCTTCTCCTGATTTCGCCGCCTGCGCTTTGCTCTGATCAGCGGCCTTCCACAGTGCCTCTGCTGCTGTGGCATATGCAACGGCCTCTGCTTCCGCAAGAACTGGTTTCCTTTCTTCGGCGGGTGCCTGTGCTCTGCTCTGATCAGCGGCTTTCCACAAGGCCTTCGCGGCTGTGGCATACGCATCGGCATCTGCCTCAGGAGGAGCTGGTTTCCTTTCTTGAGCAGGCGCCGTTCCGGCCTGTGCCCTGCTCTGATCAGCGGCTTTCCACAATGCCTGCGCTGCTGCGGCGAACGCGTCGGCATCTGCCTCGGCAGGAGCCGGTTTCTTTTCTTGGGCGGGCGCCGTTCCGGCCCGTGCTCTCGTTGCGTCTGTGTCGGCATCTGCCTCCGGAGCCGCCGGTTTCCTTTCTTGGACTGGTGTCGTTTCTGCCAGTGCCTTGCTCTGATCCGCGGCTTTCCACAAGGCCTTTGCTGCTATGGCATATGCTTCGGAATCTGCCCCTGCAGGAGTCGGCCTTCCCTTACCGGAAGGTGCAATTTCTGCCTGTGAGTTGCTTTGGTCGGGCAGGGAAGTTGCTTTTGACGCTGGTTTCTCTGCGGAGCTTGGCTTCGCTGGCGCATTCGCCGTTGCACCTGTTCCACTGTCCAGCCATGACGGCCTTCAAGAAGAGACAGATGGAGGAGGAAGCTGCTGGCTAGAGTCGAGAGCATGGTGGCTTCAAGGTTTGAGTCCAGCCTGAGTTGCTCCAGGTCCACCGCCTGCAGGAGCATCGCGGCGACGTCCAGGGCCCCTTGTGCGACTGTGGATGCGACACCCCGGCGACTCCCAGCATACCCGGGACTCCGGCCTGCTTGCACTGCGTAGTACAGCGCAGGTCGGCCGAAAGAATCTACCTTCGACAAATAGTGGCAGAGGGCGACGTCCCAATGCCTGACCTTGCGAGTCCCTGTCCCTGCCTCACTGGCACTACACCCTCTGTCCAGCAGCAAGCGGAGAATTTCCCATCTCGACTTCTCGGTTGGATTGCCCATAGCATAGTAGAGAGCGTTGCGCTGCTGTGCATCCTGGCACGCATATTCTGTATATGCTCTGCACAGCTTCAGAATTCGGCACCCGCGACTAAACGTTGTCATTGCTCGGCCTTCAGCAGCTCGATGCCCGGGCAGGTCTGCAAAAGGATGCGGACGGTTTCGATGTCGTTGCAGCATGCCTCAGCTTTCACAGCCAGAAAAGAAGCCAGGCGAGGCACATCCAATCGAGCGGCCAGGTGGAAGGCATTCCTTGGCTGAACTCTGGACTTCCGAAAGCCTGGATTCATCTCCATACTCGTGGCATCCCAAGCTGCCGCCCCTTCTCATCGCTGGCGAGCGGATGCGCCCGGTGCTGCAGGAGGCTGCGCACTGCGTTCCGGTGCCCATGCAAAGCCGCCAGGGCCAGGGGCGCGGCACCGTGGTCTGAAGGCGATTCAGAGCTCCCTCTGCCTCTGCTCCGCTCAGCCACTGGGCTCTGTCCCGCCTTCCACGGCGCGGACGTCCGCGCGGCGCTTCAAGAGCAGGGCACAGACCTTCAAGCATAAGCACGCTGGCTGCGTCGTGTGACTCCTGAGCCCTGCCGCTCTGCCGCCCTGCCTCTGCATGTCCATGCTTGGCAGCACAATGAAGTGGCGTACAGCCCTTCTGCTCCCGGGCTTCCATGAGCTCAGACACAGAAATCTGTGAAACATCACCTTCGAAGAGCTCCCTCTCTGCAGCGTGCTCAAGCACGCCCGAAACTTGCACAGCATCTCCTGGACCAAGGCATCGAGATGCAAACGCAAATGATCCGAATACTTTGTGAAGCCGTTTCGTCAGGCCTCTGGCGGCAGCCGCCAGGAGCACTTTGCTGAGCGCCGAGCGCGCATCGTTGTGAAGCCGCTCGGAGGGAGCGAACTGCCGACGTCCTGCTGCATTGAATGTGTGGAACCCCGCCGACCCAGCTGACACCTAAGCCTGTTTTCCCAGAAACAGTTCCTCCGCATGGGGTTCAGATGGTCGCCCGAGGTGTCCCGTGTTTGTCTTGGCGAAACGCCGATCTACCTCGACCAGCCTGACTCACTGCCACACCGAAAGATCGGCGTCAGTTCGGTACAACCGGCCACCCAAACTCCATACTGTCTTCTATTGCACCACGTGGCGTGTTGCCTTCACAATTCCTCTTCGAGGGCCGACAACCTTCGATCATGGGCCGGGCCACATTTCCCACCGAGAAGATGTAAATCAATGTGTGCACAGGCGTTATCATTTCCGGTCTCCGCTGGGAATCCATGCTGTCTCAGGGTTGTGCACGTTCCGGTCTTTGCTGGAGTGTTTGTCTTCAGATCTTGCTGCAGCTGATGGTGTCGAGCTATCGCAGGATGCAGCATGGCGAAGCCCTTGCAGCCCGGCTGCTCCGTTTTTGGTGCCGCGATACCGGTATGTCTAGCTAGGTCCTAGCTGCGTGGCACGTTGCCCGGCCGTTGTTGTGTTAGCTGGCTCCATCACCGAAGGATATCTGCCTCTCAACGAGAAAGCACAACACAAAGATACCTCCTTCTGCTGCCCTCATGCAGAGCCATCACGCAGGAAGAGAGTTAAGTCACAAAGCTGTCTGCTTCTCTACAGGTGTTAAGGCGTGCTGAGATGGGAGCTGTCCTGTGGAGGGATCCCAGGAGACTCTGAACAGAGGCGAGTATGGCGAGAAGTCACGCGATTGTGGCGCCTTCTCCTGTGACTGAAGCTCTGCTGGGCGTCGCCGTTCGTTCATTGACGCCGACCGACTGTCTACCATCAGTGGGCTGGATGGCCGCGTGGAAGGACTCCGGCTTGATGCCCGAGCCGAGGCTTGCCTTCGACTCCTTTGGCGATGGCCATGATCCCGTGGGGCATACTTGGTGTTCCAGAACTTCTGCCATGGGACCTCGCCGGGTGCTGGGAGTCTTCGGGATGGCGACAGCGATCGGGATTTCGAGGATCCAGATGACCGCCCTGTCTCTGCGGTTCGGCGCAACAACGACTGCGGAGGCTCGAGCGGCTCGCGCTGTACTGGTAGCGCCCCCTGTGACGCATGTGATGAGGGCTGCGACGCACGGAGCTGCCGCACAACCTCGACAGGTGTCCGCCTCTCCGGACCCAACACCTCGATGCCCAAGACGGGTATTCCGTCCATCTGCTATGTACAAGGGCTGCGAGTTGGCGAGCTGCGGCTGAGCGGAGCTTGCAGTAGTGTAGTGGCACATGCAAGTGTTGGAGAGCTGCGCTGTGATGTGTAATCGTGTAATCTAGCTGCCCATGTGGCCGGCTATGCCAATCTAGCTATCTCTTCTGGAACGAGCAGATCTCACAAACCAACATGCATCAGAGCTGTGATGCGTCTGCATCGCGTGACGCTTTGAGCAAGTAGATGATCACACATGCATCACCATAGATTCGGTTGTTTTCGCTCTGCGTGGCAACAGCAGGAGCAGCGAATGGTCCCTCGATGCCCTCCAGGTGCCAGGACTTTATCAGTATGAACAGTTTGCTCTCTGCTGGATCTGTTTATGAAGTGGAAGGCAACGACAGGAAGAGTCAGGCAAAATGAATTCTGTTGCGTTACCGGGAAGGCCTCTGTCTTCCGAGGCACGGCGTGACACTTGCCGTCAAGCAGTCGCCAAATGGTATCCGACCAAGTCATGAGCTGGGGTGCAGCTGTCACGCCGATTCACTGTTGGAGGCCCGGCGGCACTAAAAATCCCCAAGAACCCTTTTCTCCTGTTACGGGCCTCCAAGGTGCATTGACGGAGGCTTCTCTCGAAGCCTCGGAGTTGAAATTCGACAAAAAAAGACGAAGGTGCCAATGTGCAAGTTGGCGTCATCTCCTTCGCTCCTTCGGAGCGAAGAACCTGGGGCTGCGCTTTTGCCGCAAGAGCACCCGTGAAACGGCCCCCTCATTGCACACAGCACACAGAGCTCTTCCTGTCAGGTCAAATGCGATTATCTTCAACTCTAAGAAGAGCATTCCACTGCTGTCGAGTCAAGCAGCCAAGCAGAACGGTTTGCCTTCTTCTAGGCAAAGATATTGCGGCGATCTGACTTGCATTGCTCAAAACCAGTCTCTCCATCCTAACACCCAGAATGAAAGCTTACGCAAGAACTTTCCGGCAACGGGCGCCCATCAACCCTTTGCATCAACTTTTGAGCATGTCCTGCTTGGGTCTGGCGCAGGTGGCCCTGACCAGTCTTCAACGTCCACCATCACCTGTCTTGAATTTCCAGCCCGAATGCCCGGCGGCCCTAGCGGCCCAAACAGGCCTCGAACTGGGCAAACACGGGACGGTGGTCCGAGCATTGCAGACAAGGTACCTGCACCCGGAACGGATCTGCTATGCAGGGCTGCCACTCGGAAATACATGTCACTACATGTCGCGGTTGCAAGGTCACGGAGTCATAAGCCAGAGACTTGATATGCGGATCACGACGCCACAAAATCCGGTCCTGGCTTCTCATCCCGCGTAATTATGTTGCAGCAAGAGAGGGCACTGCGAGCGACTGTGAGAGGAATCCAATGGCACATCACATCCCGTCTCCCATCTCTGTCCGTCCAACTCGGTACCCGCTGCTTCTTGGAAGAATCGTAGATATCCTGAACTTGCCATGTGTCCCTGCTGACTGCACTGCGGTTCAAGAAGCATGCGCGAATGTCAAGAGGTGAGGAAACGAGACTTGCAGAATCCGACAGGAGAGGCAGCCCTTCAACACGAAGTCATTATCAAACCGCGAGTGTTAGGTTACCACGACCTGAGCTTCATGCCGAGTGCTTGTCGAACTTGTAAGTGGGCGGAAAGTTGATCGCTGCCTGGCAAAATGCACAACTTCTTTCATCGCTCCGTAGTTACTCTGCTTCGTCACTGCCGATGCCTCCTCAAACTCTGGCCAGAATCCGACAGAGCCGCTGCCTTGCGAGACGTTAGAGCCGGCGGGCAACAAGTCATGTCACTTCGGCGTGTACCGTCCCTCGGAGACCAGAAGCCGTACAACACCGCGTTTCGCTGGGGTTTCGAAGGCTAGTCGATTTGAAGGCGGAGCATGTTCGCATGCCTTAGTATGGAAATGCCACTTTTCATCCCTTAAACCTGGCATGGGGAACACGAACGCTGATGAGCGAAAGTCACTCTGGTTCATCTCTCGTAGCCCGCGCAGGCAGCAAAGAGAGCATCGCTTTTGGGACTTCGATGACTCCGATTCCTGTATCAGTATACATGTCATGTCAGTGCTCTTGTGTTAGTTCGTGGCACGGTCACGATGCTCCTTTTTGGAACATGCACACGGGCCGGAAAACCTTGCCCAGCACGAAATTATAAGCTTGAAGTCTGCCCGTTTATTGATCGATGCTGGCACAAGCGTCGCAGGTGGACGCACTCGCTGGGAATGCTCGGCAAAAGGGTTCTGCAAGTTCTGCTGTGCCACATTGGCTGGTCGCACAGATCGAATCAGTGAACTGCAGGCTGAGAGTGGAATGAAAAACCTCGACCTGTTCAGGTATGCTCAAGTGTCGTTCTTGCCCTGACTGTCGTGTGCTGATATCTTCATGTGTCTGCTGCTCAAGCATCAGATTTGTCCGCATTGTGCGAAGCCTGGCCTGGATTGCCCCTCAAGAGGGGCAACAGCTGGTCCTTTGCCAGGCACTTGTCGAACTGCCTGGGAAGGATGGTATGCGCACGGATGTCAGTACCGTTGCGAACTAAGGCTGCCACTTCTCTGTAATCCACTCGTCCACTTGAGCTCTGCTGGCATCCACACGCGTGTTGAGATCGCCCTGCTTTAGCAATCCAGAACAAACAAGTGGCAGCACCTCTAGGTTCACCCTCACTGCATGACATCTCTCAGCAGTCCATCACGAACACGCGGTCGTATTCCTCGTGGACGCCATTCGAATCCTGCAAAAGACCGGTGTGCTCACAGGGCTATGCAGGCTGGCGAAGCCATTCCTTCCGCTTTCTCAGCGGCGAGTCTGTCAGGATGCGTTGCAGGTTCTGCGTACGCACCTTTGCACACTGATCAACTATACATACGGAAACAATGGGACTGGCTGCTCTTGGCAGCCTTCATCTTGTTGGCATGTGCTGCGAGGTGGGCATTCACAAAAAGCATGGTGGTGTTCCCCACGTGGAAAGCTACCTGCAACTCGGAACTAAAACAGTGAGTCCGGCATGGTAATGGCCCAAAGAGCCTACAGGACCCGCCAGGACCCGCCCCGACCCGGAGCCCATCTTTTTTCGTCTTCCTGCGGGTCAGCCGCTGGATCCTCAGCCGGCCTCAGCGACCCCCCGTCATGAAGCGCGCCGTCACGCACTCGTGAAGCTGCCTTTGAAAATGCCGCCGCTCTCGTACCAACTGCTGCTGTGACACTGGCTGGGCGTGGCTGCCTGTCTTGCAAGTGACTCTTTGATCCGATCACGAATCTAAGAGGGCAAGGCCCCGCAGAGCCAGAACAGGACTGCAGCCCCTTTCACCACCCAGCCTTGGCTGGCAAGCGCCGTGCCTGAGTTTGCGCGGTCGACGCACGTGCGTGCGGGTGATCACTCACCTGGACCTGGGCTCTAGGTTTGGCGGGTTGCCTGTTGTCCAGCATGTCCAACGGCGCCCGGATCCAGGTCTGAAGAACCCAGAGAGACAGCGCGGCACGCAACAGTTCAGGGCACGGAGCTGCCGCAAGCGCCCCGCCTGAGTCGCTGCTGGTTGTCATGTCCGCCCAGCGTTTCCTTGGCTTCATGGCAGCGGCCTGGCAGCACGAAGCAGGCAGCAGGAGATTCAGATCGAAACCGGATTCGCGGAGCCTGCCAGCTGCTCATGGCACCTGCGGCAGCTCCAGCATCTGCATCGCTGCCCTCCTCGCACAGCGAGCACCAAACGAAACGTCTTGCCGCATGCTTTCCGTCTTTCTGGCTCACCTCTCTCTGACTGATTGCATTCTGCATTTTTGTTGTCTCCTCGTTGCTTTCGGAGAGCTCTTCCTCGCGGAACTCGCTACCACTCCGGTGCCGCACATCGAGATCAGAGTCGCTGCCTGAGGCCAACGAAAAATCCGTGTTTCCGGCATCCCTGGTTCAGAATCTAGACTTGGCAAGGCAAGTTTGCTTGCATCGAGCGGCTGATCTCATGCCACTTCTTCCCCGGATGAGTGGTGCGCATTGAAGGAACCTCGTCGGCTAGCTCGTCTAGCTCCTCGAGTCAACCGGACTTTGAGCCGATCCAGGTGCAGGAGCAAACGAAAAACCAGAGTCCCCAGAAGGTCCTGGCGCAGATCCTCCAGCTCTCCCCGCCGATGCGCCCGCAGCAGGCCTGCCATGAAAAGAAGATTTGTCACTGCCATGACCTGCAATGCCGCGGGTTTCAAGCTCGGGCACCTTTGCGAACCCGAGTTCGGATGCTCTCTGCCTTCAAGGAGGGCGCAAGGGGAAGCTCCCAAGGGACAACTGCCGGGCCCAAGGCGAAGGCCTGTGTCTCCAAGACCTCGGTCATCTCGCCAACCAGGCGCTCCAGCTCGCCGGACCGCATGGCATTGACCACGCCACGCCGCATCCGTGCAGAGATCTCCCGAAACTGGGCCGCTTTGGCTTCGAACTTCCGCTGTGCGGACTCCATCTCCTCAGCCAGGAACTGCAGCTCCCCCGAGCGCTTCATCTCCAGCAGGCTCTGAAGTGCCCGCTGCTTCGCAGAGAGCGAAGAGCGGCCCTCCTCAGCTGGAATCCGCTGCCGTGACGTTGCAGGTCTCGATGCAACTGCACTTGCTGCTTCCGAGCCGCGGTATCGGCATTTCGCGCTGCCGCGGCAGTGCCAGTGCCGGCCGGCGAACCACGTCCGCGCCGCATCTCCTGGCCACACACACACACACACACACACACACACATGGATCATTGCGAAAAACTCTGGCTGCACGCAGTGCAAGTGCAGCGTAAGGATGAAAGTAGCCGAACACCGCATCTCCTCGGCGAGGTCTTCCAGCTTTCCGGCCCTCTTCATGCGAAGCAAGCTCTCGAGCGCACGCTCTTTTAGCCGTTGGAAATCGTCTGCCTGACGTTCCACCTGCCAGGATCTGCCAGGCCCCATGGGGCCCAATGGTCCAAGCGTGTGGGGCATCTCAGAATTGGGTTGCAGGCCTCCTGCGCCAGGTCACCGGCCACCTTGTGCAACTCCCCTGTCCGGTGTGCTGTGAGCATAGCAGCTTTGAACTTCTCCTTCGGCGACGACAGAATGTGAGCCTAAAACACTTATCAAGACTTGAGGGCTAATGCGACACTCGCTGTGTCCTTCAGGTTCTGCAGGTCGGACGCGGAGCGCTCCATGTCTTGCTGATCGTTGCGCAGCTTCTCGAGCAGAGCCTGCAGCTTCCCGGTCCTGCAGAAAGATACGGACGTCTTAGACGGACGCGTGTGCAGACCGGATCGGACAGGCAGGGGGGGACCTGTTTGCTTGTAGCAAGCTCCAGAGCGGTGTGCTCCGCCGCCCGGCGACGCCTTCGTCTGACAAAAAAACGGCTGTGAAGGCCAAGGCCGCAGGCCTAGGCCAGGGCTCGACAACGTCACTGAGGCGTGGACTGCTGCTGCTCTTCTGCAGGTGTCCAACTTTCTCCTCACGGGCCCCCGTCTTTTCCAACCCTAAACTGAAAGCTCTATAGCAGCAATGCCAAGACGGTGCTGCCAGGAATCCGACTGCTTGCCATCGGGTGAGGACAACGGGCTGCACGGCCGGTCGTGATTTGGGCTTGGAAAGGTGTCACAGTGCAAGCCTCGGAGAACGACTTGACTTTGAACCGACAATAGAAAGGCTTTGACAAGTTTGATCCAGCCTGGCCTCGCCCTGGGTCCACACCGATTGCAACCTGCAAGTTTTGCTCACAATGGACAGCACATGCTGGCGCCGTGAAGGATTCAAAGGCCTCGGAGCTCACACCTTCGTCCGTCTTGCTTTCAAAGTCCCTTCTAAGGCCATGAAGCTCTCCTCGACGATGAGCTCGAAGCAGGCCTTCCGCGCATGTTCTATGGATGCTTTGATACTTTCAGATCACATCCACTCCGGGCCTTGTCGCAAACGGCTGCAGGTCGTTTCTGTCTCAGCCTGGACTACAAGCACGCATGAAAAGGTCTCGGCACTGCCCACTTTAGACGTTGGAGCCTGTGGATCCAAGGCTTCAAGATCTTGAAGAAGCGATCCGAGGTCGAGGTCTACTTGTGCCACCAGCTGGCTAGCGGCTCCTTTCAAGCGGGCCGCCAGTGAAAGGAACTTCGCCTGCAGCAGATCGAGCTCCTGGTCACACAGAGCCTGATCTGAACCAGCTCTGAACCAGCGAAGCAGCAACTTCCCAGTTCAGTCCTGCTGAAGCAACTGTACCCGTGGAGGTTTCAACTCCTTCGAGAGATCTCCCTCACTTGTAACATCACCTGCGTAGCACGGCAAGCATTCTGTCAATCTTGCTTCTTCTCCCAAAGCCTGCCTTCTGCATCACCCACATTGCTGAACCTTACCAGCGCGACGCATTTCTGCAAAACAAAATTTGACGCCCAAAAACAGCAGCTTATGTGTGGCGGCTTTCGTTGGCATGCTACGTCTTTGAATTTGGTGACTTCGAAACTACGGCGGGTTCAAAGCGTCCCACGGAAATCATGTGATGCCTATCAAGGCCTTGAGAAGGCAGACGGCCAACCACTGTGGCACACCACACCACGCAACAATCGCATGTTCCGATTTTGAAGCAACCCTTGGAATCAAACATAGAAATGCAAGATTTTCAAAGGAATGAACGATGCCGCCACGCAGCTGCCGACCACCCACTAGCTGCCCCTGTGACAGTCTGAGGCGGGAGCGCCGGTGGCGGCTCACTGCGATCCTGGTTATAGGCCAGTGTCTGCGACCAGTGTGTGTGCATGACGGTGGTCACCGGCACTTCATGAGAATGCCCAAGGTATGGCCCATGATGCCATGGCCCATGGCAGGCGTCCTTGGCGCGCCTGAGGCGCATCGCCTCGAGGCGCTCCAGCAGCTGCCGGAAGCCCAGCTCCCGGGCCGCCACCTGACAAGAGCGCGCGCCGCCGCGCTCCGCACGCCTCCTTCGCTCACTTCGCTCGGAGCGCGTCGCACCGTCGCGCCAGCGCCTCTTCGAGAACTTCTCTCCCGGAGGCTCTCAACTTCTCCACCTCCGGTGACTGGGTCACGACAACCTTCAGCGTCTCCTGCCAGCCCGACAGCAAACGAGCTCAAGACGGCAGAAGGGCAAACAAGGCTTCTGTTTCTCGCATGCCTTCACGTATGGGGCTTTGAGCACTGTGTTGCTGCGCAGGCCAGCATCGTCTGGGGCTCGAGGCTCGAATCTCACTTGCTGCACCAGAATACTACAAGAACCCTTCGTCTTCGACAGGAGATCTTTGTGCTGTCGGTCAGCACATCCAGGCAAATCCTATTCAATGGCTATATTGACCCGAGCCATCTGTCCAGTCCTTCAGTGTTGACATATCAGCATTCGCACGTCGAATCTCCTGATGGTCACGGTGCCACTGTGCCGCACTGGACATCTGGGTGCTTTGATGCGACAGGGCCTCCAAGATTTGTCGCTCCCGGTTGATGCTTCGGCGCCGCCATCTCTTGGAACGTTTGCGAAGCGGACTGCCTGACAGCCGGCGGTCTGAAACGCGCAATGCCCTGGGCCGGGCCACCTGGCCATGCCTGGCCTACATCATCGTCATCCGCATCTGTCGCTCCCCCCTCGACGTGCTCATCAGCTTTCTCCGGGCTCGAGGACCGGCTGAAGCTCCGGCCTCGGAGCCCAGGGAACGCACGGCGCCCCACAGCCCTGTCTCTGCAGTCTGCTGCACTTCTCCGGGTCCTTGGCCCTCCAAGCCCGGGGGACAGGGCCACAGTTCCTCCAATCCATTAACTCTGAACAGCTGCACTTCGGATTCCATGGTGCGCTCCTCTTCGGCGCCGGGAGACTCTCTAGCTTGAGCTGCACAGCCTTGCGCAGCAAGCCAATGAAACTAGCATGTGGCACAAAAACCAACGCCCCCAGCCGAAAGCGAGCCTCCGAAACCTTGGTGCGATTCGGCCTCCCAGCAGGCGATCGCCAGGTGACGCGGCCCGGGACCTCCCGGTTTCGCCCGCCTGGTCATCATCGCCGACGTGCTCGAGCTGGGCGAGCATCCTCTCAGCCTCACAGAGTGTCCGGAAGTTGCGCTCGCGGCTTCCGGGCTTGATTTTCTTCGCCTTCTCAATGTCGTCGGCAGCTGGCGGAGGCCGGCCCTAAGTGGGAGGTTTCAAATCTCTTCTCGCTTAGTGATTGCCATGACTCCTGCGATTGCTGAACTCTGGCCACCGAGCGGCTGCAGCGCGCATCTCCCACAGAAGCGCTGCACGCTCAAGCGTACGACGTCGGACGGAGGCTTCGAACCTTTTCAGTCACAGCTCGTGAATGCCCGAAAACCCTGCAAATGTCCTGGCCTTTTGAATAGTGTCTTGGGCTCCTCCGGGACAAACATCCTGGCAAGGCCACCTGCACTAGCAGCAAATCCGAAACTCTGCCGATCCGAAACTTGAGCTCCGCACAACCATCGACGTCCACTCGACGAGGGTGGCCACCATTGTCATGTCGTAGGAACACCGCCTTCACCTCACTTTTGAGAACCAGCCCTACAAACCCTCATCAGGATGGCTTGGATAGATGTGCCAAGGTGCCCAATCCAGCCGGAATGCACCTCCTGCCCCCCGTTTTCCAGGCAGCGGCAAGGGTCCAGACTGACCATAAAGCAGAGGTGCGCCGAAACCTCGCAGAACAGCAGCAACAGCTCAGAATGCAGCGCATGGACATGAAAATCTCACGGATGGGATGGATGCACGTAGTAGCACTCAGTAGGCATCTGACCCCAGGCATCTTGGACTTCGAAGACTTCGAGAAGATGACCCGGAGGGACCTGTGCAAATTAAAGACGCGCTCCGTTTACTATGTAGTATATCTCTGCGACTGGGTTCCGTGTCAATTGAATGATCAGCAGAAGTGGGTTCTTTCGTTTGACCACTACATCGGACATGAACCCTGACACGGTGCGTAGCATCTGCGATGCTCCGCCTGAGTGTGTATATATATATATACATATTAACACACAGAAAGGTATGTATGTACATATGAATACATGTGCATATAACATATATCATATAACATATATCATGTGCATGTGTATATATACAAGCAGACATATACATATACATATACATATACATATACATACACATACACATATACATATACATATACATATACATATACATATACATATACATATACATATACATACATATATATATATATACATATACATATACATATACATGTACATGTACATGTACATGTACATGTACATGTACATACATGTACATATACATATACAAATACATATACATATACATATACATATACATATACATATACATATACATATACATATACATATACATATATATGTATGTGTGCTTTTATAGAGAGAGAGAGAGAGAGAGTTCCATTCAAAATGAATATACACATGTGTGTGTTTCTCAGATACACTACGAGATTGTGCATATATATATATATATAATTATATATATGTAGACATATATACATATGCAGAGAAAGAGAAGCAGAGAGTTATTCACATGTTTGCCGTCTGATAAACCCTAATTATATACATACGCATATACGCCGAGACAGAGAGATAGAACGAGTTAGGAAAAGAGACGGCGAGAAAGAGAGACAGACAGAGAGACAGAGAGAGAGAGAGAGAGAGAGAGAGAGAGAGAGAGAGAGAGAGAGAAAGAGAGAGAAAGAAAGAGAAAGAGAGAGAAAGAGAGAAAGAGAGAAATAGAGAAAGAGAGAAAGAGAGAAAGAGAGAAAGAGAGAAAGAGAGAAAGAGAGAGAGAGAGAGAGAACAGCGCGAGAGAGAACAGCGAGAGAGAGAACAGCGAGAGAGAGAACAGCGAGACAGCGAGACAGCGAGACAGCGAGACAGCGAGACAGCGAGACAGAGAGACAGAGAGACAGAGAGACAGAGAGAGAGAGAGACAGAGAGAGAGAGAGAGAGGAGAGAGAGAGAGAGAGAGAGAGAGAGAGAGAGAGAGAGAGAGAGAGAGAGAGAGAGAGAGAGAGAGAGAGAGAGAGAGAGAGAGAGAGAGAGAGAGAGAGGAGAGAGAGATGAGAGAGACCGAGGATAGAGATAGAGAGAGAGAGAGAGAGAGAGACAGAGAGATAGACGGAGAGAGACAGAGAGATAGACAGAGGTAGACAGAGAGAGAGAGATCTCTCCCTTTCTCTCTGTACCAGCGCGAGCTTCGGATCCCCTCCCGGTCGGGGCCGGGACCTTTGCTAGGAGCAAAGAGAGCTCTGGCTGGTCTCTGCTCATGGCCTCGTTCTGACGTGCTCAGCCCGGCAGGAAGACATGGGGACAATAGGCTGCCCCCAAGTGGCTTGGCACGGCTCGTGAGGCCAAGGTGCATGAAGCCCATCGAATTCTGGTCCGGCACAAACAAACTGGCGACCGGAGGCAGGAAGAAGCAGCTCGCCCTGAATGAAAAAAAGGTTCACAACACGTCTTTCGTGTTTGCAGTTGCACCCACCTCGAAACCCTGGCAAGCCATCACATGCAGAGTGTCTTGCTGGCTTTGCGATGGAGAACTCACAGCTATGCACGGGTAGCAGCGGCCTCTTAGTATGCAGTGAAAATATGTGGAAGTCAGCTCACTCTTCTTTGAATGTCAAGTGGACTTCCGCAAAGTGTCTTTCCAGGCTTGAGCTCCAAGATGGCATGGCGATGCATGGCATGTCAGAGTACCGGACCAAAGTGCGCTTCATGTAGCCATCGCCCGGCAAGCGAATCAATCTCCGCCTGCGTGCCACCCTTGTTTCCAACGAGGTTGGCAAAGCCCGTCGCGACCTCCGGCAAGTCCGAAGCACATGGGAAAAAAAAGCGAAGACGCAGCCATCGCAGCCTCGCGCCTGGCAGGTCCGTGGTTCCCAGCAATATCTCCAGAGTGAACGGTGAATGAAAACCATGACGTGGACAGCGCCTGGGAGCTGCACAAATGATTGACAGGTGCAAAAGCCAAGACTGAGCTCGGCACTCATATTGTGCGATCCAATCATACGATAATCCTGCCGAGACCACTGTGCTACAGTGTCGGCACCTGGTCTGTGCAACCCCTCACTGTCTGAGTCCTCACCGAGGTGTTCACACATTTGGCGCTCCCATCTCGCCTTTTTGCAACTTCTGTGCTGCTGACACTGTGAGAGCACGAGTTGTTTGGCATCGTCCAGCCTTGCTGGACCATATGAGAGATTTCTCGATGGTTCGTTCGCACTCGCAGGTGCCAACGACATAGATGTGATGCCTCAAGACACCGCCCACACTTCCAGTCTTTGCCAGTCTTTGCCTACTGCCACTGCACTTCAGGTGCCTTGGAGATGTCGGCACCCACTGATTCAAGCTCGCCGGGGCCTTGTCAACATCCGTGCTTCCACTTGACATCACAACACATCGCAACGCTCATCTCCACATGCAGGGACGCAGCGCCTTCTTCCCGTGAAGGTTCCAAACTCCGCAGAATACGCGGACCACCTGCAAGGTGAAATGGAATGCCAGGGTTCTAGGATCGTCAAGTCGTCGGCAAGAGGCAGCCTGCTTGCTGCCGCTGAGCAAGGAGACGTCTGCCTTCGCATGAAGGAAGCCCTGTTATGCAAATGGCCTTGATGCAAAGAAAACACCTCTTCCCAGTGATGGAATGAGGTTTTGCTTGGAGAGGCGGGAGAGCGCTCCTCAGCACAACGGAAACTCGTGGTCGGACTAAAACTTCAGGGATCTGGGATGGTGACAGGGATCGCTTCAGGGCTGTCTCCTGACCAGATGCGGAATTCGCGCAGCATCTCTCTCATCACAGAATCAGGGATGGGATCGACTGTCTCGCGTTTGAAGAGCAGCCTGGAGACGGTGGGGAAGCATCTTCGATCTCGTCGGCCACGAACGGCGCCTTGCACTCCGCCAGAGGCCCCCCGACATGATGCCACATTGAACTTCAGTTGCCAGTGGCCGCAACGTGCTCTGTCGTCTTGCGGCCGTGTTACCCCCACGGCTCCCGGCGGAAGCTCCTCCCACTTCTGGACGTTCTTACACAACTTCGTAGCTCAGCTGCGTAAAGAGAAGGAAGAGAGGAGGAGGAGGAGGAGGAGGAGGAGGAGGAGATTCCCAAGAAGGCAGTCCTGCGCAGCCTTCTTCTCCCGGGGGCTGGAGACCTCCGCGTGCCAAGCTATCTGTGAAAACTGCAGCCCACGTGCCGGCAACGTCTACTGACACAGCAGCCCGTTAACTGCCTGTGGTTGATCCACTACGGGCGCTTCCTCTGCCTGTGCTTGAAAGAAGCCATGAGCTCAAAACCCACGGCAGAGCGTGCGTGAGCCTGAACGACGTAGTCGTACTGCACAGGAACGGCGATGGTCCCTCCAGCAATGTCAGTCGCCACCTCCTGCCGGCAACGAAAAGGAGCCAGCTGTACCGGTGCCGCTGCCCTCGCTGCCCCTGCTTTGCCTGCTTTGCTCCGGCCTTTGGAGCTTTGTCCCGAACAGACTCCAAGCTGGGAGACCTGCAGGGAGGACGAAATTGCTCCTTGCTGCCCATTGGGACCTTGGGCCCTTGGGCCCTTGCCTCTGCGATGCATCATCCCTGTCTCCGATCAACCCCGGAGGCACCTGGCAGATTCGAGTCCCAGGCAACCCAAGTGGTCTCGGAGGCACCTCGTCATCAATGTAGACAGCTCGCTCCTCCTGACAAAGTGCGAATATCACACGGTGACCCGATCCCCTGACGGAAGTGCGAGTCGAGTCCCACCTGCTCGCCAGCGACTGCCGAGCCAACCTCGCCGCAGGTGCTTGGAGACAGAGCTGCTTCGCTCAACTCAAGCTCTGCTCAAGAGCTTCTCACCTCTCTGACGGGCTGGGCCACGGCCGCTGTGGCCATGCGCCAGCCTTTGAAAGTCACTGAAGGCAGCCGTTCGGAGAGAACACTCCAAAATTGGCAACAACGAACAACGCTCGAACCACACAAAGCACCAACCTGCCTTGCAGAATGCAATGAAGGCTCACATGAAGTCGGTAAGCTGCCAACCTACCACCCTACTGTCACTGCTCCAATCAGGCAATGTAGAACTTGAGTTCAGGTCAGGGATAGCGAACCACTAGTGTCAGGGAGCCGTTCAAGAGACCACTAAGCTAAAAATTGGATTCTGAACTGGCAGAGATGTGCACCTGGAGTACGCAAACTTACCTCGATTTGTTGTGGGTTCGTGTCACCCTCAAGGCTCCTTGGGCCTTTGACCATGACAAAAGCTACGAAACAGAGACATGCAAGCATTTCGAGACCCTGTACTCTGTCATGAGACGAATGCCTTTCCCTTGCAGCACTTTTTCCTCACGCCGGTCTGCCAACATGTTGCACTCCCAGCAGTGGCTATCGGCCGGTGCTATAGGGGCCGTCTTCACCCCGTGTCGCAGCGTGCACTGTTCGGGTCTCAAACCTTTGGACTGCACTTGTCGAACTCCTTGCTGCCTTGATCTCGGTCTGCCGTTTCCCATGCAGAGTAGACCACGTCCCGCCACGATCCATGCAGTTTGATGAATTCAGCAGCGGGCCCTCCCTACTCACCAGCCTACAAGCCGTCCAGTGTCGACCTGCATGGACTGAAGATTCCGAGTGCTCCGGCATGACAGATAGAGTGAACACGAGAAGGAGGAGAGCTTTGGTAGCTCTCCTCTTGCGCCGAGACGTTAGGGCAGCTTAGGTAGCATCTGAATGGGCCAGGCAATTTGCCGTTCTCCTCTACATACCGCCTGTGTTGCGTGATCTGATCCCCAGCACTGCTCCGTCATGAGCTGTGGAGAAAACGAAACAGAAGCTGTAGAGAAAACGAAACAGAAGGCATGCTAACCTTGTTGGCGATGAGGCTTGGTACCGAATATTTTGGAAAGTTGGAACGCTGGCCTGTTGGGAATGTTGGGATGCTGGAGTGCTTAGTGGCTTAGTGTTCACGCCTCGCCGCTGCGGAGCGCGCAGGCCTATTGCAGCTCTTCGTCCCGTAACACAAGACGAGTAGGCCCGAAGCGAAACCTCACTGCAACAATTAAAGCAATTGTGACTGCTGAAGAAGCAACGTTTCGTGCCGGGGCTGAACAGGGATTGTGGTAAGCGTCCACTGACAAAGAGCCTTGAGCATGTATGTCTGTACGCACGTATGTATGTACTTTTATGACTTTTATGTATGGGACTCCATACATTGGCCTGCGAAGTTTGCTCTCATTTCATGTAACTCGGCTGCAATACGTGGCACCCGACTATCTTGCTTCGTGGCTGCGAATAAAGATTTTCGTGGCAAGGGCAGGTTCAACATGTTGGCACCAGCACAGCCAAATAATTGCGTGAGGCGTGCAGCTGTGCGGCGACCTCAGGACAAACAAAACCATGGTAAGCAAAAGTGATCTGCACAGCGGTGGCGTGCAGGACATAGAAGACAAGCTGCACGGGGCAGAGCGCCAGTCAAGCGGAACGTAAAGTCTCCAGGATGTTTCGCACTGCACCTAGAGGATTTTGTAGAAAAAGTTCGCAGGGCCAATGTTTTGGTGGAAAGCCAAGTTGTGGCACTGGTTTGTTCAGAAAAGCTGTCCCTGCCAGCTGTGTCCGAGATATCCACCATTGCATACATGCTATGATGGAGGGATGTCGTGGAACACATTGAAAACAGAACGAGATGGATTCTTTCTGATTCTTTCATTGTCCAACCAAGAATATGCGAAGTAGCGGTTCCCACGAATGAGGAAAGCGGTGGAACCATTCCCGATTCTCATGCCAAACCAAAGTTCCGCGTGTTCATGTTGCGTCCGTAGACGAGTTGTCGCAGGACGCAAAGCTGCAGTGTGGCCTCGCCGAGACACAATTTCAATTTGTGGCTTCTAGAAACCAGATAGCGATAGCGCAGACTGTAAGAGATGCTTCATCCCAAGGCCAAGGCACTGCGCGATGCCCCAAAGCCTAAAGCTCTTCACATCCCCCAGCCCGCCTTCCACTAATCAATTTTGATGGAGCCATAGATCCCCTTGACAAACTGGAAAGTGCTCAGGAATCCTTGGAGCGCATCGCTCTGTGCTACGAGCCCTGAGCCTTTCATGAGACGAGTTCTCAGCTCCACACCGACTGCGCCACTCACTAGGGCGAAGATGCTGGACATGATGAACATGTACCTAAAGTGGAGGCTTGTCTTGCAGAGACGAAAGGTTGCAGTTACGATCGCAGGTTAAGCCCAAGTTGCCCGAAGTACATGAGGATGGAGACCCAATGCCGAATCTGTAGGCGTGAGTTGAAGTACCTTCAAGGCAGCAGCATCAGCTGCGACATCCTGCACCCTAACAAGATGATGCTCTTAAGCGCACATGATGGAGTAAAGGAAGACGTAGAGTCCGGAACTGCCGCTTGCTGCAAAGGCGGTCCACCACCAGCGATAGTCCTTCAGGGCACAGGTTCTGTCATTTGCAATCTCCGCTCCCCACGGAATGAGAAAATCTCCCGCAGCCTCCGAGGTGAGCTGGAAGTACGTCAAAGCTATGGAGATTTCGGCACAAGTCACCATCACAATGAGGAGCACCAGGGCCAGGAAGCCGAATAAGTAGTAGAACCTGGACCATTGGAATTCGGAATCGCAGGCCGAGCCGTACTTACCGAGTCTGTCGGCACAAGTCAGCGGCTCATGCAGCCATATCGAAGACATTATGAAAAAGAGCTCGGTGAACCTTCAGCAGGCATCGCATGACCAAAGATGAAGGGTGCACATCGAACATACCTGCATAATTCTAGGACTCCGGCACAGCACCGAAGGGAAGGATACCACCCACAAGAGAAGTGGCCAAGGGCTGCATATACCAAGGTCTTGGATCCAGCCATCAGAAGAATAAAAACATGTTCTGCCACCCTGCTCCCCGCTCCCATCAGCTTCAACTTCCCGGTCCGGGGCCCACGCTGGTCTGGTATTGCACGTGGGATCTGCAAGGATCGCACAGCTGCTTCTTCAAGGTCGCAGAGCATAAAAAGCAGACTTTGCGGAGCCCTGCCTGATTTGTCCGAACCGGCAGCTCCACTCGATCTCTTTTGAATCCTGGTGTCCGACAAAGCATGAATTTCGATTCTCGCCAAACTTGTAAATGTCTGCACTGCATGCTCCCTGAGCCTGTGTAAGCGCCGAAAAATACGAGTGGCACGGAAACTCCAAACCTCCGCTCAGCATTGGCTTATAGGCAGCGGAGGATTCATGCCTCTGCCTGGGATTGGGATCCCGACCACAGCACCAAGATGGCGAACAGGGTGGTGAAAGCCACGGCACCCGAAGACTGCCATTGCAGGCGGCACACATCTACCGCGACACATGGTGCAAAAAGCACACGCCTTCTCTCCCCAAATGCAGAGATTCAAAACGAAGAAGATGCCGAAAAACAGGCCTGAAAACAATCATCGATGATCTGACTGAAGCTGACCGCGGCTATAGCCCCCGCCTGGGAACAAGAAGGCCTGCATAAAGGTGGTCATCTTCCAGCGACCTTCATCTCCGTCGAACACCTTCACATCTTGAACTCGCATTCCCTGCATATTTGTGTGTGTGTGTGCACGCGCCCTCGCTCTCACGAGGCCCTTGATCTGGTGCCTTGCAGAGGCGCGCTGAAGTGTACCCTCCGAGCACTCCCATCAGGGTGAAGAGCAGCATCATGGACTGCAGCAAGCCTCAGAGTTTGATTTCGATTTCGGCTCTGATACCAATACGTCGATACTTCCAGACTGATACTGGCTCTCTGAGACATGAGCTCCCGCGATGCGCAGGTGACAGGAAACCCAGGAGGGCGAAGACAATGGTCACCTCTGCAGTCTTCTTTTTTGATCGGATTTAGCACCCTCTGTCGAAGGTCAAGGCCAAGGCCACGGACATGCCCAAGAGCTGCATTCCGGAGCCAGTGACCACGCAAAGGAGGGTGGAGTACTGTGGCTTGCGGAAAACGTCCCCATGCACCAGCTTCCAACCTGCCGAAACTCGAGGCCTGGGCCCCTGGGCCCCTGGGCACGGGTGACCGGGAAGGTCTGGCAGTCTGGCCTGTCTCTTCTTTGGCCTCCTCCTCTGTGGGGACCTCGACAGAGTCACAGCTCGGCTTCAGGCACGAGAGCCCTTTTCCTCTCGACGGAGCCTGATTATACGTCGCGATATCCCTGTGCAAGGTTCTCAGGAGGATCATGGCAACCATGCCAGACCTGAGACAACATAGCGCAGATAGATCCCGCCGGCTGCACCAAGATCACTCCAGCTCAGAGACGCACAAGAAAAGAAGGATCATGAGCGAGTTCAGAATCGCGAACCAATGGATCTGCCCTTGTCCTTGCCTGGGTACTCGCTTTGTATCAAAACTGCAGCTGCGAAGCCAGGACCCAGCTTTTCACACGAAGGCTCAGGTGCTTGCACTTTCAGGTAAGCATCCCAGCGAGATGCCCATCCTTTCCGGTGGGTTCAGAGCTCAGCAGGGACATCGTTCGGAGCAACAGAGCAGACACACTCACGTTGAGAACAGCAAAGGGACACTGCCAAGTTTCTCTATCCCACACACACGCACAATCAGTACTGTAAGTTCGGCACTCACATCACTATTCTCCGTCCAATGAACAGAATAGCTGAACCTGACTTGCCAGCAGAAGCAATTCTTGGATGTTTGGAGCTTCTACCAAGTCTGAGCAGGCTTCTTGACACGGGCACTGACGGGGCTGAGGTGGAAACACCACGTCATCTGACGAATCCAAATCGAATGCGACCGCGCTGGTCGAGCAGTCAGGTTCTCCGCCCCTCCTGTCGTGTGGAGCATGTCTGGGACAAGAGAACATCGAAGAACTGTCGCAGTCTCACTCCAAGGTGAAGGGTGCTTCAGTAAAGCGTGTCGTCAAGATCCACAGAAGAAAACAGAAGCATGCTCCAAATGGGCCGGGTGCACGGCGTAGAAGAGCGTGGTTCAACCTGCCGAGAAGTTTGAATGCAGATGGAGATACGCATGTTTCCCATCTGTCATGCCATGCTGGCACTTGCCTGGAAGCCAACGATGCGGAACCCTTCGTACTTTTCCGGGTTCGAGTGATACTCCAAGTCCTCACGAGCAGAGAACACGTGGATCGTTCAACATCTGTCGTCCATCCATCCCTGGCCCTGTCCAGACTCACGTGATTGTGCAAGTAATACTTGCCCTTCTGGGCAATGCCCAGGAGGAACCCGTTCATGTACGAATAATCGGAGCCTGCTAGCAGCTCATTCGTGTCCTGGAACGCAAACCACATCTTCTTCCCCGCGCCTGTCTGACTGTACTTGGTGGCAGCTGGAAGGTTGTCAACCATCCAATTCACCAAGTACTCGTCGGCTATCATGTTGCGGAACTTGTCCTGCAAAAGTCACAGACAGGGTTTGCGATTCTACGGTTTGTTTGTTGTTCTACTTGTTCTGAAGCTCCAAGATCAGGCCTTCTCCTGCTTGGTCAGTGTCTTTGCACAAAGCTTTTCACAGGTCTTCTCCTCCATGAATTTGATTTTGTAGGCTGATGTCCTTCGTGCATGATTCAGCTTTCGTTGCTCTTCAGTTGACATGTACCGAAACTAGCATTGCACCATGTCAGCCGTGTGGTCAGTCACATCAATCTCACAAAACGTAGCATGATGACTCAATTCTAAGCCCAGCAGCTCAATCACGTCTCCCATCATCTGCTCACCAAGGTTTTCTGTTGTGGCTTTGACGCCGTCCGTGGGCCTGGCATCACAGTCGTGCGAAAATTCAGCCCGACCAGTGCAAGACCGCTCCTAACACAACGCGAAACGACTGTCTGAGGCCCAAACGTGCAGAAAGCCAAGGTGTAGTAGCTGTATGGAAGCTGTGTTTTTGCCGAAGTCAATTTGTTTACCTGACATGTATGGAAACACCTCTCTTCGCTGCTGTTGGCATAGCGACGGACGCTTGGCCTTCAGCTCAACCATGTCTTCGCTGTTGTACTCCTGGCATATTCGGAGATGAACCGCTGGGGTCGTGACTTGCTTCATTAAATCACACAAGCAACAGAGGGATGCACTCGTGGAGCGAGGCCAGGAAGGTAGAGTGCGAACGCTGCATGGAACAGCGGCACGCCTCAAAACCCCACATCTCGGGATTGCATAACTCGATGGAATCTCGCGATCCTCCGAAATTTAAAACTGACCACATGTACAGTTCTGGCGAGGAGGCGACATACCAGTATTCTGTGCATCATTGCCTCGAGACATCCCGGATTTGCACATTTCCACTTCGCAAGATGGGCAGGGCATGACTGAGAAAGCCGCAGCACGCAACCGGCTCGACATCTCCAAATCATCCAATTTCAAGCAAGCTCCTAGCCGTGTCAAGAGCCTTGAACACCTGCGAAAAGCAACCACAATGCTCAGCTGCATGCGTCTGGCATGGACCCCTTCACAATCGCAATTACATGGCAAACCAAAACCTTATTGGGCAGAAACCATGCGATCTCGAAAATGTCGAGATTGCAAAACGGTGAGCACCAAGTGCGTAAAGCAGTCATTAGCACCTGTTGCAAACCAAGTGTCGCAAGAAATCCAGACATGTGCTTCATTGTTGTGTATTTCTAATGAATGCCTCAGACCATGAATTTTTTGCATAAACACTTCTATGCGCCTTGTGTTGGCTTTGTAGACGGCATCTGGGAAATTTAATCAAAATTTCTGGCAACCGTTCCAACCCAGTTTGGTGGAAAGCAAAAACGCACAAGCCCTCACCATGACCTCGAAACAACTGCATCAAAAAATGCGAACGACAAGGATAATGACCATGATGAGGATGACGATGACCGATTGGTTGTGTGATGGTGGTGACGAGGATCCTTATTGATGACGATGATGATGGTGGTGATGATGCTGATGCTGCTGTTCATTATTGTCATGACTGTCATCCACATCGTTAACATGATAAAGACGGTGATGTGATGGCTGTCTTTCGCTAAGCGTCAAGGTTAGAAGGCAAGGAGGTACCTGTTTCGTCAATCATAGTATGCCTCAAAATCTTATCTCGAGGGAAGCAGAATATCGAACACCCGAATATATGGGCAACAATCTCAATATAGGCACACCTGTCATTTGTGACTCCCTCTTTCTGTCATTTGTGACTCCCTACGTTCCTGGCTCTTGGCCAGGTAAATCCCCGTCATTTGTGACTCCCTCCGCCTGGCATCACCACACATCACCTCACCCGAAAGTGTTCTTATTCATTGGCAGGCCTGTGATTTTTTCTCAAACAAGCGCCTGTCATCTGTGACTCCCGACCCTTTTGCCTTGCTTTTCAATGTTATTTTCACACAGCAACACGGGTCATCTGTGACTCCCCGCTTTTTCTTGCTCTGGCCATCTGTGACTCCCTACTTTTTCTTGTTTTGGACAGGCTTTCCTTTTCGGTCGAAGCTTCCTGCTGGATTCATTCCTTCGGGTCACTCCTTCAGGTGTTGTCTTCGATCCATAAGGTTTTCCGTCTTCGGTGAAACGTTCTTCTTGGATTCATCCCTTAGGGTTTCATCTCTGGCTAAAGGTTCCTGCTGGATTCACTCCTTAGGGTTTTCGCCTTGGGTAACAGATTCCTGCTGGGTTTACTCCTCAAGGTTTTCGTCTTCGGTGAAAGGTTCTTCTTGGATTCACCCCTTAGGGTTTCACCTTCGGCAAAAGGATCATGCTGGATTCACTCCTTAGGGTTTTCGTCTTCGGTAATAGAATGTTGCTGGGTCCTTAGGCTCGTCGTCTTGGGTGAAAGGTTCTTCTTGGATTCACCAGTTAGGGTATATATTATATATTATATATTATATATTATATATTATATATTTTATATTATATATTATATATTATATATTATATATATTATATATTATATACATATATATATATATTATATATTATATATTATATATTATATACTATATATTATAGATTATATTATATATATATATATATATATATATATATATATTATATATATTATATATTATATATTATATATTATACATATATATATACATATATTATATATTATATATTTTCTCTCGAGCCGAACGACTTGGACCAAACAGCTGCAAGAAAACTTTAAGTGCTTTAGCCCTCGAGCTGCAATAAGAATTGAAAAGCTTGAAGCAACAAGGTTGACATGACTGCTTGTACCGAAACTCGCAAACTGCGGATCGCACTCAAAAGACTTTTCCTTCGGTGACGATGGGATGTCAGATGCATGTGTGCTGCTTCAGCACAGGTACACTAGCTACATGCCAGGCTGGCATTCTTCTACACTAATTGCACGCAGGGAGTTGCAGCCCTCTCGGAGGGGCCCTGCTGACTTTCACCCCTCAAGAGCACCACGCCAGTGTCAGGGCGGGTGGGTGGGACAAAATTTTCTGCTCGGCTTGAGCACACAACTCTGCATGCGAGATGGCATTGCACGAACTGACCGGAGCCGCAAAGAGGTTTGCAAAAAGCTTCAAGAAAACAAAGGAATTGCGTCAAGGAAATCAAGCTGGCACAAGAAGGTTTTTCGTAAGTTTGTCCAAGGCGGCCCACGCGAGGGCCTTCGCTCAGGCTCAAGAGAACCCACTATCTCGGGGCGAGACTGTGTGGATATATTATATATTATATAATATATATATATATATATATATTATATATTATATATATATTATATATTATATATTATATATTATATATTATATATTATATATTATATATTATATATTATATATTATATATTATATATCATATATTATATATTATATATTATATATTATATATTATATATTATATATTATATATTATATATTATATATTACATATTATATGTAATATACTACATATTTGACATTCAGAATTTATATGTTATTTATTATATACTACTTATCATGTATTCTATGTTATCTTATATATACTACATACTAAACAATAAAAAAAAATATATACTGCATATTATATATTATTTTTGATATGTTGTATATTTTATACTGTGCATTTTATATTGTATATCTTGTGTTGCATGTTACGTATTATGTATTATATATGATACATGATATATTATATTTAACATATTATAGATTAAATATATATTGTCAATTATATATATCTATATATATATATATATATATATATATACATATATATATGTGTGTATATATATTATATATTATATATTACTTCTATATGGGAAGCAAGCATCTGGTTGTGCGAAAAATACACCCCTCCTAGCGGAAAAACACTACTTTCATGCGAAAGTGCACCGTGCCTGGGAAAAACTGCATTTTCAGCCAAAAAATGCACCCCGCCGAGGGAAAACTAGGATTTCTTAAAAATTAGCACCGCGCGTAGGAAATTGCAGATTCCGGCAAACTGACTACAGTCATTTGTGACTCCCGGTTTTCGTTTCAAAGATCAAAACAATCGGGTGCATGTGCTGGCATGTACCAAATGTACCAAAACCCTGGAATGGTCTCCATTTTCAGCCGTTGAACCACCTGTCATTTGTGACTCCCTGGTCGGCTGTTCGACAACAAGGTTCGTGAAGACAAACGTTCAAGAACCTCCCAAGAGCCTAGGGAGTCACAAATGACCAGTATGCCCTCAATATAGATATAAAGGAAGAAACACTTCAAAATTGCTTCAGCAGAAAAACTCAGGTACCCGAACCTTCGTTTTGCTCGCCGATCGCAGTGGTTGGTGGTCTCGCGGTAGCATTGGTAGGGCGGATGCACATTGATGCATCTCATCCCCTTGCGGCATGAAAGAGTCTTTATTCCGAATTTGACCATTCGAGAGTGGGTAGAGTGGGTTAGGTGGGCTAAAAAAGAAAAATGCGCTGGGATTGAAGGCAGCCGGCTGGTCTGTTAGCCGGTGCACTGGCGCGGGTTCGCCAGTGGACCCAAAATGGTTACGACCTCCAGCAGGCGCTGGCCGTCTGGCTCCCGGGACCCAAGCGGATCACCATGTGGTATCCCGAGCGCTTCTTCTTACTGGGACAGCATCCCTTAGATGGGCGCTTCGCTGAGATCGTGCACAGGAACTTCGCAGATGTGCCGATGCTCCCTTTCGTTCGATATCAGTCATATACACTTCGGGCCGGGATCAACTTCTAAAGGCTGGTCCCCTCCCCCCCCGGGGTTTAACCCAGGTTTGAACCTGGGTTTGAACCTGGGTTCCCTCCCCCCAGGGGGGGGGGAGAACAACAACAACAACCCAGGGAACCCAGGTTTGAAACCTGGGTTTGAACCTGGGTTTGAACCTGGGTTTAACCTGGGTTCGAACCTGGGTTCAACCCCGGGTTAAACCCAGGTTTAAACCCAGGTTATAACCCAGGTTTGAACCCAGTTTTGAAACCCAGGTTTGGAACCCGGGTTTAATGAACCCAGGTTTAAACCAGGTTAAAACCCAGGTTCAAACCCAGGTTAAACCCAGGTTCCAAACCCAGGTTTTACCCAGGTTTTACCCAGGTTCTAACCCAGGTTTGGAACCCGGGTTTAAAAACCCAGGTTTGAACCCAGATTAAAACCCAGGTTTGAACCCAGGTTAAACCAGGTTCCAAACCCAGGCTTGAAACCCAGGTTCTAACCCAGATTTGGAACCCGGGTTTAAAAACCCAGGTTATTACCCAGGTTATAACCCAGGTTTGAACTCAGGTTTGAAACCCAGATTCTAAAACCCAACCCAGGTTTGAAACCCAGGTTCTAAAACACCCGGGTTTAAAAACCCAGGTTTAAACCCAGGTTACTGTGGAGGGCCGACCTGGCGAAGCCAGAATTGCTAGAGTTTTGCGGGCCTTAAAAAGGGGTCGCCCGACAGCCTCATAACTGTGCAGCTTTGAGATCGTACAAAGACAAGGAAATTGTTGCAGAGGTGACTCTGCATTTCTGAACAGAGCAGATCAAGCCATGCAGAGTTATGGTATCGAGAAGGTCGGCCGGAACAGATCATACAAGAGCGGCGGACTTTTCTGGAAGGTATCTCCACCAGATCTGAACAGGACTTCTTGAGCTGTGCAGAGTTATGGTATCGAGAGGTGTGGCTGACGGTTCGGAATTTGTGCACGGTGCTTAACTCCAAAACCCCCTCATGCACGACATGGGCTCACCTGGCTCTCGCCAGATTTTTTTTGCTCTTTTAGCAGAGACCCATTTGCAACATTCCTTGCCTCTGCTGTTGCGTTCCCTCAAAAGAAACAGTCCGAACTGCACTTTTCGCTGTCGCACCGGAGGTTGCACCTCTCCTTCAATTTCTTTTTTCTCGTTGAGTCAGTTCCATCGTGTAATCGGAGTCTTGGATTTGCTTCATGGTTGCGTGTCTCTTTGCACAGGAGGTGCATTCCGCTGTCACAAACCTTGGCCTTAGGAGGTCTTGCGCTTCAGCACGACAGCGACAACATCGCTCGCAACAGGTGGGAAAGGCATGCTAGCCAACCAAAACCTTTGTTGCTCAGCAAATTCCGCATCTCCGCGCAACACACCGTGCCGCCACCGCGCAGGCCCGTGGTGGTTTCTGAAGTCTGGAAACATGCGGACGAGTTCTGCGCTCCAGACGCTGTTCGTGAAAAGTGCCATTTGATCTTAGTCTTTTCACCTGTCCAAGCTTGGAGTTGAGAGTTCTCCCAGAACGGACCTCTGCCTGAGAAAGACCAGGACTTTGACTTGTTTGGACCAGATTCTTTTTGTCCTCTGAGTCTGCCTGCAGCGCAAAGGTGGAAGAGTTCCAGCTGCTGTGTCTGGAACGCCTGTTCGGCCACCAGTGCCGCGGACTTCGGGCGCGGATCAACTGCAACACACGCGTCACACGCGGCTCCAAATGTGGGGTCGAACAATCCAAGCAATTTTGGCTTCCCTTGAGTGGCCCCCCTCGTTCTCTCATGTCTGTCACTTCCACAGGCAAGCTGTTGGAAATTCTGGTTCTTGGAGAATGATTTTTCCACACTGGATGCCTGCCTGTGGGCGGGTTGTCTTGATGTAGCAGTCTGGAACGCACGGACTTGGGCTTGGGCCCCCCAGAATGAGGAATTCGCGACCCCAAAATAGGGGCCGCCAAGCGGCCCCGATTTTGGGGTCCTCTGGTTGCCAGTCAAAATATGTTAAAGGAGGTTGGCTGCATGTCGCGGCTCCTTTTCTGGGGCCGCGAGACGGCCCCATTTTTGGGGTCGCAAGTTTGATTCCTGCACCCACAGCGGCTGCATCTCGTCAGCTGCGCATGTCATTGATTGTAATGACTTTGGGGAGCGTCTGGTGGAGGACCGTTTGGAAGGTCGGAACTTGTCCAAAGCAGTTGTGTTGCTTGCCCTTAATGGTGCGGCAGCCAGCGGAGTGCAACTGTGGAGGGCCGACCTGGCGAAGCCAGAATTGCTTGTGTTTTGCGGGCCTTAAAATGGGGTCGCCCGACAGCCTCATAACTGTGCAGCTTTGAGATCGTACAAAGACCGGGAAATTGTTGCAGAGGTGACTCTGCATTTCTGAACAGAGCAGATCAAGCCATGCAGAGTTATGGTATCGAGAAGGTCGGCCGGAACAGATCATACAAGAGCGGCGGAATTTTCTGGAAGGTATCTCCACCAGATCTGAACAGGACTTCTTGAGCTGTGCAGAGTTATGGTCTGCTGTTGCGTTCCCTCAAAAGAAACAGTCTGAACTGCACTTTTCGCTGTCGCACCGGAGGTTGCACCTCTCCTTCAATTTCTTTTTCTCGTTGAGTCAGTTCCGTCGTGTAATCGGAGTCTTTTCAGCAGAGACCCATTTGCAACATTCCTTGCCTCTGCTGTTGCGTTCCCTCAAAAGAAACAGTCCGAACTGCACTTTTCGCTGTCGCACCGGAGGTTGCACCTCTCCTTCAATGTCTTTTTTCTCGTTGAGTCAGTTCCATCGTGTAATCGGAGTCTTGGATTTGCTTCATGGTTGCGTGTCTCTTTGCGCAGGAGGTGCATTCCGCTGTCACAAACCTTGGCCTTTGGAGGTCTTGCGCTTCAGCACGACAGCGACAACATCGCTCGCAACAGGTGCTGCAAGGGAAAGGCATGCTAGCCAACCAAAACCTTTGTTCTCAGCAAATTCCGCATCTCCGCGCAACACACCGTGCCGCCACCGCGCAGGCCCGTGGTGGTTTCTGAAGTCTGGAAACATGCGGACGAGTTCTGCGCTCCAGACGCTGTTCGTAAAAAGTGCCATTTGATCTTAGTCTTTTCACCTGTCCAAGCTTGGAGTTGAGAGTTCTCCCAGAACGGACCTCTGCCTGAGAAAGACCAGGACTTTGACTTGTTTGGACCAGATTCTTTTTGTCCTCTGAGTCTGCCTGCAGCGCAAAGGTGGAAGAGTTCCAGCTGCTGTGTCTGGAACGCCTGTTCGGCCACCAGTGCCGCGGACTTCGGGTGCGGATCAACTGCAACACACGCGTCACACGCGGCTCCAAATGTGGGGTCGAACAATCCAAGCAATTTTGGCTTCCCTTGAGTGGCCTCCCTCGTTACAACCAGGTTTGAACCCAGGTTTGAAACTCAGGTTCTACCCCAGGTTTGGAACCCAAGTTTAAAGCACCCAGGTTTAAACCAGGTTAAAACCCAGGTTCAAACCTAGGTTAAACCCAGGAGGACTTCCAGGCCTAGGATTGGTTTAAAGAATGCCTCAAAGGAGGCCTGAGGAAGAGACCTGAAGGACCTTCTTCGACACGAAAGGAGACGCCCACACGGAATCGCTTACAGGGGTAAAACCCGAAGAAAAGAGAAGCAGAAACATGAAAATTCAGACACACAAAGGACGCATAAAATCGTTCAGCGGGACTCGCTGCACCCCCCCCTTACCCTCCCCGCTTTTTGCAAATTGCAAACTCCCCGCCTTTGAAGCTGCCTAAACCGTAAAGCTTCAACTCCAACCCCAAACCGTGCAGAGGGAAAAAAGCCGGAAATGTTTCGCGCGGTAACTAACTATTAACTAAAAAGAAATTAGCGGCGCGCGCGGAGCGGGCGCCGCCAGCGAACAAAAAACGCGTTTTTCCGATTCTGCTTTCCAACCTCACTCAAACCTGCTTTCCCAAACCCAAAGTCTTTTTCAGTCGAGCGTGACCACATCCCTCATTTCGCCTGCCACCTCTACCTGTACACGAGGTGGGGCAGGGCTTACAAAAGGCTTCTTAAAAGCAGACATGTCTTTCCAAGTGACCCCCCCGCTGTCTCTTTGAGACTTGCGAAGCTGGCCACACACTGAAAACATGTCTTGTCCGCCGAACCAGTGCTTCAGCTGGAACAAACGGACGTGAAAACGCATGATCTGTTCCATGCGAGGGCCTCTGTCGTCTGAAAAGCCAACTGTGTTGAAGGGACGCTTGCCGACCACTTTGCGGAAGGCAGCGAAAAAGCCATCAACCTTTTGGGTGCCTCCAACCCTTTCCTGAATTCTGGGTGTGGAGGCTTGTAAGTGTGAGACAAACGCAAATCACCGTCCTCCAAACTACCATCAGAGGGCTTCAGGGACTTGTAGGCCTTGGCTCCGTCTGTGTGACAAACGGAACCAAATCCAGCACAGGCTCATCAGAGTTTAAAAGTAGAGCAGAACGCATTTCCTCCAAGGAAAGTGGTCCTCCTCCACCTTGACCTGCCTGAGTGATTCTGCAGCCAAAAACGCTGCAGCCACACCAAGCTGGACCCTCGACGCACTACCGCAATGAACTTGAGCCACACAATTCCGTGAGATCTGCCCACAGAACGGAAGGCCACTTCATCAATCTCGACATCCATTCCGCATCCACCAACGGTCAAGCTGTCGTTTAGCTGCTCGATTTGAGGTGTAAAAAGCTGGTTGAAGGCCTTGTACAAGGAGCGAATGGCCCGACTGTCAACACCAAGAACAAGGCTGGCATCATCCGGTGACAGATGCAGTTTGGAAGTGTAGATCCACAGAGCTCCAACAATGGACTTTAAGGCCAAACGCTGCCTTTCGAAGAGATTCTGCTCCGTAGAAGTTAAAGCCAGACTCTTTCTGCAGCCCAAATCTGAACTGCAGATTGTCCATGTGCCTCTAACTTCCGTCATGGACAAAATGTCCGCCAAAGACGTTCTTGACTTGAGTCTTGTGCGACCAGAAACTGGCAAACGCCCTCGCTTGCGACCAGGACTCTTCTGTCTGTGAGTGTTGGCAGCTCCAGGCTGTGGGAAGACAGGAGATCTGTTCGAAGGTCCTGCAGAACTCGAGGCAGGTTCTGCAGAAGCTTCGACAGCCTCGTCTCGTCTTCTGAAGCCTGAACCCCTTTACTTCTTTATCCGCTTTGCCGATTCTGGCACGAACCTCGATTGCCTCTGCCAGCAAGACCCATGGCAATGCATCCGCCTTGCCAACGTGCAGTGCAGTCATTGCGGATCCAGTTCGCAACAAACGCTTTTTGTTTTTTGGCTTGACTGGGCCTCGTCGACTACGGCTGTAGCATTCAGTCCCTACAAACAAGCGAAGCAAACAGAAACTACAAACAACAAACTACAAACTGGCAAAGCGGTAAGACAGAAAAGCGAAACTCTACAAAGGGCTGCGGCGCACAGGTTTGCCGTGGTGGTAGCCATTCAGCACCAAACTACGGAGTCTCAGCGACCGGTCAGAAGCAAAGAGCCGTTGCTCAGAGTTGCCCAAAACAACAGATCGAGGCCAAGGAGCATCGGTTTTTGGAGTGTTCCGGAACCCAGACTCCGGAACTCAGAGTTGAACCCTGGGTTCGAACTTCTCGAACCCAGGTTGAACCTGGAGTTTGAACTCTATGTTCAAACCCTGGGTTCGGAACCTCTATGTTCGAACCCAGAGTTCGGGAACTCTATGTTCGAACCCTGGGTTCGGGAACTCTATGTTCGAACCCCGAGAACTCCACGTTCGAACCCCGGTTCGGAACTCCTTCCTCTCTTTCCAGAGAGTCCGAACTCTGGGTTAACTCTATGTTCGAACCTGGGTTTGGGGAACTCTATGTCGGAACCCCGGAGTTCTGGAACCCCGCTCCGTCTTCCAGGAAGTTCGAACCCTGGGTTCGGGAACTCTATGTTGGAACCCGGGGTTTCCTCCCAGAGTTTGAACGGGGTTCAAACTCTCCGGGTTCTCAACTCCTCCCCAGAGTTCGAACGGGGTTCGAACAGAAACACCAACAATCACCAAACAAAAGGAGAAGAAGCCACACAGAATCGCTTTGTGGGAGGTTTTGAGAATAAAATTACTGAGAGCACACTACAATGACAGAAACCACAAACTCAACTGCGAGCACAAGAGAAAGAAGACACACGAAATCGAAATGAAGACCAAGAAGCAATGAGACAAGAGTTCGAACTCTAGATTCGGAAACTCCATGTTCGAACTCTGGGTTCGGAAACTCAGTGTTCGAGACCTGGGCCTCAACTCTCTAGAACCGCCAGAGTTAACTCTAGGTTCGGAAACTCTATGTTCAAACCCTGGGTTCAAACTCTTCGCCTTTCAAGTTCAACTCCAGGTTCAAGAAGTTCGGAGTTGAGTTCAACTCAAAGTTCGAATCCAGGGTTCGGAGGGAACTTCGATGTTCAATCTTAGTTCGGAGTTCAGAACCCGGGTTCGGAACTCTAAGTTCAAAACCTTGGGTTCGAACACCATCAGTAATTGGAGAGCGTATGTCGTCAGTCGCAACGGTTCCACAGGAAGACAGCTATTGCAGACAGTGAATCGCCTGACCAATTCCAAGGTCCACAGGCAGCGCGGCTGCATTCCACCCTCGCGTCGACATGGTGGCACTCGCTATTCAACGTCTCTGAGATCGCTTCGGCCAAAATGAACTTTAACTGAGTTGACGCTAGGTGACACTTGCTCCAAAAAACAAAGACGTATGTCGTGGATCACAACCAGCTGTGGACCAACCGTCAGCCGGAAGACCAGCTACCGCCTAGAGCGGCCAGCTATCGCGCTGCATGTTCGAAGAGATAAAGCAGCTGGTATTTGCCGTCATGATAGATCTCTGTGGAGTTGGCAGTTTGGAAAATCTAAGTGTGAATTTTTATTATTATTTTTTTTAAAAATAATTTACTTTCCAGACCGGCTGTGGCGCTTTCGCGTGTTTCGACGCATTTTGACTCCAAAGCGCACTAACCGGTTCACCAGGGAGAAGAATCAAACGCAAGGCGAGCGTCTTCTACCCAGTTAGGTGATCGTTTGCTAAAACTTCGTCCGGTCATTCGGTCGACCCCATTTCGTGATGGCTCCTTCGTACCGGCCTGGCATCCCTGTCAGAGTCAGCAACGTCATCTGGTGTTCAAATCTGGACTATAGTCTGCACGTTCGAGTGGAAGATGTTTGCTCCTTAGCCTCGCTCTGCTGGCCTCACCGCCCTTGACTTGTCAATCCGTCTACTCTTGCCGCGGAGTGGTGTCTTCCACGCCATGGCCGCTGCAACCGTGCGGAGGTGCCGTGGAAGCAGCCTGCATTGTTCCCGTTGGCGATCTCTGCCTTCTCAACGGCTGACCCTTGATGCGCTGGACTCGCTGTTGTTCCAGTGGGTGTTACCCACTTTTGTTGCCAGTTTTGCACTTTGTGCACCGCTTGGCATGCCTGGAAACGTAATAGCGGTTGCTTGAGCGGGATACTTGCTTGCGATACTAGCTTTGCACCTTTCCGGAAGCCGCTCACACTGCAGTGGGCCATGGACTTTTGAATTTATGGTGCTGAACGCCTAACACCGGCAAATTTGTGGCCGCAGTTCACTGTTAGTTTGTAGTTTGTTGTCAACTCAGATTCTTACAGTTTAACCGAAGTTGAAAACCGAAGTTTCAACCCAGGTTCCAACCTAGGTTCTTACCCAGATTCGAACCCAGGTTTGAACCAGGTTTGACTCCAGTCCAGGTTGAACCCAGGTTGAACCTGACGTTCGACCTAGATTCAAACCTGAACACGAACCTGGGTTCCGAGGAGCTGAATGGGTCGACCGCCCTTCAGCGAAAGGGATCTTAAAAGCTCCTTTCAAGTCTCTCTGAAAGGGGGCTCCAAGGGTCAGACCCTTCTAGCCCCCTTCAAAAGGTTGTGAAGGGGGCTTCGACCTTCCTTGAAGGGGGCTAGGGTCAAACCCTTCAAAGGGCCTTGAAGGGGGGGAGGCTTGAAGGGGAGCTGCAAGAGAGCTTCAAGGGGGCTTCAAGGAAGTCTTCAAACAAAGAGGTTTTGCTCGAGGCTTTTGGTGGTCCAAAATTTATTTGCTTCGCTCTTAACACCCCTAAAGCATTTTCGTAAGGCTGTCTCTTTCTTCTTATGACTTTATGGAGGGTTTCCTTGAATTTTCTTTTAACTCCCCTAAAGCGGCTTCGTGTGCTTTTCCTTCTGATTGGAAGAAGCTTTCAGGCTTGCAGAGCTTGATCAATGCAGGCCTGTTGTTCAAGGTTGTTCATTTGTTTTCTTGCTTTTAACCCCCCTAAGGCGTTTTCGTGTTGCTTTCTCCTTCTTATTGGAAGCTTGCTTTGATCCGGGTTATTCATGCTTTCATCGCTTTTAATCCCCCTAAAGCGTCTTTGTGAGCTTTCTCCTTCTTGTTGGAAAAAGCTTTTGGGCTTGAAGGTTATGAGGGGTTTCATTAAATTTTCTTCGCTTTTAACCCCCCTAAGGCGTCTTCGTGTGCTTTTTCCTTCTAATTGTTTTGATCCAGGTTACTGATTTGCTTTCATTGCTTTTAACCCCCCTAAAGCGTCTTTGTGAGGCTTTCTCTTTCTTATTGGAGAAAGCTTTTGGGCTTGAAGAGTTTTATGGAGGGTTTCATTAAATTTTCTTCGCTTTTAACACCCCTAAAGCGTCTTCGTGTGCTTTTTCTTTCTTATTGGAACAAGCTCTTGGGTTTGCAGGGCTTTAAGAAGGGTTTCATTCAATGTAGACTTGTTGTTCAGGGTTGTTTCTGTTTAATTTGTTTTCACCGCTTTTACACCGCTTAAAGCGTTTTCGTGAAGCTTTCTCTTTCTTATTGGCAGAAGCTTGAATGTACGCTTGCTTTAAACCCTGCCTTTAAGTCCTCCCTTCAAGCCCCCCTTCAAGCCCCCCTTCAAGCCCCCCTTCAAGCCCCCCTTGAAGCCCCCTTGAAGCCCCCCTTCAATGTTAGATTGCATGGTCATTCTCCAGCTCGTATTGGCTACGGACAGCACGATGCCTACCAATTGGCTTTGGCTCAAGACTGGCTCATTGAATCCAGACAAAAGTCTGAGACCGAGTGATTGCATTCTGGAGCTGATTGAGATTTCCGGTTGATTGTTGTTGCCTTGATTCTTGCGCACTCCTGGTGATTCTCGAAACGCTATTGGAATTTTTCATGGTAGCGGAGCCCTGCGGCGAAACCCAGGGCACCGATTGACTTCAGAGGAATTTGTAGAGATGAACATTGAGCTCGGCAGTGCGGAAAGGAAAATGCAATTGGAACCTCCAGCATCATTTGCAGGAGACAAGGACAGCTGGGAAGATTGGAACTGGCAGTTGAGATTCTACGTAAAGATTCACTGTCCATTGGCTGTGACCATCTTGGACACTGCGTTGGCATTGGATATTAAGGTAGATGACTCATTCATCAGCTCATTCTCGAGTCAAGATTTTCCAGAAGAAAGATTGCTCGAATTTTCCACTGAATTGCATTATCTGCTTGTGAAGATCACGAAAGGATTTGCTGGAAGCATTGTCCGTACCGGAAAGCAAGAGAACGGATTAGAAGCATGGAGATTGTTGTACGAGAGATTTTGGATTTCTGGCAGAGACCATGGAATGGAAACATTGAGCCGAATTTTCCTTTTTGAGTTTAGGAAGGATTTCTTCGAAGAAGATTTCATTGCCTTCGTTGTCCTGAAGAAGGGATATGAAGAGATTGGCGGAGATGCATTGAGTGAAGATGTTCTTGTCGCACTGCTCATAAGCAAGACTGAGGAAGCATTGTCAGGCTTTCTTCGATTGCATCAGGATGCATTGGGAACATTCGATCGGGCCGTTGACTTAGTCAAGAGCTATTGCAGATTCTGTCGATCCACAACTGGCAGATTGACTCAGCCAGCATCTCAGCATCAGTTGCTGCGGATGATTGTTACAGAGAGCGAAATCAGAGATTCTGAGAGGAAGAGAAGTATTGGAAGATTGCAAGAAGAGGAGAGATTTCGAGGCCTTACTACGCGGACATTGGATTACATATACCACCTTGTTGAAGATTCGGAGTTGATTGGCAAAAGAGAAAAGGAAGGAGAAAAGGAGATTGATGAGGAACAGGATGTCAAGGAGATTGAGGAAGCACAGGAGATTGGAAAAGGAAAGGAAGGAAAATTATTGAAGAAAGAAGGAAGGAAGAGGAACAAGGAGAAGGAAAGTTACAGATTGGGAGATGAAGAGGATTGCAACACGATTGAAGGAGAAGGAAAAGAGGATCAACGAGACTGTTATGTCGAGGAAGATTCGACGGATTGCTCGAGCGAGAATTCCTGGTATTGCAGCGTGAAGCAAATTGAAAGAGAGAGAGAAGAAGCAGAAGAAGAGAGATCAGAGAAAGAAGAGAGTTGTTGGTTCGCAGATGCAGCATTGAACTTTGACATGCCACATTGCGTTGCGTTGTCACAAACCAAGTGTTTGGATTGCGATAACCTGGAAGAGTATTCCGACTGCATGTGTGACCCGATTGAAGACACGGGCGTGAAGCATTGCGTTTGGACACGGCTTAGCTGGCTCTGATTGCGCGTTGGACTCAACACAGTCATGTGTCGATTATGTTGAGTTGGATTGCATGAAGGATTCTGATTGTTGTAGTCATCGAGACTGCATTCACTCAGACATTGCTTTGGAAGAACCCTGCATTGCGTCTAGTTCTGAGATTGGTGATCAAGTTTCATCTGTGTCGATCGTTAAGCGATTGATTGATTTTCGCGCGTCCCTTTTCACGAATTGGAGGAGTTTGGGTGTACTAGATCATTGCTCATTCCCTGAGCGATTGAGAATTAGTTTTGGCGTTTTGATGTGTTCGCTCGTCACGACTATTGTTGTGTTTTGCGGATTCATGAGTGCTCCGATTGACCGTAGAGCATTTCTGCATGGATTGGTCCCGTCGGGAGGGAAAAAAAGGAAGTCCGCCTCCACGATGTCCAGAATGTAGACCTGGGCCACAGTCAGGGTTTAGGGTTTAGGCTTAGGGTTTAGGGGCCCCTAGGGCTTAAGGCTTAAGGCTATAAGGTTTAGGGGTGTGTTTTTTTTTGAGCACCTTTTAATTTGACCATCCGCCCTAAAGTCTTAGGAATCAGGAATTCGCTTTGGGTTTAGGGCTTAGGGTGTAGGTAGTAGCCGAACTGCATGGCTGCTCTATCGAGCAGCTGCAACAAAACCTCGGAGACCTGTGGTTGGAACCAGTCCTCGAGTTTCACAAGGATTGTTCGTTAAGATTCACTTCGGATGTTGGACTCCTTGAGGATGATTTCAAATCGGACGATTATTGCGTTATTGCGCTTTCGATTGTTTGCACTTCGGATTCAGAAAGGTTCTTCTGTGTCATTGCTGTTCGAGTACTGGAGTTCACTATTCATTGCCTCAGGATTCAGCGATTTCGATTCAGCAGGACTTTGATTGCTTGCGATATTCTTCGAACGAGCATCGTTCTGCTCTCAACCAAGAGCATTGGAGCAGGTGTACTGATCCTTGTGGAAACGTTCAGATTGTTCTGTGTCAAACTGCACCTTCATCATTCTACATTGAGGCCAGAGAAGTCTTATGGATTGAGACCTTGCGAGTCTACACTGAACATAACCCTCATGATTGTTCGATTTGCAGTGGCACGAACATTCGTCAGTTGGATCATGCTATTGCTGTTGACAAATCTACTTGTGATGAGATTGAGCTCTTCAGGATTGAGCGCGATTCTGCCATTGATCTTTGGAGCTTGATTGAACACTTCCTTTCAGCATGCACATTGCAGTTGAGCTATTGTCACAGTACCATCACACATTCAGCACGGTCGTACATACCATTGCTCAGCTTCAAACAATTGCTTAGATCTTCACCACCACGAGTTACTCGATTGTCACGTCATTCTGATCTGTATGATGGATTCCTTCGTTGCTGTTTCCATCATCATTATTCATTCTCTGGTTCTTGTCAGCTCTGTGTTGCATTAACTTTGCACTACATGGATTGTATCATCTCAATTCATTGCAAGCCAGTGTATCTCATGTTACCATTGCCAAGGCTGCCGTACAAGCCTGAGCTTGACAACGGCCGGCGGAAAGTGGTACCAAGAGCTGTCATTGAGCATGTGCGTCGCAATTGCCCCTCACGACTTAATGTAATAGATCTTATCCTAATAGAGCGCATTGTGCATATCAGTCGATATGGCTGGTGTCACAAAAAGGACTGCAAGTCCGCGCACAAACAGGATGAGCATACATTGAGCATGGGTACTGCAATCTGTTTTCCACGATTCATTGCAACAGATCTTGTCTTCGCATGGTGCAATGTGGTGTCGCCAACGGGACTTCCACTAAGCGCACCACGAAGACGGCCTAGCATTGGTCATGGTTATTGCGATCTGTTGTCACGACTTCTTACGAATTGTAATGTCTTTTATGTTTCCCTGGACATTGTTCAAAAACTAGCAAAGATTGTAAAGATTGTCTTGACATTCGCGTTCTTAATTGTCTTGACATTCGCGTTCATGATTTTCTTTCGCGTTTCATGGAGCATTGTGCTCATGTCATTGATCAATTGCGGCTGTTCGATGTCGACTGCTCATACATGTGCCCATTGCAGATTGCTGTGTTGACATTCAGGAGCATTGACATGATTCAGAACGAGTTCTGCATTGAAGATCGAAGACATTGCGTCATGAGATTTCATGGACCCACTTTCTTGATTGTGATCCCATCTGCTGATCGTTACTGTTGCGTTTGGCATTCTGGGAATTGCTACCCCGTTTCTGTCCACCTTCACATTGCTCTTTTCATTGAGTCACAGCAAATTCCAATTGATTGCGACTGCGTGTCTATTCACCATTTCCTGCGATCCTGCTTCCCGAGTGACGAAAAACTATGCTGTACATTAGGATTGCATGAACGGCACGTACATTTGCCACCTCGAGAAGATTGTAGAATTTGGCTTGAGCGTGACTCTGCGCATTGCGGTAACATTCATTGTCATTCATGCCGACCATTGGACACATCGGACACGAGAGTGCTTGAGAGAGATTGTGACTGCAGAGAGATTTGCATTGATCTCACCTTGGAGATCCTCAGGAAGGATTCTACCATTGACTCTGAGGTCTTGATTTTGATTCTCACTCGCCCTGCAGATTGCGTTGATGAGATCCAAGCAGACCTATTGTTGTTCTATGTATTCGCTGAGGAACTGAGAGATTGTGGTGACAAGTCTGGAGATCCATTGAGACTAAGGTCATCATTTCCCTTGAGATCGCCGTATACGATTTCATTGTGGTATTGCATCGACCACGTCTCGGAGTGCAGTTGCACTGGATTCAGCTTCTCATTGCCTCTTGCTCATCTTTTCCTCTCGATTGTCCCAAGGTTATTGGCTGAGCGACTTAGCCTTATAAGAATCTTTGGGCTACAGACTGGGTGGGTGTCCAGAATTATGTTTTGCATTATGTTTGCATTTATTTTGTGTTGCGGGTTTGCGTTTTTCTGGCCTATGCATTTTCTTTGTGTTTTGTGTTTGCATTTTTTCTGTCTTTGCATTTTTGTTGTGTTCCGGGTTTGCATTTTCTTTGTGTTTTGTGTTTGCATTTATTCTGTCTTTGCATTTTTTTGTGTTCCGGGTTTTCATGCTTTTGGAGTCTGCGTTTGTTTTGTGTTCCCGGTTTGCATTCTTTTGGCGTCTATGTGTTCTTGGTGTTCCTGGTTTGCATGTGTGGGCAATCCCGCTACAATGCTTGCCTGCTGCCTCAAATCTTCCTTGTGGCTTTGAAGATGAACCTGAATCTTGGCTGCATTCTCCGGCTTTCCTCAAGCAATCCAGATTTGTCCCTGGTCGTTGCTGACTTGCTTTGTGTGTTCAGCCAATACGACATTCCACAGTGTTTCGAAATTGACAGTTGTGAGGTTTTGCAACTAGACGACGTGCCATGGTCACTAGGTTCTGGGTTCGCTACTGAGACTGAGACACTATCTTACGAGGACACTAGGCCTCCCCCCCCTCCCCCAAACCCTGGCCCGGTTCCGGGCCAGGCACGGGCCCGGCCCGCGCCTGGCCCGGCCCCAAGCCGGGCCCTGACCCCGCCTGGCCCCCCGCGCCGGGGTGGGCGGGGCCGAAGCCTGGTCCTGGTGCTGGGCCGTTTTTCTTGCTTTTCAATGGTTTTTTGCATTGTTTTTGCATTTGTTTTGCATTTTTTTTTTGCATTTTTTTTGCATTTTTTTTTTTGCATTTTCCTTGCACTGGCGTTTGCGCCTTGCATTTTGCTTGCATTTTTTTTGCATCTCCCCGGTGCCTGGCGTTTTCTTTGCATTTTGGTTGCATCTCCCCGGCGCCGTGTAGCGTGCTGGCATTAATTGTGCACCTGCTCCTGCGCCTGAGCGTTTTTGTTGGTCCGAATTGGTTGGCAAGTTCCCGCGGAGCACTGGCACCCTGTGTTTGCATATGTGAGAAATGTATGTCTTGACATGTGTCTGCACTCAAGGCCAAGCGTTGGCTTTGCACGTTTCCTAAAACTATCCCACTCTATAGACTGCGCTGCATAGCCATAAGTCTGAAGTTCCATCGCCGGGCCTCTGCGGCCTCAACTAGCATCTAAACCATGCATTGCACCCGGGCCATACCCTTCCGAATGATTCCTTTGATTATGTTTGTAGTTGCACATGTACGTAAAGAATCTAGTGCTACTGCGAAAACACATACGTAGAGCATATACACTGGTATACCTCGTCTAAGTAGCAAAAAAAAACGCAAGCTGCAAACAAAAGCAAACAGCAAATGCAAAAACAAACGCAAGGCGATTTTGAAATGCAAAAAAAACGCAAACCGCAAATGCAAAAAAAAACGCAAGGCGATTGAAATGCAAAAAAAAACGCAAACCGCAAATGCAAAATAAATGCAAGTCAACATGCCCTGACCCTGGTTGGAAATTCCAACTGCAAGTCCTGCTGTAGCCTGCAGAGATTCTTATAAACTTAGCCACTGTCATTTCCAACTTACCATTGTTAATTTTGATTCACTTTGCTCGTTCATTCGCACCACTGTTTCCATCAAGTGTCTTGATTGTAGTTGTTCTTCTGTGTCGGTGCTTCTCTATTGTATTGACGAGTACGCCACGGAATGCACGAATTGGATGTCGCAGATTGGAGAAGATCAATCGACCTATTGCCACGCCTTTGGTGTTTCAGGTTTGTCTGAGCATTGTGGCAAGATTCAACATTGCCTCTGCTATTCTCGAGCGACTGAGGAACCTTTTGGATTGACTAAGGAACCTCCGATGAGGTATTCCTACGTGCTTCTGAGGATTGTCCCACTCAAGGACACATTGACACACTGCAGACAGATTGTGATGACATGTTCTGAGCTTCACAGGATTGACGCTGAACCATGTCGATTGATTACTGTGAGTCGCCTTGTTCGACACATTGCCTTTCTGAGCATTCCCCATTTGTCTTTAGATTGTGGAATGTCGGAGCGTCTGTCGCTGTGCGTGTACATTGAGGATTGGCCTATCAGTCCTCCGTCGTGTGTCTTGGAGAGGAGCTGTTGTCCTCACACTCGTCATTTCGCTCGCTTCTATCGTTTTGGTCATCATTGTCTTGAGATCCTCATTGTCTCATGTGAGTTGATCTCGACTGCGTTCGACCACCACTTCATTGAGAAAACCCCAAAACCAAACAAATATCGTTTCATCTGTCTCACGAATGCATCTACTCGTCCTATCTAAGGGACCGTATGACTTTCAGGTGATTGACGCCTATTGCATGTTCCATTGTGCCTTCGCACAAGCTTCGATTGCACAAGCCTCAGAGTGCGTATGGCACCATTGAAATAAAGAAGAGGTGAGAATTGAGAGAATTCTTCATGAGCTCAGCATGTGCATTGGCAAGACTTTATCATTCCTGTTTAAAGCGATTGATCAGGAAGATTTTCTTGGAAGGTCTCGGAACAACCAGTGTGTTTGAATTGCAAGAAACAAGAATTCATTGTTTGAAGAGATTTTGTATTTGATTTTGAATTGTACAAAGCATTGTAGTGAAGAGCCGAACATTCATTGTTTCGAGTTCTACACACATTGACTCGGTCAATCATTGTTGTGTCAGCAACATTGTACATAGCATGATTTTAACGGCATTGAATGCGTTTTGAGATTGTAGCCCGGAGTGTGCGCCTTTTGTGATTGTTTGATCATTTTCGCTCCCGCTTGCGATTGCTCGTAGATTGAGAGAAAGCGAATTGCACTCGTGATTGCATCAGATCGATTCATTCATTCTGATTGCCATGGCCACCAACGGAGCCCCGGCATTGGGTGCACAGGCATTGGGGCCTGAGTATGTCATGGGCCCACCGGTCGTGACATTGCCGACCGGATCGCCATTGGAGCAATTCCAGTGCATTGTTAGCTCGATTGGCGAGCACGCCCATCCGCCGCATCACAGATTGACGTGGAATTCTGAGCTGGTATTGGCTCGCATGCGAGAAGCCATTGCCATTTTCTACGCCCACCTTGCGTGTATTGCCTCGTCATTGGAGCTACACCAATGGAAGACTGCACTCATTGAGACCACGCAGATTGTTGACAATTACGTCACTGTGACATTGGGCGAAGAAGGAGGATTCGTCCACCTTGATTGCCCAATCATCATGGAGATTGCCGAACTTGTGCATGACGCATTGACGGCGTATTCGCGCCAATACGTGCGATTCAACCACAAGATTGGCGGAATTGAAGTGCAACTTGGATGGACAGTCGGGAATAAGTATTCCCGTACATTGACTCCTGACGGATTCCCAGTCCATTGTGGTTTCGCCAATTGCATCTTCCTCAACCTATTGTGGGTTTGCAACCGCTGCATTGGGACGATGAGTCAGCCGGACATTGAAGATGGCATTCCCATCTTCTCGCCAAACTTGGCGTTTCTCATTGTCGATAAGACAGTTGAGTGTTACTAGGCATTGAGGAGCATCTTCACACGCACCATTGCTGTCACATCGTACAATTGTCAGAACTACGCCCCTGTGGAGGGCTTGATGGATTGGTTCTGCTGCATTGCTCTCCCAGCAAGCTTGATTGAGTCGCTGAATGCTGGATTGACAACGCTGATACCCACGCCATTGGGTCAACTTAATGCCCAATTGACAGTGGATGCTGCCTTGAGAAAACTGTGTCATTGGTTTCGACAGAACAGATTCAATGAGTCCCAACAAAGGGAATTGGTGAAGATCATTGTGTTTCGACCATTGAAGCGAATGACTGATACGCGATTGAAGGTCCCCGATGGCACGGGAGGCTTTGCATTGTATCACAATTGTTCTTTTCTGTCGAGCAGCTGGTGCCTCACGATTGACAGCACCCATGATGCGATTGCCAACACGTATTCGTACATTATGCCTGGATTGGTACGCAATCATAGCATTGTGTTGGAGCTTCCGACTTTGAGCGTTGAGGGATTGGCATCATTGGTTCACAATTCCAGTTATGCGAATTGGGTTCCAACGGAGACGGTGCACAGGCATTGCACCCTGCCATTGACGCATCTAGAGATTGAAGGAACTCCGGAATTGTACCTTCTCACTGAGAATGGTGATGAGATTGCTGCGGACGACATTGCCAACAGCGCAAGTGCAGGCATTGATTCGAGCACAGATCCAATGCCCTCTTCATTGACCAGAGAGGAGTACAACATTATGTTGTCTACTGCCGCTGCGATTGCGAAGAAGCGCAAAGGTCATTGAAGATTGCCATGAAGATTGGCGATTGATCCACAGCACAAGTCGGAGGGATTTGTGGATGGATTGTGCCTACGGCATTGAGGAACAGTGCAGCACAGGCATTGCTGCCTCTCAACAGCATTGATTTTGATTTTGATTCTTTCTGCCCGACTGCATCGGATATTGATACCCCGTTGCTCGGATTGAGCACAAGACAATTCCTGCAGACACTGTCGATTGATTGCTGATTCCATTTGCTTCTATGATTGCAATGTACCGACGGAGACATTGTTTCCTGGATGATGATTGCTCATGGTTGCAGATTGGGTGACTGCATGAGATTGTTCAGCTCTGAGCGCAAAAGGAGTGAGGTTGCCACTGAGACTTTAGCCTAGTTCTGTGATTGAGTTTCGACCGGTAGATTGATTGATCGTTTGCTTTGAATTCCTCAACAACGATTCTGATTCTTGTTTCATTGCTATTACAGTATGATTGTAGATCCGATACTTGAGCGGAGAATGTACAGTTGTGATTGCTGACGCGACTCGTCACAATCAAGGGACCGTGTTAGATTGCATGGTCATTCTCCAGCTCGTATTGGCTACGGACAGCACGATGCCTACCAATTGGCTTTGGCTCAAGACTGGCTCATTGAATCCAGACAAAAGTCTGAGACCGAGTGATTGCATTCTGGAGCTGATTGAGATTTCCGGTTGATTGTTGTTGCCTTGATTATTGCGCACTCCTGGTGATTCTCGAAACGCTATTGGAATTTTTCATTCAAGCCCCCCTTCAAGCCCCCCTTCAAGCCTCCTTCAAGCCCCCTTCAAGCCTTCCTTGAAGCCTTCGACCCTTCAACCCCCCCCCTGTTTACTTAAACCTCCAAAGGGGTTGTACTTACATGTTTATGATTTCTCCATGTTGCATACCGTATTTTGTGACACTTGTTTTATCTGTGATGCACTCATTTTCACCTGAGCATGCGAATGACATGTCTATGATCCGCAGGCGTTCTTTCAGAGTTACAAAAGATTTTCATGGTAGCGGAGCTTGGGAAAGCCCAAGCTTCGAGACACGGAAAAGGGACACCCAAGGGGTTCCCTGTCTTTATCCACGTCTTGGGGCTTTCCTTGTGGGTTGCTCTGCGGCCTACGTTCAGGGAGCCCAGGCTTGGAATTCTCTTTCTGTGTTCAGGGTCCTTTCGGTGAAATCTAGTAAGCGCGGCGGGTAGCTGCAGACACCGCTGCCGAGCGGTCGCCATATCGTGCTGCAACGGCCACCTGTGAAGGCCTTGTATTGCTCAAAGAGCGGCTGCATTCGTATTACGTTGAGCAGCTGTGTGAACGTCCTAGGCCAGCCGGCCGTTCAGGAACTTCTTGGGATAACATTCTTAGCACCTATAGGGTAAGCTTTGAGAATCACCTTGAAAGTTTGGACACTATTGAATCTGTTTGGCATTTCGGGGAAAAGTGCTTGAAGAAGGAGCATTTAAAGGAAGCCTTCAGATACTTTGGTTTTGAGGACGTGTTCAACAGTGCTACACCGCAAGCCGTGCAAGCAGCGATTGTTTTTCCTGAGGAAGAGTGCGAACGTGACATTGCATTTCAGGACCGGACATTAGGAGTGTTTGAACAACCCTTGATACCAGGGAGTGCGTCGATTGATCTGCAAGATTCTTTTCAGTGTGCCTTGCAGCCTGCAGAAGAGCCGATTGATCTTGATTGAGCAGCTCTGTCTGAGCAATGGCAAGTACAGGTTTGGATGATGAGGATGATCCAGAACTTGCTGAGAGCCCCCATGCGCCCCAAGGGCCACAACCTTCCAGTAACCCGTTCAGCCCATCACGTGGCGGGGGACAGGCTGTGCCGATGATGACAATCAGTCAGGATGATCTGGTGTTGATGATGAGACAGATGATGGAGGCGACAACTGCGGCGAGTACCGCAGCGCAAGCAGCGCTGGCAGCAGCCAGCACGCAACGCAAAGCAGGCTTAGGTGGAGGTGACATGGCCCGCTTGTTGCCGAAGCCAGATGTGTTTAAGCCTGCGTCGAGGGAAGCTGAACACGGCGAATGGTCGTCGTGGCTGTGGAGCTTGAAGCAGTACTCAGTACTTGAGTGCTTTGGATCCAGCCTTCACTGATGAGATAAGCTTCATAGAGCGCAGTCCGACCAAGGACTTGACAAGTGAAGCTTATGCTAGTGCTGAGGCCGAGCAGAGGTCCAAGCAGCTGTTTGCATTGCTGTCGAGCTTAGTGAAGGGCCGAGGCCTTCAGCTGATCCAGAGGGTTCCAGTGCAGAACGGTTTCGAAGCATTGCGTCAGCTTGTGCAGCTTTACCAGCCTGCTTCGAAGACTCGATCACTTGGAATCTTGAGTGCACTGACGAGCATGAGTCATTTCCGTGCAAGCGAGCCCCTGCTGCCACAAGTTCTTGATATGGAAAGGATCATTGACGAGTACGAGCGCAGCAGTGGGAAGAAGCTCGACGATGATTTTAAGTCAAGCATTTTCCTGAGATCAGTGACAAACAACATGAGGAACCATCTTGCAACAGTGTTGACTGAAGATGTGACGTATGACACCTTGAGGGAAACAGCCTTGCATTTCGAGCGTATGAACACCAAGTGGGATTCTAAGAATCTTTTTGCAGGGGACAGTCTGTTTTCCAAAAGCCGTGCATCGAATGATGGTCCAGTGCCTATGGAAGTAGATGCGCTTCAGAAGAAAGGCAAGAAAGGTGATAAAGGCAAGCATGGCAAAGGCGGCTACCAGCAGCCAGGGTTCCAGCAGCCCAAAGGGAAACGCGGCAAAGGTGACAAAGGCAAGCATGGCAAGGGTGATCAGCAGCCCAAAGGCAAAGGCGGCAAAGGTGACAAAGGCAAAGACAAGGGTGGCAAGACAGGCAAAGGCAACAGACAAAATGTTGTTTGCCACTCGTGCGGCAGAAAGGGTCACTATCAGAATGAGTGCTGGTACCGTGTCCAGCAAGTGCAGAATGCAGGCAGTGATGCAGGCAGCACAGTTGCGCCTAGCACCGTTGGTCCGTCTGCCTCTCAAGTTCAAGGTCCTAGCGCAGCCACTGCCAAGAATGTGAATCGTGTGCAGCTTGAGTCATCTGTTGAGATTGACATGACCGATGAAGAGTTGTCTATTCAGTACTTTGACGTGCCTGCAGGTGTTCGAACAGTGAAGTGCGCAGGTCCCGGCGAGCAAGAGTGTGCGAGCCGAGCTTGGGACACCCAAGGGGTTCCCCGTGTTTTTGGATTTCGCAATCTTGTTGAGGTCCTAGCCCTTAACCTGCACGGTTCGCCTGAGCTCCCTAACTTGCAGCCGGTACCCAGTCCTGTGCAACACGACCTTGCAAGCACTGATGCTGATGGTGAATGGACGATATGTGAGAGCGAATCTCTTGATTTGCAGCGCGAGGCGGAAGAATCAGAGGTCACAACGATGAGAGAGTGCCCGAGCCTTGAGCAAGCAATTGAGAGTTTGGGTGCAGAGGCAGCAGCCCGAAGTTTGCGTGCAGTGCAACGTGCAAGCGGCGCGACAGCGCACGCCGAGCCGGTTGACATAGAGGTTGTTGTCGACTCAGGGTCTGACGCTTCTTGCTTGCCGATGAGTTGGGGAACGATTGGGCAATCCGGCGGTGCTGACTCCCAGTGGTACCGCGATGCCCAAGGCAACCGCATTTCAGGCCGAGAGATGCGCACGGCCACGATTGAGATTGCTGGGGTGAAGTTCCGTGAGCATTGGTTGCTCTCAAGTGTTACCCAGCCTCTCTTTTGTGTTGGCAAGCTTATGAAACGAAACGGTTGGGACATCATCCACGATGCTGACAGGGTTCTGCATCTCACGAGCCCTGATGCTAGAGTTCGCGTCCCATTGTTCTACAAGAACTACAGCTTGCATGCAAAAGGTTTCATCCGAGGAGTTACAGCCTCCGAGGCCGAAGGTCAGCCGAGCATCAGAGCACTTGAGGTTTCAGGCCCATGGCTTGAGTTGTCTGAGGAATTTCATGAAGTTGCTCCTCTTGTGTATGCCCGGCGGGACTTCAGCGATTGCTTCGTTGATTGTTCAGTGGCATTGTCAGTGCCTCACCTGAGCCTTGGAGTGCAGTATCGCACAACGCTTGTGCAAGACGGTTCGGGTTGGAATGTCATCGAGTTGAATCAGGATTTGTCTGTGCTTGAACAGCCTGAAGCCGAGTTTGAGCCGAAGCGAACGCGGCATGTGATTACCATTGCTTCTTGTGACAAGATCGATGTTGATGTGCTGTTCAATCAACCTGCAGCCGGCCCGCCAGAGGCCGAGGATGCAAACATGTCTGATGCAGGGCTTCCCGAGATCCCTGCTGGTTCCCTTGATGAGTTGCTTGAAGATGCGCCGGCCGGAGGGATTGGAGACGTCGACCCGGGTGAATCGCCCATCGGTGCCGACGCAGGTGCAGCTGCAGACGAGTCAGAGCCCGCCAGAGGCCACATCGTTGTTGATGGAGTTGAGCTGCATGAAGGTTGCAATCTTAAGACGTTGCGTGCTGCGTGCAAAGCCCTAGGCATAGGCCAGAGCGGCGGCAAAGCTACAGTGTTGTCGAGGATTGCTAGCCATCTTGACAAGCTTAAGCTGCTGGAGCGTCACCAAGTCCAGCATGATTCGATTGCTTTGCAAAGCGAGCCGCGCCAGCAAGCTCCTGTGGCAGCACCGACGCCCGAGCAAATCCGATTGCACTGCCTGAACCACATCCCTTACCAGCCGTGGTGCGAGCGCTGCATCAAGTTTCAGGCCCGTGCTGACAAACACACAAAAGCCAGGCCCGAGACCAGACAGTGCAGCGTGTGTTCATTTGATTACTGCTTCACTGAGAGACCTGATGGTGAACGCGGGGAAAAGCTCATTTGCTTAATTGCCAAGGACAGCCACACGGGTGCGTGTGCGGCGATCCCTACACCTGCCAAGGGAGGTTCGGTAGCTTTTCGGTTTCTAGTTGCAGAGCTTTGCAAGTTCATCAGCTTTTGCGGTCATTCCGAAGTCACCCTGCGATCTGACGGCGAGCCCACTTGCCGAGCTCTGCAACAGGGTGTAAAGGACTTTAGGGATAAGCTTAAGCTGGCCACGCATCTTGAGCAGGTTGAGAAGGACAGCCATGAAGGCAATCCAGCAGAGCAGGCAGTTGAGCAGCTCAGACAGTTGACCGGGACACTTTTATCCCAGGTCGAGCATGAAATGGGCCAGAAAGTTTCAACGATGTCCCCGATCCACGCGTGGGCCTGGAAGCATGCAGCATGGTTGCACACTAGGTATGCGCAGACCGAAGCGCACAGTCCCTTCGAGATTATCACCGGCAGACCATACCTTGGCAAGCTAGTGAATTTCTGTGAAGTTGTGTACGCCAGGGTGAAGTCTTCAGTCAAAGGAAAGGCCCGTTGGATCAAAATGATTTCGCTTGGAAAGCTTGGAATTTCAGATTTGCATTTTGGGGCAACCCAGGGAGGTTTTCTGATTTCCAGCAGGAGTGTGCGGAGGTTGCCCAAACAATTTGAGCCGAGTTTTCTTGAGTACGTTCACGACATGCCGTGGACACAAGCCTCGTTCCTGGCGGGGCAGTCAGGGCAGTCCAGGCTCCAGAAGTCGATTGCAGGCAAGAGTGAAGAAGCAACTGACCAAGCCAAGTTGCCAGAGGTCGTTGCAAATGATGGGCCGAGGCCCATGCTGCGTCCTGAGCCTCTTGTGCCAGATGACACTGCTTTGTCTGCATTTCTTCCGCCACCTCCATTGCTGATTTCGCCAGAGCCTCCGACCCCTTCGCGTGTGAATCCTTCGCTTGGCCGAGCTACTGAGCCTGCCACACCGGCCGACATGCTTCCTGCATTGTCACCTGTTCCGGAGTCTCCAGCTCCGATGCTGGTTGAAGAGAGTGCAAGCGCTGGCGGGGATGCGCCAATAGCACCTGCTGCTGCGAGCAGCAGCGATGGATCTGCTGTGACCGGCGGAACAGTTCGCCCAGCACCTGTGCAGGCCGAGCCACCGGCCAGAAAGCGACTGAGGCTAGATGCTGTTCAGACAGACGCAAGCGGAAATCAGTTGTATCATCAAGATGAGGAGGTTGTCCTTGAAGGTGAGGTAGCCGAAGAATATCTTGAGTGTGCTGATGCAGCTGACTGGGTTGAGTATGAAAGTGAAGCCGAGCTTGAGGTACCATCTTGTTTGATTAGGCCATTTTCTGAAAGTGAACCAAGTTGCAGCCCTGCAGAACTTGATGAGATAGATGCTGTAGCAGATGAATTTGAGTTTCAGCGGCTGTCGGGAATTGGGGTCATTAGTGAAGTGCCTAATCGACTTGAAGGCCACAGGACGCTTACGACCAAAAGCGTGCGCACATGGAGGCCAAAGGTCTACAAAGGATCGAAAGTCTGGCTGAGGCGTTCTCGCCTCGTGGCGCGAGAGTATGCACACTTAGATCCCGATAGGCCTGGGTTGTTTTGCCCGACAACGAACCGGATTATGCTGCGTGTGATTCCAGCGCTCTTCTTGAGACGCCGTGAGGAAGGCTGGTCGATGCTAGCGCTCGATGTGAGCGATGCTTTTCTCCAGTGCAGCCAGCAGCACCCGACAATCACCCGGATAGGTGATAAGTGGTTCAAGTTGTGGCGTATGCTCCCGGGACAGCGGGACGGCAGCGTGACATGGTACAATGATTTTACAAATGAAATGAAAGTCGCTGTCGGAGTCGAATTGCTTCCCGAAAGCCCCGCATTGTTCAGGCTGCCCAGTGGAGCAGGCGGAGGCTATGTGCATGTGGACGACATGCTGGCCGCTGGCCAGACCGAAAGGTTGCAGGTTCTTGAAAGTCACTTGAAGTCAAAGTTTAAAGTGTCTAGCGAGTGGATTGAGCACATAGGGGATCAAGTATCTTTCTTGAAAAGGCGCCACATCCTTGTAAGGGGTCGCGTATCCTTTTTGTCTTTTTTTTTGTGTCAAAATGTCTTTTTTTATGTCTCAGTTGACGTCTCGGCTTACACATTCCAATGTCTCGGCCATGTCTCGGCCATGTCACGGCCATGGTGAGGCGTCTACGACACAGGACATCTGTTCAGGCCTAGGCCAAATTAGAAACCCGCTCACACATTGCATTGTCTCGGCCATGTCACGGTATGTCTCAGTTGACGTCTCGGCTTACACATTCCAATGTCTCGGCCATGTCTCGGCCATGTCACGGCCATGGTGAGCCGTCTACGACACAGGACATCTGTTCAGGCCTAGGCCAAATTAGAAATCCGCTCACACATTGCATTGTCTCGGCCATGTCACGGCCAGTGTGAGGCGGCCACGACAGAGGACATCATTTCAGGCCTAGGCCAAATTATAAACCCGCTCACGCATTGCATATGCCCCTTAAACTCACTATACCCCTGAACGTCCTAAACCACCGAAATCCTCGAAACACCGAAACCCCCTAAACCCTAAATCCTTGTCTCGGCCACGTCTCGGCCGAGTCTCGGCTAACTCCAAATTCTAAATCCTAATCCCTATTCCTACTACCCTAAACTCCACAACCCCCTAAACCCCCTGAAACCCTGGGGCCACGACGACGACGAGACGACAACCATGACCACGGCCACCATGACATTCCTCCCTAAACCCTAAACCCTACACCCAAACCCTAAACCCTAAACCAGAACCTTAAACCCTAAACCTTACTCTCAAACCCAAACCCTAAACCCTAGAACACAACCCAAAACCCTAAACCCTAAACCCTCGTAAGCCCTTAACCCTAATCCCTAAACCCTGGCGAACCCTAAATCCGGGTCTCGGCCGGGTCTCGGCGGAGTCTCGGCCAAGCGTAAATCCTGAACCCTAAGCCCTATGTCCTAAACCCTTAACCCTAAACCCCTAAACCTTACAACCAAGTCCTTAACCCTAAACCAGAACCCTAAACCCTAAACCTTAGACCCAAAGCCCAAACCCTAAACCACAACCCTAAACCCTAAACCGTAAAGCTTCAACTCTAAAACCTTAAACCCTCCTAAGCCGTTAACCCTAATCCCTAAACCCTGGCGAACCCCGAAAAAGGGTCTCGGCCGGGTCTCGGCGGAGTCTCGGCCAAGCGTAAATCCTGAACCCTAAGCCCTATCCTAAACCCTTAACCCTAAACCCCTAAACCTTACAACCAAGTCCTTAACCCTAAACCACAACCCTAAACCCTACACCCAAACCCTAAACCCTAAACCAGAACCTTAAACCCTAAACCTTACTCCCAAACCCTAAACCCTAAAGTAAAGCCAACCCTAAAACCCTAAACCCTCGTAAGCCCTTAACCCTAATCCCTAAACCCTGGCGAACCCTAAATCCGGGTCTCGGCCGGGTCTCGGCGGAGTCTCGGCCAAGCGTAAATCCTGAACCCTAAGCCCTATGTCCTAAACCCTTAACCCTAAACCCCTAAACCTTACAACCAAGTCCTTAACCCTAAACCACAACCCTAAACCTTACACCCAAACCCTAAACCCTAAACCGTAAACCCTAAACCGCTTCAACTCTAAAACCTTAAACCCTCCTAAGCCGTTAACCCTAATCCCTAAACCCTGGCGAACCCCGAAAAAGGGTCTCGGCCGGGTCTCGGCGGAGTCTCGGCCAAGCGTAAATCCTGAACCCTAAGCCCTATGTCCTAAACCCTTAACCCTAAACCCCTAAACCCTACACCCAAACCCTAAACCCTAAACCAGAACCCTAAACCCTAAACCTTAGACCCAAAGCCCAAACCCTAAACCACAACCCTAAACCCTAAACCGTAAAGCTTCAACTCTAAAACCTTAAACCCTCCTAAGCCGTTAACCCTAATCCCTAAACCGTGGCGAACCCCGAAAAAGGGTCTCGGCCGGGTCTCGGCGGAGTCTCGGCCAAGCGTAAATCGTGAACCCTAAGCCCTATCCTAAACCCTTAACCCTAAACCCCTAAACGTTACAACCAAGTCCTTAACCCTAAACCACAACCCTAAACCCTAAACCCTACACCCAAACCCTAAACCAGAACCTTAAACCCTAAACCTTACTCCCAAACCCTAACCCTAAACCCTAGAGCACAACCCAAAACCCTAAACCCTAAACCCTCGTAAGCCCTTAACCCTAATCCCTAAACCCTGGCGAACCCTAAATCCGGGTCTCGGCCGGGTCTCGGCGGAGTCTCGGCCAAGCGTAAATCCTGAACCCTAAGCCCTATGTCCTAAACCCTTAACCCTAAACCCCTAAACCTTACAACCAAGTCCTTAACCCTAAACCACTAAACCTTACACCCAAAGCCTAAACCCTAAACCTTACACCCAAAGCCTAAACCCTAAACCACAACCCTAAACCAAAGCTTCAACTCTAAAACCTTAAACCCTCCTAAGCCGTTAACCCTAATCCCTAAACCCTGGCGAACCCCGAAAAAGGGTCTCGGCCGGGTCTCGGCGGAGTCTCGGCCAAGCGTAAATCCTGAACCCTAAGCCCTATGTCCTAAACCCTTAACCCTCCAGAACCCTAAACCCCCTAAACCCTAAACCAGACCCAAAGCCCAAACCCTAAACCACAACCCTAAACCTAAACCTTACACCCAAACCTTAAACCGTAAAACTTCAACTCTAAAACCTTAAACCCTCCTAAGCCGTTAACCCTAATCCCTAAACCCTGGCGAACCCCGAAAAAAGGTCTCGGCCGGGTCTCGGCGGAGTCTCGGCCAAGCGTAAATCCTGAACCCTGAGCCCTATGTCCTAAACCCTTAACCCTAAACCCCTAAACGTTACAACCAAGTCCTTAACCCTAAACCACAACCCTAAACCCTAAACCCTACACCCAAACCCTAAACCTCAAACCAGAACCTTAAACCCTAAACCTTACCCCCAAACCCTAACCCTAAACCCTAGAGCACAACCCAAAACCCTAAACCCTAAACCCTCGTAAGCCCTTAACCCTAATCCCTAAACCCTGGCGAACCCTAAATCCGGGTCTCGGCCGGGTAACGGCCGAGTCTCGGCCAAGCGTAAATCCTGAACCCTAAGCCCTATGTCCTAAACCTCTCTACCTATAGTAATTTAAACCTTATAGTCTTCGTGGCTCTTGGTCATAACTCGTGGCTCTTGGTCATAACTCGTGGCTCTTGGTCATAACTCGTGGCTCTTGGTCATAACTCGTGGCTCTTGGTCATAACTCGTGGCTCTTGGTCATAACTCGTGGCTCTTGGTCATAACTCGTGGCTCTTGGTCATAACTCGTGGCTCTTGGTCATAACTCGTGGCTCTTGGTCATAACTCGTGGCTCTTGGTCATAACTCGTGGCTCTTGGTCATAACTCGTGGCTCTTGGTCATCCCCCTAGGGTTTAGGGCCTAGGGTTTGGGCCCTAGGGTTTAGGGCCTAGGGTTTGGGCACTAGGGTTTAGGGCCTAGGGTTTGGGCCCTAGGGTTTAGGGCGAGGGTTTGGGCACTAGGGTTTAGGGCCTAGGGTTTGGGCACTAGGGTTTAGGGCCTAGGGTTTGGCACTAGGGTTTAGGGCCTAGGGCCTAGGGTTTAGGGCTAGGGTTTGGGCACTAGGGCCAGGGTTTGGGCACTTGGGTTTAGGGCCGAGGGTTTAGGCACTAGGGTTTAGGCTAGGGTTTAGAGCCTAGGGTTTGGGCACTAGGGTTTAGGGCCTAGGGTTTGGCCACTAGGGTTTAGGGCGTAGGGTTTGGGCTCTAGGGTTTAGGGCTAGGGTTTGGGCACTAGGGTTTAGGGCCGGGTTTGGGCACTAGGGTTTAGGGCCTAGGGTTTCGCACTAGGGTTTAGGGCCTGGGGTTTGGGCCCTAGGGTTTAGGGCTAGGGTTTGGGCACTTGGGTTTAGGGCCTAGGGTTTGGGCACTAGGGTTTAGGGCCTAGGGTTTGGGCCCTCGGGTTTAGGGCGTAGACTTTGGGCACTAGGGTTTAGGGCCTAGGGTTTGGGCACTGGGGTTTGGGCACTAGGGCCTTAGGGCCTAGGCCTAGGGTTTGGGCTTGGGCCGATGTGGGCATTAGGGGTTAGGGCCTAGGGTAGCCTAAGGTTGAGGCTGGAACGTTGGTCGACGGTGGCGTGATTCATTGCGTGTTGCATGATCAAGTTGTACAAGGGTGGGGTGGGGATTGTCAATACCTGTAGCCTAGGACAGTTATCTGAGACGGATGACCCATAGTCTTCCCAAAACAAAAATTCCAGGACAGTTATCTGAGACGGATGACCCATAGTCTTCCCAAAACAAAAATCCCAGGACAGTTATCTGAGACGGATGACCCGTAGTCTTCCCAAGACAAGAATCCTAGGACAGTTATCTGAGACGGATGACCCATAGTCTTCCCAAAACAAAAATCCCAGGACAGTTATCTGAGACAGATGACCCATAGTCTTCCCAAGCCAAAAAATCCCAGGACAGTTATCTGAGACGAATGACCCATAGTCTTCCCAAAACAAAAATCCCAGGATAGTTATCTGAGACGGATGACCCATAGTCTTCCCAAAACAAAAATCCCAGGACAGTTATCTGAGACGGATGACCCATAGTCTTCCCAAGACAAAAATCCTAGGACAGTTATCTGAGACGGATGACCCATAGTTTTCCCATAACAAAAATCCCAGGACAGTTATCTGAGACGGATGTGTTGACACCATAGGAAATTTAGGGTTTAGCGTCTCTGCAAAGCCACATCTACCTATGATGTTGCTAGTCTACTTCAGAGAGCACTGCGCAAAACCTTAATTTACTTAAACCCTGGCAGTAGACTCCATACTCGGAGTCGCGTAATCCTCGCGGGAGCTTATCAATTTACTCAAACCTTCGCTGGAACTCCATTCCTTGGTGCACAGACAGAATCTCGAAATGTTCAGACTGAGAGGCGGGCACTGCTGCAGAACCTGCTTGTTCGACGGCCGCATATATTGCTGCAGAATCGCGGCGTGTAACGACCAAAAGAAAAAAAAGAGTTTAGAAAACTAAACCCTAAAAGGCGGAGCTGGTTAAGGGCGGGAGCCGCCCGAGCGGCGCGGGTGGGAAAAAAAACTGACGTGGCCGATACAAGGCCCCAGTCTCAGTGCCTCCATGCGCACTCCGAGGCCGAAAGATTCGCATCGACCTCAAACGCCCAACCGGCGAGGGTACTCTTGCTGTGCCTTCTTGTGTTTCTTAACTAGCTCTCTTAGAAAGCTGGATAGCTGTGGTTGCTAGTTGAGGAGATTCAAGTCATGACACTTGACAGCTATGGTTGCTATCGTAAAGCGATGGCGTGACCGCAGCTTCGGCGGGTTAGGGCGATGTTGCGTTTCTTAACTAGCTCTCTTACAAAGCTGGTCGGCAGCATTAACTCTTAAAGTGAAGCGTGTTGCAAGAACGACTGTAAAGAAACAGCACTTGCTTGATCGAAGGAGTGGAAAGTTACGATCTGTAATAGTTGTATGTAAGTGATCTTTTAAAGATTCAAGCCAAAAGAAATAAAACTCTTAAATCTAATGTAATGGGATTCTGTGGGCGGGTGGGGTTTCTTCTAGAAGATAGCTTGACTAGAAATAGCCTGACATGAAATGTTCAAAGTCAGAGCTGCTGAACCCTGAGCCTGAACCCTAAACCCCTAAACCTTACAACCAAGTCCTTAACCCTAAACCACTAAACCTTACACCCAAAGCCTAAACCCTAAACCTTACACCCAAAGCCTAAACCCTAAACCACAACCCTAAACCCTAAACCTTACACCCAAACCCTAAACCCTAAACCGCAAAGCTTCAACTCTAAAACCTTAAACCCTCCTAAGCCGTTAACCCTAATCCCTAAACCCTGGCGAACCCCGAAAAAGGGTCTCGGCCGGGTCTCGGCGGAGTCTCGGCCAAGCGTAAATCCTGAACCCTAAGCCCTATGTCCTAAACCCTTAACCCTAAACCCCTAAACCTTACAACCAAGTTTTTAACCCTAAACCAGAACCCTAAACCCTAAACCTTAGACCCAAAGCCCAAACCCTAAACCACAATCCTAAACCCTAAACCTTACACCCAAACCCTAAACACTAAACCGTAAAGCTTCAACTCTAAAACCTTCAACCCTCCTAAGCCGTTAACCCTAATCCCTAAACCCTGGCGAACCCCGAAAAAGGGTCTCGGCCGGGTCTCGGCGGAGTCTCGGCCAAGCGTAAATCCTGAACCCTCCAAGCCCTATGTCCTAAACCCTTAACCCTAAACCCCTAAACCTTACAACCAAGTCCTTAACACTAAACCACAACCCTAAACCCTACACCCAAACCCTAAACCCTAAACCAGAACCTTAAACCCTAAACCTTACTCCCAAACCCTAACCCTAAACCCTAGAGCACAACCCAAAACCCTAAACCCTAAACCCTCGTAGGCCCTTAACCCTAATCCCTAAACCCTGGCGAACCCTAAATCCGGGTCTCGGCCGGGTCTCGGCGGAGTCTCGGCCAAGCGTAAATCCTGAACCCTAAGCCCTATGTCCTAAACCCTTAACCCTAAACCCCTAAACCTTACAACCAAGTCCTTAACCCTAAACCAGAACCCTAAACCCTAAACCTTAGACCCAAAGCCCAAACCCTAAACCACAACCCTAAACCCTAAACCTTACACCCAAACCCTAAACCCTAAACCGTAAAGCTTCAACTCTAAAACCTTAAACCCTCCTAAGCCGTTAACCCTAATCCCTAAACCCTGGCGAACCCCGAAAAAGGGTCTCGGCCGGGTCTCGGCGGAGTCTCGGCCAAGCGTAAATCCTGAACCCTAAGCCCTATCCTAAACCCTTAACCCTAAACCCCTAAACCTTACAACCAAGTCCTTAACCCTAAACCACAACCCTAAACCCTAAACCCTACACCCAAACCCTAAACCCTAAACCAGAACCTTAAACCCTAAGGCAGGATTTATATCATCAACCGTACCACACCTCACAAACACACACAGAACCCCAAACTGCAGAATCCCAAAGCTTTCAGATAAATTCATATGGGGGTTTCCAAACATAGGGGACCCTATTATAGTACCCTAAATAGTCGGGTCCTTATTATAAGTTCCCCAAAATAAGGTACCCCTAATTTTCGGAAACTCCCATATGTCGCAACAGAATGCCATGGTAAAACTGAAAGAAAGGAGAGTGAACCATAATTCTCCGACACGAACGAACAAAGGAAATACGAGGAAACAGCACTTCTGTCGTTCCCGCTGCTGTGATATCTAACCTATTTGAAAAAACAAAAGCCCGAGAATGAACCCTAAACCCTAGCCACAACCACGAACCTTACAACCCTAAACCTTACTCCCAAACCCTAACCCTAAACCCTAGAGCACAACCCAAAACCCTAAACCCTAAACCCTCGTAAGCCCTTAACCCTAATCCCTAAACCCTGGCGAACCCTAAATCCGGGTCTCGGCCGGGTCTCGGCGGAGTCTCGGCCAAGCGTAAATCCTGAACCCTAAGCCCTATGTCCTAAACCCTTAACCCTAAACCCCTAAACCTTACAACCAAGTCCTTAACCCTAAACCCTAAACCCTAAACCTTAGACCCAAAGCCCAAACCCTAAACCACAACCCTAAACCCTAAACCTTACACCCAAACCCTAAACCCTAAACCGTAAAGCTTCAACTCTAAAACCTTAAACCCTCCTAAGCCGTTAACCCTAATCCCTAAACCCTGGCGAACCCCGAAAAAGGGTCTCGGCCGGGTCTCGGCGGAGTCTCGGCCAAGCGTAAATCCTGAACCCTAAGCCCTATCCTAAACCCTTAACCCTAAACCCCTAAACGTTACAACCAAGTCCTTAACCCTAAACCACAACCCTAAACCCTAAACCCTACACCCCCTAAACCCTAAACCCTAAACCAGAACCTTAAACCCTAAACCTTACTCCCAAACCCTAACCCTAAACCCTAGAGCACAACCCAAAACCCTAAACCCTAAACCCTCGTAAGCCCTTAACCCTAATCCCTAAACCCTGGCGAACCCTAAATCCGGGTCTCGGCCGGGTCTCGGCGGAGTCTCGGCCAAGCGTAAATCCTGAACCCTAAGCCCTATGTCCTAAACCCTTAACCCTAAACCCCTAAACCTTACAACCAAGTCCTTAACCCTAAACCCTAAACCCTAAACCTAGACCCAAAGCCCAAACCCTAAACCACAACCCTAAACCCTAAACCTTACACCCAAACCCTAAACCCTAAATCGTAAAGCTTCAACTCTAAAACCTTAAACCCTCCTAAGCCGTTAACCCTAATCCCTAAACCCTGGCGAACCCCGAAAAAGGGTCTCGGCTGGGTCTCGGCGGAGTCTCGGCCAAGCGTAAATCCTGAACCCTAAGCCCTATCCTAAACCCTTAACCCTAAACCCCTAAACGTTACAACCAAGTCCTTGACCCTAAACCACAACCCTAAACCCTAAACCCTACACCCAAGCCCCAAAACCCTAAATCAGAACCTTAAACCCTAAACCTTGCTCCCAAAACCTAACCCTAAAACCTAGAGCACAACCCAAAACCCTAAACCCTAAACCCTCGTAAGCCCTTAACCCTAATCCCTAAACCCTGGCGAACCCTAAATCCGGGTCTCGGCCGGGTCACGGCCGAGTCTCGGCAAAGTGTAAATCCTGAACCCTAAGCCCTATGTCCTAAACTCAAAAGCTTAAGCCTGAATGCTCAGCTTCTGCCTTCTCACGTACAGGAGCGTAACACACCTGTACGGGAATGAAACAAAAGACCTTCTAGTCTTACCTAGAGGTAGATGGTAATTGTAAAGCTACAATTACAGCCATTTACAGGTAGACATCATGTGTGTATACAAGTATTCCTTAATACATATCTATAGACAGTACTGTCAAGAATATACAAGAGATATTCTACCCTAAACCCCCCCCCCCCCCTAAGCCGAGTGTTTTCTGGACCCCCGAGTGCTCGTGTGTGCCCAAGCAGGTCGGGGCCACATTCTGCAGCAAAACAGGGCCGTTCTTTTCGTGTGCTGCCACTAAACCATCCGGTGTCCATGTGGGCCCAAAACGGTCAAGGCCACATTCTGCAGCAAAACAGGGCCGTTCTTTTCGTGTGCTGCCACTAAACTCTTCCTTGCCCTCCAAAAATCTGGAAAATCGCTGCTGATTTTGCCTTGTTAAATTCTTTATATAAAATGTGCATTTTAATGAGGGCCAGGTGCCCAAGTCGAGGTCCCCCTCTTTCTTTTCGTGTGGCTCCACTAAACTCTGCCCTGGGGCTCCTCGGTCCAGGGCTCGGAACCGTCCCTGAGCTTAGGATCGAAAAATGGACCCTCGAGTGCTCGTGTGTGCCCAAAGGGGTCGGGGCCACATTCTGCAGCAAAACAGGGCCGTTCTTTTCGTGTGCTGCCACTAAACCATCCGGTGTCCATGTGGGCCCAAAACGGTCAAGGCCACATTCTGCAGCAAAACAGGGCCGTTCTTTTCGTGTGCTGCCACTAAACCACACCTCGGTCTAGGGCTCAGGGGGCTCCCGGGGTCTAGGATCAAAAAATGGACCCTCGAGTGCTCGTGTGTGCCCAAGCTGGTCGGGGCCACATTCTGCAGCAAAACAGGGCCGTTCTTTTCGTGTGCTGCCACTAAACCATCCGGTGTCCATGTTGGCCCAAAACGGTCAAGGCCACATTCTGCAGCAAAACAGGGCCGTTCTTTTCGTGTGCTGCCACTAAACTCTTCCTTGCCCTCCAAAAATCTGGAAAATCGTTGCTGATTTTGCCTTGTTAAATTCTTTATATAAAATGTGCATTTTAATGAGGGCCAGGTGCCCAAGTCGAGGTCCCCCTCTTTCTTTTCGTGTGGCTCCACTAAACTGCCCTGGGGCTCCTCGGTCCAGGGCTCGGAACCGTCCCTGAGCTTAGGATCGAAAAATGGACCCTCGAGTGCTCGTGTGTGCCCAAAGGGGTTGGCGCCACATTCTGCAGCAAAACAGGGCCGTTCTTTTCGTGTGCTGCCACTAAACCATCCGGTGTCCATGTGGGCCCAAAACGGTCAAGGCCACATTCTGCAGCAAAACAAGGCCGTTCTTTTCGTGTGCTGCCACTAAACCACACCTCGGTCTAGGGCTCAGGGGGCTCCCGGGGTCTAGGATCAAAAAATGGACCCTCGAGTGCTCGTGTGTGCCCAAGCTGGTCGGGGCCACATTCTGCAGCAAAACAGGGCCGTTCTTTTCGTGTGCTGCCACTAAACCATCCGGTGTCCATGTGGGCCCAAAACGGTCAAGGCCACATTCTGCAGCAAAACAGGGCCGTTCTTTTCGTGTGCTGCCACTAAACTCTTCCTTGCCCTCCAAAAATCTGGAAAATCGCTGCTGATTTTGCCTTGTTAAATTCTTTATATAAAATGTGCATTTTAATGAGGGCCAGGTGCCCAAGTCGAGGTCCCCCTCTTTCTTTTCGTGTGGCTCCACTAAACTCTGCCCTGGGGCTCCTCGGTCCAAGGCTCGGAACCGTCCCTGAGCTTACACACCTGTACGGGAATGAAACAAAAGACTTTCTAGTCTTACCTAGAGGTAAATGGTAATTGTAAAGCTACAATTACAGCCATTTACAGGTAACTGCATGTGTGTATACAAGTAGTCTTTAATAGCTTAAAACCATCCGGTCTTCTTAAGCCTGAATGCTCAGCTTATGCTTTCTCACGTACAGGAGCGTAACACACTTGTACGGGAATGAAACAAAAGACATTCTAGTCTTACCTAGGGGTAAATGGTAAATGTAAAGCTACAATTACAGCCATTTACAGGTAACTGCATGTGTGTATACAAGTATTCCTTAATATATATCTCTAGACAGTACTGTCAGTACTATACCAGACATTGCACTCTCGTGTGCAGATGCTTCTCTGTCGGACACGCTTAAGAACTTAAGCTCAGTACGAGAGCTCTGGGTGGCTTCGTTGGGGTGGGTATGTAAGAGCTCCGCGTACGTGACGAACGACGCTTTTGCTGAAGACTTCCGACGTGCGTCCTTTTTCTTCGTGCCGATTGGGGGTACACCTTTCACGGAAAACAAGCGCGAAACCCTTAACCCTAAACCCCTAAACCTTACAACCAAGTCCTTAACCCTAAACCAGAACCCTAAACCCTAAACCTTAGACCCAAAGCCCAAACCCTAAACCACAACCCTAAACCCTAAACCCTAAACCCTAAACCGTAAAGCTTCAACTCTAAAACCTTAAACCCTCCTAAGCCGTTAACCCTAATCCCTAAACCCTGGCGAACCCCGAAAAAGGGTCTCGGCCGGGTCTCGGCGGAGTCTCGGCCAAGCGTAAATCCTGAACCCTAAGCCTTATGCCTAAACCCCTAAACCTTAGAACCAAGTCCTTAACCCTAAACCAGAACCCTAAACCTTAGACCCAAAGCCCAAACCGTAAACCCGACACCCAAACCCTAAACCCTAAACCAGAACCCTACACCCTAAACCTTAGACCCAAACCCTAAACGGTAAACCTTAAAGCTTCAAGTCTGAAACCCTAAACCCTCCTAAGCCCTTAACCTTAATCCCTAAACCTGAACCGTAAAGCTTAGAACCACAGCCGAAACATGTGTATGTAGAACAACAGACCAAAAAAAGACATTTTGACACAAAAAAAAAAGACATTTTTGACCCCAGACTCCTTGTAAGCCCGACCTTGCTAGTGATAGAGCCTGACATCAAATACCTTGATCGCCTCATGCAAGTCACCGGGTTAGCAAATGCAAAGGAAAGGTTCAAAGCAGCTCCGTTTCCGACCGGAGGCCTGCCCACCGAGCTCGCATCTGATCGTGAGTTAGATGCAGCCACTGCCAGCCGGTATCGCTCAGGTGTCGGTATCCTCGCTTATATGTCTTCAGACCTTGTGGCGTGCCAATTTGCGATTCGATACCTGACTACCTATTCTCACTCGCCCACTGAAGGATCATGGAAGTTGTTGCGGCGCGTTGCATCGTACATCAATTGCCACCGCAACCATGTGATCGGGCTCTCGAAGCCTGTGTCTGGCAAGGGCCTCATCTGTGATAGGTCCCGCGAGGAGAATTCTACTGTGCTCGAAGTTTGTTCAGACTCCGACTGGAGCGGCTGCAAAAGGACAAGGAAGTCCGTGAGCTCTTGCGCGATTCTCTGGGACAACATGTTGCTGTATGCACATAGCAAAACCCAGAAGACCATCAGCTTGAGCAGCGCAGAAGCGGAATACAATTCCCTTGTGTCCGCTGCAGCAGAAGGTATTTTCTTGTCAGCATGCATCCGATTCCTCCTTCCTGAATACACGCTTGAGCAGATTTGCCTGGTAGACAACTCAGCATGCCGAGCCCTGGCGTGCCGACAAGGAGTTGGGAAAATGCGCCACATCAGTGGCAAGCTTCTTTGGCTTCAGCAAAAGACCAAGGACAATGTGCTGTCCGTAGGGCCGATCCCTACAGCTGAAAACGTGTCGGACCTCGGCACAAAGCCACTCAAAGCAGAGCGGATTGAAAAGCTGCTAGGCATGATTGGAATCAGATGTGCAGACAGCAGCTATGCTGTTGTTGGGGAGTCCTATCTCCTCTCGACAAGGGACAAACTGCATGTCTCCCGAGTCGTCAAGCAAGGAGGGCTCAGTGCCCAGCAAATCATACAGGTTCTTGCAATGCTTCTCCAAGTTGATCGCGTCGCAGGTGGAACAAATGAGCCCAATACGCAAAATGCCGAGGACGCCTTGAGCCAAGACGACGACAACCTTGGAGTGTTTGCGCAGATTCTTGAATGGTTTGTGTACATGTGCTACCTTGTGCACGATTTTGCACTTGAGCATCCGACCGGGATTATGCTGATTGCACAACTGCTGATCTTGATTATGTTGTGCTGCACACTGACAAGCCGCAATCGCATTGCAGTGTTGAGGCAGCAAGCTGAGAATGATGAAGGCAGTGCGGCGAGCAGCGGCGCACCAATGCCAAGTGTTGCCGTGCACGTGAAGGTTGAGGGTTCCACGGTTTCGTTAGCTAGTCCCGAACCTGCCGGAAACCCTAAAGCTAGCCAGCCCACTGCAACTGGTGCCAGCGCGGCAGCGCACGCCGATGATCATGATGCTCCGGACCCTACAGCAAGCTCTTCGAATGCCAGTGCGATGCCGAAAGCAATGTCTTTCCCTCCTCCGAGGCATGTTATCGATGAGTTGAGGGCCGAGCAGCTTGTATGGGTTACCAAATCCAGAGGCAAGTCGTATCATCACAGGCGGACGTGCGGAACGCTTGGAAATGCAAAGGCACTTGAAAGGATCAGCAGACAGGAAGCCATCAATCGAGGTTTCAAGAAGTGCAAATGCTGTTACGGCAGTACTTGATAATGCTCATGTTGCACCAATCCTTGGGTTCATTGCTCTGGCATTGAGCCGATCGGTTGGATCTTGTACAAAGGCCGCGAAACGACTGTACATAGTAGACTTGTTGAGCAGAACTTGTCTCCACCAATTTGGTGGCAATACCGCATCGACTTACCAACCACTGAGCCAGCTGTGGAGCAGCTGGGAGTCTTCATAGGTAGGCATTGTGCCACCTGATGCATATAGGCATCGCAATCTCACTGTGTGGATTCCATAGGAATGCCAATGTCTTGATGGGGCAGCTGCGAGCTGCATGCAACCCACTTGAATGATCCTTGTGTTACTTGTACGCCGAGCGCAAAACTTGAACCTTGGAAACGCCTTCGCTTGGGTGAGTCAAGCTTATCACTTCGTCGGCTGCGCCTAGCCTTCGGAAGTGATGTAACTAGTCGTAGATGTACAGTGCTACGTAACAGTCTTAGTTGAGCCAACGACCTTTAACGGCAGAGCTTGAGAACGCATAAACTTTCTCATGAGTGCAGTCGTGAACTAGTTGTATTTGTTTGAACAACGGAGAATCATGGTACAGAAACCCATGCCAAGGCCATGAGAGTCTGTAGGCGGGGTGTTTATGATTTCTCCATGTTGCATACCGTATTTTGTGACACTTGTTTTATCTGTGATGCACTCATTTTCACCTGAGCATGCGAATGACATGTCTATGATCCGCAGGCGTTCTTTCAGAGTTACAAAAGATTTTCATTACAGCAATGACTTGGTCGCATGTTCACATGTATACACGTCTGCTGCTCATTGGCTCAAGTGGTTTTACCATACTTGACTCAAAGCTATCTCTGCGTAGCAGAACAAAACAACTGCTGTCCGTGTGCTGGGCGTTGCCCTAGATCCCACGGGACACAAACTGGTCATACACTCCCACAGGAGTAATCCTTAAGGGGTGTATCGGCTCAGTTTTCTGGTAGCGGAGCCCGGTAGGGCCGCCCGCCTCACAAAGTACCGCAACAGCGGTCGGCAACCTGCCGATCGCTTAACAAAGCGGACAGAGGCAGCACCATGTCGAGCTCGCATAGCGATGCCGACGACAGCTCCCAATCCTCCGGGGGATACGAAGAAGAGGAGACCTCACAAGGTCTAGCCACTTATGTAGCACAGTCATATGCAACATCTGATCGCGTACTATCTCATCTAGGCATAACGCCTAAAATAGCGCCTGCCTATGATGGTACCACCTCGTGGTTTGAGTACGAACAGCTGATTGACGACTGGTGCGACATAACAACGCTGGACGACAACAAAAGAGGTCCGTCTCTCAAGACGAGGCTCTCCGGATTGGCCGCAGTGCAAAAGGAATCATTGAACAGAGAAAGGCTTGCAGCCCCAGATGGAGTAGACTACTTCAAGAAGAAGATGCGTCCATTTTTCGTAAAAGGAGAACAGTACGTTTTCCTGTGGCGATTCCTTGGCCTGTTCAAGGCATGGAAGGGCAACCAGGACTTTGTCACCTGGATTGCTAAGTTTGAGATAGTATTGCAGCGCCTGAGAAACTCTTGGATGGATCTCTTACCAGAGATAAATCTGGAAGATCACAACCCTGATTTTCTCGCTGCAGTACGCCAAGATCCAACCTTCATGCGCCTTCAAGATGCTAACGAGCAGGAAGTGTACGCCGCACGTTACTTTGAGACGTGGAACAAGGAACGCCTTGATGTGCGTCGAAGAGCGTTTCCCTTGAATGATCATCTCCTAGCTCTCTTGTTCCTAGTGCAGTCCGACCTGAATGAGACACAACGTGAGAGGTTGGTATCAGCATTGACCAACCGTTCAACCAAGGTTACCGAATTGAGACCTACACGTACCCCATAGTACGGCAGACCATGTTCGATCAGTTCTCGACGACCAGAACTGGTCTGCAGGATCCCAACATTCGGCATACTTCTCACAAGAAGGACCGGCACGGACGGAGAGACCAACGCCGCAAACGCGGAGGTCGCAACTTCCTTATCCTCGACCAGGGTGAATACGATGGAGTAGATGGTTTCTGGCTCCAAGATGAAGACACCCTCGAGGAAGGCTTTTTAGCCGCAGAGGAAGAAACGGTCTTCTGGACGATAGATGACCATGAGGCCTTCGTTGCGAGGAGATTCAAGAAAGGAAGAAGACCAAGAATGCGTCCCGGATCACCGGGCGTAAGGGACGTGGCCGTTTTAGGTCATACCGCGGAAAAGGGAGAGCCAACCAGGCAGAACATGATCCAACCGATTCCGGCTATTTCGGTAAAGGAAAAGGAAAGGACAAAGGGAAAGGTGGAAAAGGCAAATGGAAAGGAAAGGACAAGGGAGACAAAGGAAGCTCTTTCAAAGGCGCGAAAGCCAAGGGCAAAGGTAAGGATACAGCTAAGTCTGCCTCCTTACAAGGAGATCAAACAGGATCTCCCCAAGCCTATGAAGGTTCCACCGCACCGAGCTGGGATTCATGGTATGAGGACAGTTATTATACTGACTCAGGTTGGAATTATGCCGCTTATGACGAAAATACGTCTTACACGTATTATGCACAAGCCTCAAAACGTAAAGCACGGAAAAAGAAGAGAAGAACCAACAAAGGATCATCAGGTAGAGGCACAGATCCGAGCGCGCACAATGAAACCGTGTACAACTCCTCTGAGAGTTATCTGCCTTTGATGCCAGAAGCAAGTCAAGGGCCAGGTGTGCAGACTGCAACAGCAGTGTTTCCGTTGCAGCACACCGTTCTATCTGCTCTCACCGAGCGGATCAATCTTGATCGAAGCCCTACCTTTGTCATTCTTGACTCAGGTTGTACGAGGGCCATGGGATCCCGCTATGCGGTGAATCGGCTTATCAAGGCCGTTAAGCAACATGCTCCAGGCGTGATTGATTTCACTTTCTCACCTTCGAACACGAAGTTCTCTTTTGCAGACAGTGAAACAGCTCATCAAGGAGCGTGTAACTCTCTGGTTTAATACCACTCCCAGAAGAGATACAACTATAGAGGTGCTTGATCAAGGAAAGGTTCCCATCTTGTTCTCTATTGAACAGATGAGGAATCTCCGAATGACCCTTGAGTGCAGTCCAACAGCTGATCTTGCAACGTGTGAAGCTTTCGGTCTTTGCAAGACTCCTCTTCCAATTAGTACCAATAATCATTTGGTATTAGACCTTTTGAGCTTCACTTCCACAAGGAAGTATAATCCTAAGTCAGGTACATCTTTTCAAGCTACAGAAACTGCCTTAGGAGCTAAGAAGCCAAAGGAAGATAGGAGATCCTACAAGAAGATCCCTGAGGGACGTTGTCCGGCATGTGCAGGACAGAAAAAGCCTCGCACCTTCCTGAAGGGTTGCGACAAGGCACCCGAAGGAGCAGCTGATCCGCCGCCCAAGGGCATTCCGGGTAAGAAGAAGGCACCACCATCGGGTCCAGCAGACTCATCTGCGGAAAAACCTGATGAACCAGAACCCTCTGGTGATGTTCCTGAGCCTCCCGAACGATCGGAACCATCGTCAGGCTCAAAGGACAAACCTCCAGAAGTTTCGGGATCACCCGAACCCCTTCCTGAGGATGAGTTGGAACTTCCTTCAGGAAGAGTAAAGACCCCAAAGGGTCTGAAGAATCTTTTGAAGAAGAGTCGCAAATATGCAGTCAAACCTCCAGTGGAGGAAAGGGCTGTTGTCCCAGGAGCAGATGACGGGACGGAGGTAAGACCACTTGAGTCAAGAGAATACCCGGCTCCTAGGGAAGATTCACCACCGGGTGAGCGACTCCACGAAGAAGAGATTGTTCCTGAACCATCACCATCTCTTCCCATAGCCCTTCGAAGGATTCATGAAAAACTCAAGGATCCGGTAGAGCTGTACAAGCTCCATCTGAAGCATCGTCATATGAATACGGATCAGTTTAAGAGACGTACTAAGGTTCTACAAATCCCACAGGAGATCTATGAGTTATACGACCAACTGGTCAAGAAGTGTTCAGCCTGTCAGGAACACAAGCGAGCTCCTTCGAGAGCAAAAATTTCTGGCCTTCGGAGATCTGACTTTTGTAGATCACGGAGAGTTACCTATTCCTGGCAAGGCTAGTAGACTCATATTTCTCATTCTTTATGACTTTATGACGGAGCAACAAACCTGTTGACCTCCGAAGTTGTTCAAGACAAGGAAGAACACACCGCAATGTCAATCATGAATGATTATTTCGAGAAGTATCAGATCAACCCAAAGGTTGTTGTTGGAGATCAGGCATTCATGACTCCAAAAATGGAAGCCTATTACAATCGACAGAATATCAAGCCTGTAGCAACGGGCCCTGGAACACCATGGCCTAACAGAGCTGAAGCCGCTGTACGATTGCTGAAGCATCAGATTAAAATCATACTTCAGATCCTGAAGGATGGTGATCCTGAGTACAATGGCATCACTATGAAGTATGGTAACTTAGTGCGTCAGGCATGTTTGGCAAGGAATTCCTCGATTACGTATGGAGGAGTAACCCCTCTAGAAATGGCTTTTGGGAGACGTCCTCGAGATGTTATCACACCTGAGAACTCGGATCCCAATCAGCTGACAGGAAACCCCAGTGATACTGAGGTTACAGCTAGAGCTATTAAGGAACTTGCAAACAAGGCCTATCAAGAAGCACGACAATCTGATGATCTTCGAAGAGACTTAGCGTCTCGATTGTCCATGACCGAGGGACCATTCTCCCTAGGAGATAAGGTTTACTACTGGTCTGAAGACAAATCCAAAATTGGATCAACTGGATCCAAACATGGATCCTGGCTAAAAGGGAAGGTAATCTCCGAACTCGGAGGTTCCATGGTAGGTGTTGATCTCGGAACACGTATTGTTCGTGTGAATATCTCAAAACTGAGGAAGAATTATGACATCACATCCGATGTGGAAATTCCTCTGGCACTAGATGAAGAGACACTTACATCAGAAGGTTCAGACCATGCGAGCTGCGTGGTAACTTTTGATGCTTCTCTTATGTCATCAGATCTAACGATTCCTCATCATGAGTGTCACTGGCAGGTGACCAGTTCAGGAAAAATCGATTTCCTGGAGCTCTACGGAGGATCAGCTCGTATGAGTCACAAGGCTGCCTTATCCGGATTAAGAGTAGGACAGCCTGTAGACCTGCGCAGTGGATTAGATCTAGAGCAGCCGCAGGGCCGCTCGAAACTTTTGAGAATCATCAAGGAACAAGAACCTACTATCATTGTGATGCCCCCGGACCATTCCCAATGGTCTAGCTGGTATTCCCAGTGGAAGAAGGGCTCTAGCAAGAGACTTTCTATCCTCAAGTTCTGTGAGTCAGTAGCTGACCACCAAATGAAGCTCGGACGTTACTTCGTCCTCGAGAATCCCTACTATAGTAAGCTCTGGTCTACGCCAGAAGCCAAACGACTGTTTTCCAACCCAAAGGTTGGTTATGAAACATGCAATCTGCAGGCCTATGGCATGCAAGATCCAAAAGGATACTACGAGTCGAAGTCATCGATTTTTATGCACAACCTGCCACAGCAGGTATTGACTCCTGTTCACAGGAACTGTCCGAGGCAAAAATTTCCAACTCAATCACCAAAAGGTGTATCGGGTATTCACGGCTACGGTCTCAAAACCAAGTTGGCGCAGGTATATCCGTATGAATTCTGTGAAACTTTTGCTTCCTGTGTAGCAAAGTTTCTGCGCCGGGATTCGTATGCATCGCATCTTTCCCTGCTCACAGATATCTTGCAATATCCGGGGGATGAATGTCTTCATGGCTTAAGCGAGTTACTCGATCAGGAGTATTCTCTACTTACCATCAATCCTCTCAAGGATTCCAAATTATTACAGGATCCTAAAATACGCTCACTTGTGACCAGGGTAAATTCACTATCGAGTAAAACTGAGTTCCCATTGCATCATTCCAAGCCATCACCGTCCCTTGATGCGTTGGTTTCAGACATTACTCATCTCAGATCCAGACTGTTACCAGGATCTGGTTTTGAGCAGTGTACTCTATATAGAGGTACTTTTGGATCGGTCAAGTCACTTACAAGTGTGACCGATGGCGTTCTTGTGTTCTGGAACAAGAAGCGACCTAATCAGACCATCACCTGCTGTTTGCCACATCAGGTGTCTTGGAGTAAGATGCACCCAACAACATTCTCGGGGGTGCTGTTTCAAATGACGGGTGGCAAGTCTTCGCCGTCTATCCGGCCACCGCCGGACGTCATTATGTCTGATGAAGAAGTGTCGCCATCAGATCCGTCAGAACCGATGAGTACCAATCGGTCTCGTGTTACGTCTGACGACGCCTCTATGCCAGAGCCAGATCAACCTATGTTGCCTGGCTCGCCGCCGTCGCGTCCTCCTCCTCCCTTGCCTCCGCCGCGACTTCCGGCCGTTTCGTCCGATGAACCCGTGGCTCCTGCTCGGGCCAAGCCCCGCGTACATCCGCCTCCTCGCGAGCCGTCTCCTCGGCGTCTGGGGGGTGATGTGTCGCCAAGGTCTTCATCGGAAAGGAAAGTTTCGCCGCACAAACAGAAGTCACCTCCACAGGTGCCAACACCGAAACCTAAACCAAAGGCGGCACCACAGCAGTCGGGACCCATTCTTCCCTTGCAACAAGAGGAAGAAGAGTCATCAGAAGAGCTGGTGCCGGATGATCCTGGACAACCTTCCGTCCTTCCTCACACTTCAGGATCACCTGAACCTGAGAGTGATGCCGAATCTGAAGACACAAGGTATTACTCTGAGGATGAAGGCGACCTTGTCATTGACGAGAAGGACTGGGTCTTGCTCACAGAAGAACAGAACTGTGTTGCAACACAGGATCATTCTCTATGCCCCGTTACATGCACGGTGGACCTGTTGATGTAAGAGAGGTAACATCAAGAGTGAGATCGGACCGAACACGGTACAGACCTTCACGAAGGAATCGATCCGATATCCGTGAGGAGTATGATCTCCTGACGGAAGAGGACAAGGCCTTGTCTCTGAGTCCCAAGAATTCATCGAATCTTACTCAGAAGGCCCAACGTAAGGAGGCAACCGCTAAGGAAAAGCGAGAACTGAAGAAGCAGTTTGACGAGGCAAAGGCAGCCGAGTATCAAAGCTGGTTAGACAATGATGTCTTTGAACTTGTCGATACACGTAAACTCGGAAACATCCGAAATTATGTGACCGGACGATGGGTCCTAACTCTCAAAAGAGATAAGGACGGAAACTTCCTAAAGTGTAAGGCCCGATGGGTCTTAAGAGATTTCCAAGATCGACAGAAAGATGTCCAGCAAACTGACAGCCCTGCTGCCAGCCGTCCAGGCTTCCGCTTGGCGATACAACTAGCAGCTAACAAGCTGTGGAACCTTACCCATATTGATCTTAAGACTGCCTTTCTACAAGGTGAGGCTTATGATGAGTCTCGCGACATCATCTGCCAAATCCCTCCAGAAGCAGGTTATCCTCCCTATATTGCTGCGAGGATGAAAAAGCCCGCTTATGGACTTAATGATGCACCTCGCAGATGGTGGAACATCGTAGATAAGGCACTCTTGTCTTATGGTCTCGTTCCTACTCGGGCAGACCGTTGTACATATGTTTTGTACGGTAAGAAGTCTGCAACAGCAGAGGCCGAACTTAAGAAGTCTCAACCTAAGACTATGGAATCTGCGATAGACTATCTCCTTGATCCCATAGCAGGCAATAATGCCAAGGGTAGAGAAGTCCATGGAGTAGTCTGTTTGCATGTAGATGACCTTTGCATGGCCGGTGATGATACCTTTCGTAAGGCCGTCATCGGCTCAATCAAAAAGGAGTTTGCTGTCGGTTCTGAAGACACAAATGATATTATGTTTGTAGGACAGAGACTAGTCTGGAAGGATGCAACAGCATCTGTACCAGCACATATCTCGGTGAACCAGAACCTAGCAGTTGAGGCCTTAGAAGAAATTGTTTTTGACAAGAAGCTCACCAATGAGCAGCCATGCACTCCACAACAGCACACCGCCTATAGAAGTGTTCTTGGACAAATCAACTGGCTACAAAGCCGGACTCAAGCACACATCTGTTATCGTTTCAGTAGGTGTGCAAGTAAGGCTGCTAAGCCGACGATTGGCGATGTGAGAGAACTAAACAAGCTTGTTCGTGTTCTCAGGGCCACTGAAGTAGAACTGCGCTTCTGGCCGTTGAAGGGAAACCTTCGAATTCTGGGATACCCTGATGCTTCTTATCGGAACAATGACGACAAGTCATCTCAAAGAGCTCATGTCATTTTCCTGGCGGAAGACCGCAATCCGAAGCTCAAGGGTATGAAACAGTCGGCCGCCGCAGCTTCTTCCAAGAAGAATGATTTTTCTGAGTCCTCTATAAAGGAAACTTCCTCCAGAGGCAGCCTAGTAGATTACGAATCTCACAAGATTACTACAACTACGGTGTCCACTACAGTGGCAGAGCTGAACGCACTCATGCGTTGTTTTGGAACCTGTTTGTTTCTTAAGGGACTGTGGGCAGATCTCTCATCAGAGACAGTGCCCATACACATCAGAACAGATGCAAACAATCTGGTTACTACAGCAGGCACAACACATCTTCCGGAACAGAAGGAGACTCACCATCTTATTCAGATGCTTCGAAAGGAGTCTAACTCTGGTTCCTTAGATGATTTAGCTCATGTTAGTTCTAAATATTGTCTTGCTGATGCCCTTACGAAACATTCAGCTCAACCTGATGAGCTTATCAAGGCTCTAGACACAGGGAATCTTCCCGAAACTGACATACATCCACCGTTTCGAGAACTACTGCAACACAAGGCTTTTACGGTTAGTTAGGTGGATCATTGATCATCTGAAGAACGCTGCAACAGCAGTAGCTTTTCTAGGAATTGACATCTCAACAGAGATTTACAAAATATTTTACTGTCAAGGAACATGGTGGTGATCAGGCTTGTTTTTCACACAACCATGTGCAGGATTTTCTTCTTAGACTACTTTTCGTCTAAAAGAAAATTTATGTCTGCATTCTGTGTTTTCATGTGCTCATACATGAGTCTGATGAAGCCATGCTCTTTTTCATCCGCAGCCGTTCTCAGCTTCGAGCCGCACAACAAACAGCATTCACAGCTTGCTTTGCCTTCGGGCCACATATCCGATCTCAGTGCCGGTATGAGTACGAGGTCGAATTTCAATTCGCGTCAAGGACACGCCTTACCAGGCGCAGTAGCTGCACATCAGGGACGACATCCACACATGGATTCTCCATACCCTGATACTCGCCAACAGGCGATGAGATACACCGACCACGGTGCTCGCAGCGTTCACAAACAAGAGAAGCAACCTGAGGTTGTCTTCATCAATCAACAACGTGTTGTGAACCCTGCGCCTCGGGACTTATCATTCATGATATCCCGTCAGGACATGCCGAAGGAGCAAGGCTCAGGCCGATTTCCAAAGATGGAATGGACATGTACCAAGGAATATTTCAAGGACCTTGGGAGTGCAGTCCTTTGATCCATTATAAGCAAAATGCACGCATGCATCAACAAGACCCAAGGGACTTCGCACTCGCGTGTGCCTACCATCTCCAGACAGGCCTCCCACAGGAGGTAAGAGCCAGTGTGGTGCTCACAGGGTCTGGAGAGTACAACTACGAATTGTCAGTACCAAACCTGGTACAAGCGACTGGACTCTGTCAAGAGTTATGTTTCCATATTCTGGCCAAGACCAACCGAGTCGGTAGGTGGCTGGCTCACAAAACCAGACACCTTTCCAAGGAACGGCCAGACTTGTTTCGCGGTAATCATAATTACCTTCTTCCTCTGGATATCCTTGCGGAGCATCATATGGCTGAATATTCCCCGCAAGAAATGGCTCTGGGGGTCATTCTAAACACGAAGGCCCGTTTCGTGGTCGTCATGGACTACGAAAGTGATGGCCGTGTGGTAAGGACCGAACCCGGTCTCACAATTCCCCAGAGTGCAGACGTGTCAAAAATGACAAAGGTCTACCTCTCCGCAACCGGAGGACACAGCGAAAGACAATCTCTATCAAGAGAAAATGAGCCGGATCCAGAGGAACATAGGCCAAGGTCACAAATGACCGTAGGCGACTATAAGGCATCGGGCCTTAATCCCGTGCAGTCAAGAGCACAGCGACAGTCCACGAATGCCCCAAGGCCTACTGGAATGAAAGATTTCGTCCAACAGGACGATCGGTGCTATATTATGCACGCCACGGACCTCGAGGCCCTTGGGCCAATTTTAAGGCACGGTCTCGTACCTTCCGCTCTTCTTAAGAAGGTAGTCACTTCACAGAGCTATCAAGCTCTCGTCGAGGAGAATGGACGTCCCAACAGGGACACAGTCCAGTTTACTCTCCTGAAACTGGGCAAGCCGAACCCGATTGGACTGAGGCGAAACAAACCTCTACTTCTCATTTTCGATGCCACAAACGTGGCGAATGCAGTCGGAAACCTGTGGCATTCCGAGGGTGGTATGTTCTCCACCCCGGACGTGGTCCAAGCCCACACCATTAGCGCCATATTTGCACCCACTGAACAATTATGGGTGTCAGAACAATATGAAGAACTCAAAAGGGTTCGGGCCTGGTGGGCAGACCATTGCAACGATGAAATGCCTTCATTGACCCACCGGTCAAAGGCATGGTGTGACAACTATGGGAAGGATCTAGAGACTCAACTGCTAAAAATGGCAGGAAGTCAGGAAGAAGACAACCGCCTGAACCACCTAAGGCTAAATCCTCTCAGCAGAAGGTCTTTTCTCTTCCGCTCTCTGGAAGTGACGCAACTCCGAACACGGAGCATCCTTTCTCTGCAGGTGACATACCTCCGAAAACGGAGACTACTGTGGAAGAGGCTTCTGCTTCAGCAGAAGTCCATCCGAGATCCAAACTTGCGAGAAAGGCTGAAGCTGACAAGAATCCAGACAGCCTCATGGGCAAGCTCTGGAACGCAGACGGCACTGCCAGTGCGGAAGAAGTTCTTACGACAACAACTTCTCACAAACCTCCAGATCCTATCCAGGATACCGCAGAGAATGCAGTTCCTCCTAAGGAAGAATCATCTTCTGGAGAGACAGAGCCCGAGGAACCAGATCCTACACAGGATGACGACAATGACTCAGACGAACAATCTGATTCGGAGAAGTCAGATTCATCATCGTCCTCTTCAGAATTAAGGGTGGATGTCAATCCAACACCGCCCGGAGAAGCTGTTTCCTCGGAGCCTGTGCAGGAACTTACCGACGAAATGAGACAAGTCAATCTTAACACGCTCTCATCCGAGGCTGAGTTCGTTCCAAGCTCAGACGAAGAACCTCCGAAACCAAAGACTCCTAAAAGGGAGAAGGATAAGTTTGTGGTTCTTTACGATCCTGAGAGTGGTAATTATTTCAGAGTCAATCGGAGTAAACTTAACCTCGAATACGAGGAGCCTGCAGACGACCAAGATCTCCTTGAGGAACGAGAGCGTATCAACGCTCGACTCCATGAAAACCGCAAACATGTGGTAGCCAATTCAAGATCTAATCCAGCCATGAAGGAAGCTGTGAAGGAAAGAATCCACGTCTGCAGATGGAATCGAAAGAGGCAAAAGCCTCTCATGATCAAAGACTCCGATGCCCCGGACGACGAGGAGTGGGACAAGCCCAAAGAGGCAGCTTCTTCCTCCTCTCAACCTCCTAAAAAGGAGAAAACAATAGGCGTCCGGAAGACCACCATGCGTCTCAATCAAAAGATAAGATTGATGGAACGACCGGAAATTACCTGTTGCTTCATATGCAACAAAGAGACAGGTTACTTTTGCTATTCATGCGGAAATATCGTGTATGCAGACTGCAGACTTACCCCTCAGGGTAAGCAGTCAATGTGCAATTGTATCCTTCCAGTCGATTGCCTTCAGGAATCTAAGGTTGCTGCTGGGATGACACCCGATGAACGTCGAGCTGTGTACGAGGCAATCTTCGATGATGAAGATGCTGAGCAGGCAATAGCCGAAATCAACAAATACTGTGCTATAGCCCGAGAGAAGTTTATGCACGCCAATCCTGGCGTGAATCCATCCACAGTTCTGGATATCCGTAGCACGCCTGCAAGAACATACACAAGCTCAACCGAAGCTCCAACCCTGGAGGAATACAAGCAAATCAACAAGGAGCACATCAATATCAGAGATTCAAGAACATGCCATCCGGCATCTTTCCTTGATCTGAACGGCTTTGAGGACAAGGATGTGTTAGATGCACACTATGAAATTGTCCGAAACCGGATGGGAGGCGTAGGTGAGCAAAAGGATCACATCGAAGGATCAAACCCCAACGCGGCATCTCTGGGTGTTGTCGTGTGTAACTGGGGAAACATGGACCGGCCTCCCGTTCCAGCCGGTAATCCCAAGAAAAAGCTCAAACCTGAGAAGGGATTTGACTACCATCCGCTTATTGACATGTGCTTCAACAATTCGGCACACAATACCCTCGTAACCGAGGCAGGTGCCCTGTCATCAGAATACAGCATCAATGTTATGCGAAAATTCGAATACCGAGGTATGCTGATCCATTCACCGGCTAACGAGCCGCCAGCACCCTCAGTATACCTTGGCGTCAAAGGAGATCCGACCACGGATATTGCTCTCGTCCATCATTTTTATAGGCACCGAACGGTGCGACCGAAGGAAGGAGGAGCAAAACGCCAGATCTGGGCATGCCGTGGTGCCGTTTGCAGAATGACGTTTGGCTACCACTCTACCATTCCAGAGGCTAAGGAGTGGGTACACCCGCAAAGGGGTCAACGCATAAATCGAGAAGAGTACATCCAACTCATTGGGACAGACCCTCTCAAGGGTAAGAATCCTGATGACGATGGCCCACAACATTGTTCGTATCTGACGCCAGATTCTTGGCTGCAGTTGTCAGAACTGAACCCTTCTCCGGTCTTGTGCGAGTGGAACGGTCATGTTGAAGGAGAAGAACCTCGAGCAGAGGATTTTGAAACCTATGCAGAGATCTTCGCAGCCGAAGCTACGACTGATCTTGACGAAATGTGGTGCACAAAAGGACCTTACAAGGTCGTTACCATCGCCGTTGTTCATTTTAACTCGTTTATGACACATAAGGAAACGCAGAGACGCGAGTACGTCAATGCATTCCTAGACGAGGTTCTTCCATTTAAACCAGACATTATCGCTGGAGACCTCAATAATATTGCGAGTAGACTCACCCTAAAGGGTGGCGATGTGCATCCCAGAAACAGCCTATTCAGTCTCTCACTAGAGAAAAAGCTGGCTGCTTTCAATCACAAGACAGACAGGCACTCACAAGTGCGATATGCTTGTGTCAATAACTCAGACCAGCACAGGCTGGCTCACGCCGATAGGCTCCCACCGGAGCCAAAGGCCAGATATGCAGATCTTGACTGCATTAACGCGTACATCTTGGATTGGGGTAAAACGCCGCACACGGCGACTCCGAGTCATAAAAAGGTGACCCCTGCCGTCGAGAGGACTTATTGGGAACGGGTCTCGGACCGTTGGCACGAGGTCAACCGAACCCGAGAAATCGACGCCCGTCTCCACATAACGACTAAGGGCTATTACTCCACCTTTTCAACCACAGACCTGTGGCTTTCACCAACAGACAAAGATTGGCACAGCCCCCTCGGATTCACGATCCAGCCGATGAATACCAAGGGCAGGCATAACAGAACGGATGAACAGGTGGAGAAATTCGCCAAAAGGCGACAAGAACACAACCAACGGCAGGCAGAGTCAGAGTACCGGCAGTCACATGAAGACTTCGCTTACACCCGTGGCAACTATTGGTATGATAAGTCACGACCAACAGGTCGTCATCATAACTATACCAGATGGTGGGAGAAGTCACAGCCGGAACGTCCAAGCGAGCCGCCGTATCCTGCACCAGGAAGAGAGCGAGCGTCCTCTTCATCTCAACACCATGATCTACCAAGATCTAGGTCAAGACCGCATAAGCCCAATGTGGTTGAGAAAATCAACATGTCTTTGGACGAGCTCCAAGAAATTGATGGAGAGAATTCACCAACTCAGAGTGACATTGAAGAACACGAGCGTGAGACATCAAACCTGATGGATGCTCAAAGAGAAGAAGAAGATGAAGAAGAATCCTCAAGCAGGAGAAGAAGAAAACCATCACGTCCACCATCGGCGCCAAGTGCTAAGGCAGTTAAGACTGCTGCTGCTGCAGCAGGACTTGCAGGATGGTTTGGACACCCCAAACGTGGGGGAGCAAATGCAGAGTCAACTGAGACTGATCATTCCTCACTGCCCAATTCACTAACAAGTGAAGAGTATTCATTCTTTAGCATTGCCTGGAATATTTTCCTCATGCTGATGGGACTTCGGTGGCTGTGGAAGCAGCTCACAAGGGCTCCTGTTCAAATGCATGGAGCGCCCGAAGTCAAAGTCAGCAGCCAAACAAGGTGCTCCTTTCCTCGAACCCGAGGTTGAGCCACAAGGGAGAGACACGTTAGGACCCAACAGTGTTAACGCTGGAGAAACAACAGAACTGCGAAAAATCTGGCATACAGCGAGCAGTAAGTGTTACCATCTTTCCAGTCACTGTCAACAGCTCAGACAGGCCAGAGATGTCACGCAGAAGGTTCTCTGCAAGACATGATTCCATGCCGTAACAACGGCAGAGATTCGCAGAAATGACCCTTTCAACAGAGGTGATACACGACCACGTGGCACCGAAAGAGATATCGAGCGTCTTCAGGCATATGAGAATGCCAGCAACATCTCACAAATGAGGGAGTTGTTTCAAGACGCATTGACCTCACAAATGGCCAATGAAGCCCTAAATGTGACTTTCACATCAGTCCCCAAAGGGTCAATGGCAAAGGCCAGAGGTCATGCAGCACTATCAAGTGCTTCGGCAACACCTTCGGTAGCCGCATCGCCAATGCCTCCCAAGGCAGCGTGCATCGCACCTCCTCCGAAAAATCCTCCAGCCAAGGCCAGTACATCCTGTCAAGGATTGGCTTCCGCATCCTCAGCAAGACCAAAAGGTCAGACCAGAAGAGGAGGCCAAAATAAGCGCATCCAGCGCAAGGCTAGTAGGGAGGCACATGAACAGGGACTATGCAACCCTGCAGACGCAGCAATCGATGAAAACAAGATGGGTTCAGCCGTCAACCAGATGAGCAGAACCATCGTTAACAGACATCTGGAAATCATCGATGCAACCATCGCTGCGACCGAACAGTTCCATCAAAGTATGCTACAGCATATCGAAGGTTTTGAAGAGGAGGAACCTTTCAGCACAGAGTTTGTGCCAGTCATTGAAGTACTCCACCGGAGTCTCATGAATGACGACAACTCAATTGTCATCAATGACAATAGGACTGTCACCATGCCGCTGGAAAGGTACACTAGTCTCCTCAATCACGCGGCAGCGTTGAGAACCTCTACCATGAGGGACAGACAAGAAAGAAAGGATCACATTGACAAGCATGTCGACACTCTATCCAGAGTAGAGATTCTTGTCACAGCTTTGAAGAACGCGAAGACGGTCTTCAACCAAGTAATTCACTCCTCGCTTGAGATTGAACGGAGACATAACAATCTCAAAAGTGTCTTGGGAGCACTCTTTGACGATACGACTTCAGAGAGTGACCAAGAAGAGGGAGATCAGGACGGACCACCGTCACCTTCCACACATCAATACTGGGATAGCAGGCATGCTACCGCCTTATCTCCATCAGGAGACGAATCAGAACATTCATGGGCATCGTCCGATGGAAAAAGACAAAGGAAGGCAAAGGCAAGGCACTCAGTGTCACAAGCATGCCCGTCAAGAAATTCCCAGGCAACCAGCTCACAAGCTGCGCCAAAGGCAGAAGTAAGATCCGAAACCGGATATGGCGTACCAGATCCAGCTTTCACAAGAGCAGAAAACCGACTGATGCTTGGTATCTTCTCAAGCGACGATGAAGCATACCCCGACGGATACTCTTCAGGCTAAAAAGCCAATCACAGCATCAATCAAGAAGAAGGCCATGCTCTCACCAGAGCCCAGTGAGCCATTGCACAATTCGTGTAGAAGTAGTCACAGACCTGATCGTGTACAGCAGATCTCTCTGACAAGACTCTTCAAACAAGTCTTAAAAGGAGTGTGATGCAACTGTTCTTCATGTCAAGGAATATCCAAGATATCATCCTGTTTATGAGTCCATACTCCGCAACATTGAGTTCAGTGAGCACTTAAGTTGTATATGTGCGAACAAGCGGCCATGCTTTCAGTAAAAGAAAATTATGCAGATGCTCATCGAGCATACCTGGCTAGTGTTGGGCAGAGAAAGAGCTTGGAACATACCAGGCTAGTGTGGTGGACGGAGATCCAGCACCTTGCATACCAAGGTCGAACAGTTCACTGCACACTGAGGCCTTTTTAGCTCGAGAAATAGACCGTGCCTTGGATTTCAGTAGGTTAAGAGCCTTGAGCTCTTCAGCTCTCGAAGTGGGCAATGGCGGCACGAGACATCGAGCAAGGGCAATCCCCACAGTCACCTCCCCATCCTGCGGATGATATGCCAGTACATGTCGAAGATCAGATTGTAGAAGGGCGGCAAGAGCTGCAACATGCTGAAGGGGTACCTGTAACATTTGGACCTCCCGCGACTAGTATTGCAGACGGGACGCGTGGTGTAGAGCCAGTCCCAAGCCAGCCTTGCGCATTTTGGTCGGACACTGCTAAGCTTGAGCATGCCTTGCGTACACATAGACCGGCTCACTTGGATGAGGATGCCAGAAGACAGGCATCTGCCAGATCAGGGGTGGGTTGGAGCAAGGTGCAGAGGCTAGCGGTATAGAACATTGTGGAGTTCCTGGTGTTTTGGATGAGGAGCAGGTGGATGCTCAGTTGTCTCAGCCGCGAACAAGACAGCCGCAGCTTGAAGCAGATCGATTGATTCTTGAGCAGATGCGTGATCTTCTGGCCGCTGTAGTGGCCCAGCAGCAAGACTATTCTCGCCGACTGGAGCGCATAGAGGAGGAGCAAGCTATGAGATCAGCAGCATCCGGTAGAACTGCACTTGATGCTAGAGTAGATGACCAACTTGGGGCTGCAGCTAGTAAGGGTCCTAACGAGGGTCGCGAGGCTAGAGATGTATCGGGTGCTAGTGCTGAGCGCGCTGTGGCTGGAAGTAGCGGTGATAGAATGGTTGCTCAAGCTCCTGCCGCGAAGCCTGGAAGTGCTTGTCAGTACTTCTACATAGGAGACTCGCTCCCGCCTTCCAGGGAGGATCAACAAACGTCAGTGCTTCCAAGGGTTCATGAACAGCCGCGTTTGACTGAGAGTGATCTTCTAGGTCGGATTTTGTGTATGCCTGATGAAGAAATGAGGGTCGTGAAGCATCGTATTGAATCTCAGGGTAGGTCAGATGCGGATCGGATGTATTTGTGGAGGGAGTATTTTCTGCAAAGGGATAAACTAGGCCGCAATCCCGGTTATAGGACGTCGGATGCCGGGGGTTCGATTGAAACGCCGACCCTTGCGGGTGGAGGTTTGCGGAGTGCACATGAGTCAGACATGTCCGCGAATGCAGTACAAGCTCCGCTCCAGCAAATCCAAACAGGTTTTAGTCTTCAGGGAGAAAAGAGGGGGAGGCTCGACCACGAAGGGTTTTCCGCGAACCTTGGCGTCGTAGCTTCTGGTATTCCACATGTTCATTCGAGTTCGATGGTTTCTATGCCTTTACCATCAGACCACGAATTGATGGCAGAGTCCCCGGTCGGATTTCCGGGATTGGCGAATGGAGGAGTTGTGGGGAGAGCCGGGGCGTTGGGGTGCAATGATTTCTCTCTGAACGCAGCCCAAGGGCCGAGGCCTGATCTGCAAGTGCCTGCGTCCATGAGTGCCTGTGAGCATGACAGTCACATGAGGGCATTTGCACATGACAGTCACATGAGGGCATGTGCGCAAGGCAGTCGCATGTCACATGCATGTCGGCCTCCTGCTACAGCTACTACTACCACTACTCCTTTGTTTCTGTCTGATACTGCTACTCGAAATCCTTTTGATCCTCTTCCTCAGGGCTGCGTGGGAGTCTGGGAACAAGGTTCGGGGGGAGTTGGAATCGGTGCTCCTACCGAGTTCGAGGCTCGACCACAAGGCTCATACACAACAGGGTATGCTGAGGCCCGCACGGGGCCCCGAAGATCTTGGTGTGAATTGTGGGCAGGGCCCTGTGGCTGTAGGGAGGCCGGAGGATCAACAACAACGAGGGATGTACAACCCGGGGGACAAAACTTTTTGGGATCTTCCGAAATTGCCAGACTTGGATCCGAATCAAGCTCCGTTGCAAGCGGGGGACTGGGTTGCAACCATCACTCCGATGATGGCCGACTTGTCACCGAACAGTGGCGAGTACTGGCAGGCCATATTGCGTGAAGCGTCACAGCTTTATCAACAGTGGCAGGTTGCTGATCCCCTTACGCGTGCAAGGGTTCTCGCTCGCATTCCTCCGTACTTACAAGATTCGCGTTTTTCGAGGCTTGAGAATCGGGCCCTTGCCATGTTGTTGAAAAGCCTTCCCGAACTGCTTCGTGAAGAAGTTATCGCTTCGAGAAACATGAGTACCATCAATGTCATTTTTAAGGTGTACTGTCTGTATCAACCGGGAGGGCTGAAAGAACGAGGGATGCTGCTTTCTTATCTCACAAACCCAGGACAGGCCAGTACATCGTCGGATGCTGTTTCACGTTTGCGCAAATGGTTTCGGTGGTTTGATCGCACAGTGCAGATGGGTGCTACTCTGCCCGACGTGAGTTTGTTAACACATGGCTTAGATCAGATGTGTCAGCAGCTGTTGGCGACTATGCCGCACGTTATGTTTCGGATGAACATCGTGAGAACCCAGTGTGCCATCGATCATAATCCCACGTTGCAAGGACTCAGTACGTTTGCTCGTGCTTTGCAAGCTGAGTTAGAAACCGCAGCGATTGGTTTGTGTGAGGAGCCGCAACTTACCAAAAAACAGCGTCTGCAAGCGTTGAGGGCTGAGGGTAAAGGTGCAGGAACAGTCCATGATCCACCGCCGGCGCCGAAGGCAGCGGGGGGAAAAGGGGCTGAGGCTGGGAAGGGCAATCCGAAAGGAGGGAAGGCGAACAACCCTGCCGATGCAGGGGGGGGGGCTTCTCCGGGCTCTTCAAACGCGAATCCTTCATCCAATCAGCCTGCGAGTGCAGTCACTGCTTCAGGTAGCGGGGGGAAGGGAGTAGCCGCTAAGGGAGTATGTAGCTTCTATTCCAGGAACAATGGGTGCCGTCTAGGTAACAAGTGTCAGTTTAAGCATGATTTCGCGGTGCTGAGTGATGCTGATAACAGGTGCTTTAATTGTGGCAGTACCAAGCACAAGCGCGCTGAATGCGAGGCCCCCGGAGGGCCTAAACACAAACCGGACGCGACAACTGCTCCTCATCAGAAGGACTCCGTAGCCAGTCTTGTGAGCCCAAAGGCATCTGGCGGGGCCCCTGAAGTCCCTAATCCAAAGGCAGCTGCTATGAAACCGGAGGAGATCTTGGCTAATGCTCAGGCTATGCTGCAGGGCCTTCGGCTTTCCTCAGTCACGGCCTCTCCACCGAAGTTGTCGGCCATGAGGGCTGCGAGCTCTACCGATGCTTATGTGCCCAATCCGCCGGTACCTGAGGCTATGGGACTTTTGGATGGGGGAGCTACGAACCCCCTAAGAACTGCCATGATGGATGAGCTTGACCATGCGAGGGTTGCAAATGTAACATTGGCATCAGGAGAGACGCGGCTTTGGATAAACAGAACAGGCACTTTGCTTTCTGATGTGGAGGTGGACCCCATAGTGCCGATGGGTTGTTTGGCTAGTGAACTAAGGTGCAATGTGAGCTGGGAGGGCTCATTGTGCCGAGTATGGCATCCGGGAAGGGGGTGGTTGAACATCACCATGATTGATCAGTGTCCTTATGCTGATAGGTCGGTCGCACTAGAGCTTATTCAAGAACTGGAGCTTCACAGAGCGGTTAATCTTATTCAGGCGGCGCGACTGAGACTCATACGCGATCGTCAGCAGTTGGACTTCACAGAGGTTTGGACCAGTCTAAAGCGCAGTGCTCGCGAAGTTATCGTGGCAGGGCACGAGGACGATTGGTTGCGAGATCTTGACTCCGCGTTTTTCGGCGTTATGGCTTCGCTGTTCTCGGATGCTCCTGAGGATAAGGTCATTGAGGCTATTGGCACTCCTTCCTTCTGGATTGCGGGAGGTGATGCTCCGTGGATTCGGCGACTCAAGAGGTCTATGGAAAGGTCTCAGGGGGTCCTGGTACATCTGTGCTCAGGCCTGCAAGACTGGGTGCACCGCCCAAGGAGTGATCATAGAGTGCTTTCGATTGACATTGCAAACGGCCACGACCTTCTTAACAATGGAGTTTGGAGCTATTTGACCAGGCTTGCCAAGTTGGGCTTGATTCGGGGGGTAGTCGGTGGAGTGCCAAAACCTTCTGATTGCAAGGGGTCCCGTATACGCTGTCCTGTCGATGAGGGTCGTTGGACTTTGTGCTCTAGCGCAAGCGGTACATGGTGATGCTTTCGTCGCGCTCACAGCTTCTGGCCATGACCCGAGGCCACTTGATGCGAATGATACTGATAATGCTCATGATCGTGATGGGCTGTCTAATCCCGAGGATTCTAGGTATGAGAGCACAGCCTTTCCTGAATGGCCCATAATGGACAAGCTTCGCCAGATCGCGGGATTCAGGACTGCGGAGTGTGATCAGGGTTCCTTTCGAGCCATTCGATCCAAACCTGTAGATGTCCTCACGACATCGTGGGACCTTTATGTTCTGTTGCATCGTCGTGTTCTTTTGAATCGGCATGATGATCGGTGGGCCCCTGGACTGGTCTTGGCAGTTCTTAAGGCATGGGACATCTGGATCACAGATAAGGCCGAGGATAGGCGTCGGCGTGCATATGAGCAGAGTATTTACATTGCTGAAGCGTCGCGCGGGGCACATGATTCATTGCTTGAGGTGCGGCAGTGGCTAGTTGAGGATCGCGGGGAGTTTCCAGAACAGGTCATTCCGAGGATAAGGCCACTCCGTCAAAGACCAGGGCAATATCGGCCTCCTGCAATGAGGCTACCTGTGCACAGACTGTCGGCGATTCGTTTGAGTGATGCTGAGTTGGAGTATAAGAAACATGTTGAGAGGGGTCATTTTCCTTATCGCGCTGATTGCCGGGAATGCTTACGGGGAGCAGGGAAGAGGAGGCCTCATCGAAGCCGGGGTCCCACAGTGGATTCTTTCAGCTTGGCTGCCGATCTGGGAGGGCCGTACGTTGCTGGATTGTCGGAGCTCTCGCCTTTGAAGTGTATGCCTAAGCCAAGGTATCTGTTTGTTGCTTGCTACACTTTTCCGATAGATGAACAGACTCAGGAGTTTCTGTGGGAGAGCAGTAAGCCGTCGGAGGTGGCTGGGATTCAAGACGCAGCGGACCCCGACGATACGCAAACCTGTAGCCCAGCTGGTCAGATAGATGGTGTTGGTAGGCCGTCGGATGACGCGATTCCGGAGGACTGTGTGGAGTATGAACCATCAGATGATGACGTAGATCCTGAATCGGGGAAGCCAGGTGGGATGCCGGTAGGAGTCACAGACGATAAAGGCGTGCCTGAGTATGATCCGGAATCGGGGAGGCCGGGCAGGATGCCCAAGGAAGTGACGGACGATGAAGGTATGCCCGAGGCTGATGATGCAGGGTTCTTTGACACAGAGGCGGTTGATGCGGTTCCTAAGGTGTGCCGAGTTTGCCAAGAAGAGGCAGAGGACAACACTAGGTATTGGAAGCAGTGCTATGCTACCAAAGTACATGGAATTAGCATGCGGCGCCTTGTGTTTGTTGAAACGCTTCCGAGGCGTACCAAGGAGGAGGTTTCGGCAGCGTTATCCCGAACTCTGACGAAACTGCATCAGTGGCATTTTCCGGTCTTGCGATTGCACACGGATAGGGGAGGAGAGTGGATGAACAGGATGGTACGGAATGTAGCTGACAGCCATAACCTTGTTCATACTTGCACGGAGGGACATGATCCTTCAAGCAATGGACGAGCAGAATCGGCCGTAGGGTTGATCAAGGCTGCTATTCGTTCTCGTCTTTCCACTCCTCCAGGGTTTGGTCCTTCTTATTGGTCGCTTGCCGTGCTGGATGCCGGAGAGGGCCTCTTGCGCTCAGAGCTTGCCAAATTTGATACATCAGTCAGATCTTTAATTCCTTGGGCCACGCAGGTGTGTGTACGTGAGAAGAAGAATGAAGAGAATCATTGGTCCAGTCGGTTTGTCAACGGTTTCATCGTGGGTCCTTCCAGTTACACTCCGAAGGGTTACACCATTGCATTGGAGCCTCTTGATGATCCGAAATTACGCATCCATCATGCGTGCGTGAATGGGTTTTATTTTCCGCCGAAAGTGTAGACAAAGTTTGTCGAAAAAGGAAAACAGTGTTTTCACTTGTGTGTGAGTGACACTAGACATACTTTGCCGTGCAGCTTTCGGCTTGGAGTTGGATCTGTGATCCAAAAAGTTTTTGTAGAGTAGCTTGTAGTGCTCCGCAGCAGTGGGGGTCGTCAGCGACGACTTTCCACTCCCTTTGATATAACTGTCAGTGCCAGTTATGGTTGACCAAGCAGCCCGCACGTATGCGGCTGAGTCGCCAGAGGCGCCGTACCCTAGAAGGGACGGTCGAGAAAATCAGTTGGCAGCGCCACAATGCCTGCAACGCGTGCGACAGTGTCGCTCCTGCCTCCGCTTTTTGCAGTGCAATCCAATATTTGTGCTAGAGCAGGCCATGCGTGAAGAAATGGCACAACAGGAGATAAGTTATCTCCTTTGGGCCCTAAGCTGTGCCATGCGGGTAGACCCCGCGGTCGTCAGCGACGACCACGAAGCCCTGAATCGAGCGGGGGAAGGAGAGTCCAAAGTTTGGCCTCCCTTCTACCCTTTTGCGCAGATGCAAGGGGAACAACCGGACACCTCAGGCAGTGCCTACCCGATGCACCGGTATACTATGTCGCAGCGCGACGTGCCTATGCGGCCAGCGGCCACGCCTGGCTGGCCGTATACCGGCCTTTTTGACTGGCCCCCCAGTGGGGAGGAAGATAATGTCCCCAAGCTCCAGTGGAGACTCAATTGGGTGGACGCCCTAGAGGGCCACGTTGCTCCTAAGGTTGAAGCCAGCGGCTTCCATTGGCACCCAGAGGGTAAGGGCAAAGGCAAGGGCGGTTGGGTCAAGATTCTCCCTTCGGAGAAGAAAAAGAAAAAGACCCACAAAGCTGCCAGTGGCAGTACAGACCCCACCGCCTCGTCCAGCACTGCTCTGCCGACAGCGTCGGCATCAGCCTCGGACCCTCCCTTGCCGCCGCCAGCGGCCGCCCCTACCAAGCCCGCTGCGGCCACAACAGGCAACCCGCCCGCGGCCGAAGCTGCCGACGTCGCCCCGCCAGCGGCGGAGCCGGCCATTGAAGTTATCGACACTGACAGTGATCAGAACTCGGGAGACTCCGAGGTTTCCTTGGCTAGCAGCCAGGCCGCAACGGCAGTGCCGTTCGCGCCGAACGCCAACACTGTGGTCGTTTCCAGACCGCAGCGTCGCAATCGCCAGCGAGGCTGGCAGTTTCAGCCTGGGGAGGACCCCCAAAACAACGATTGGCGTAACCTCGGGTCAGCGACCGACAACAGGTACCCCGGCCTGCGTGCGCTAGTAACGCACGCCAGAAGGGTCTCGCCGCACCTGCACGTCACAGACGTGCATGAATGGCCCTACTGGGCAACCCCCAACTCAGAGAGATGGGAGAGATACCCGGAGAGGCGCGGCGACCTCATGTGTTGCATGCCTTGCGCGCAGCAGGGCTGCCTCTCCCAGGGCATGGCGATTTGTGGGCGGCGCTGCTCAGTGGGCAGGAGCCCCCACAATCATCACGAATGCGACAACTGCTATCGCAGCAGCCGGGGTCAGCGACCCCGAAACCGCGGCGCCAGGGGCGGCCGTCGTTAGGCACTGAGTGCAGCGGGTAGCTGCTGGCCTCTCAGCGAGTCGCCCTCCCGTCGGTGCAGTGCACCTCCTTTTGGTTCACCGCCGACAGCCCGGCAGCCTCTTCAGGGCGGGCGTTTCCGAGGTACTTGGAACCTCGCCCACAGCGGCGGGCCGACGGCATGCTTTGAATGGCGGCAAAAGATCGCCGCTAGCCTTTTTCAGTCGTGTGTCACGCGAGCCTGGTAGGCCTCCTCAGCTGAGTCAGCTTCTTCAACCGTGTCGGTTCTCAAGCAGTGCTTTCATACCGCAGCCTTTTTCAGCTTAGTAAGTCGCCCCCCCGTGCCCACACAACCCCGCTTTCAGCGGAAGCCTCTGTCTGCCTTCAGCGATGGCGAACCCGACAAATGAGCAGATGCTGCAGGCGCTCAGCGCAGTGCCGGAGGCCCAGCGGGCCGCCATCTACGAAGCCGCCGTCTCCCTATCAGAGATAGGGGACGTGGTGGTGAATGCGGCAGAGGCAGCGGAACTCGCTGGTTGGACGAAGCCCGCCAGTGGCGGCACAGAAGCCAATGCAGTCGCGCTTCAGCGACTTCTGCTCGGCTACGAGCCCCCAGTGGTGCCGGCAAACACCGAGCCGCCAGTGGCGGCGCGTGGTGTTTCTTCCGACGGCCACCGCAGCGCGGTGGACAGTTTGCCTCTTTCGACGGCTGCAGCGCAAGCCTCGCGACAGCGCTCCCCGACCAGTCCCGCTGAGGACGCGGGCTCTGGTATCAAAGAAGAACCGCTTCCAGCGGAAGCTCCCTCGGCAGCGCCTGAGGATATGGACGTGGAGGAGCCCAGCGGGCGGCGGGATGAAACAGAAGACGACCAGGCTCCCGCTCGGAGGAGTCGGAGTCGGAGAGCGACTCCCCGCCACCGCCAGCGCAGCCGCATCCTCCCCTGGAGGGCAAGGTAGCGCGCAAGTCCTCCAGCCCGGCAGTGCCGGCGGCCGACAGGAACCAGGCGCCAGCGGCGCCTGCGAAAGCTGCCGCCCCCCGCCACAACAAGCGGCCTCCCCCACCGCCAGTGGCACGCCGTGGGGAGAGCTCCCGCCCGCGTCCCTGCCAACAGGCCCAGCGCAACAACCCTGCTGGCGTCGCTGGGACCCGGGCCAGCGGCCCGGCATCAGACGACAACACTGATCGAGACGATCAGGAAGATCGCCCGCCAGCGGCGGCGCGTCCGCCAGCGGCGGAGCTGCAGCGAGTCTTCGCATGTTCGGTCTGCGACAACATGCAGATGAACATCTGGAGCGATCCGTCATCGGAATTCGTATGCAGTGCATGCGGCGAGCTCCACCCCTTCAAGGCAGCAGTGCATGCCTATGATCAGCCCAGCGCCAGTGGCGCTGTGGGACAGTTTACAGGCGAGCGCCGCAGCAAGGCCTGGCAGTGTCCAGAATGCGGCGTGATGCATTGCCCACGCTGCGCAAAGAACTACTCTTGCCCAGGCACTGTCCCGCGGACAGACGGCAAGCTCGAGTACAGGGGCGAGCGCCGCCCTACTAGGGGGCCGCCCGAGTCCCTTCGGCTGACCTTGCAGCGCGAGGCAGCCGAAGCCCGTGAGCGCGAGCACCGCGAACGGGAGGCCCGCCGCAGAGACGGCAAGGGCAAGGGCAAAGGCAAGGACCAGAGGTCCCGCCGTGACGACGAGGACCGGGACCAGTGGTCCCGTGGTCGCTGGTCTTGGGACCACGACCGGCGCTGGAACCACCGCGACTGGTAGTGACGCCAGCGGCGTTTTCCCGTGCCTTCCGAACAGTGTTCGGACACAGTTTTGAAGGGCCAGTGGCCCTTTCTTCTGCGCCCGTTTCACACAGGTGCAGAGCACAGTAGTGCCGGCACAGTCCGGCCACAGGAGCCTCCGCTGCTCACCGGCCTATCTGCGGATCGCAGAAGGCAGGTGCAGCGCACCTTGACTAGCGGGCTCAGCCCAGCCACTCGCACCGCGAGGTTGGAAAAAGAACACCGCAGGTTGCGTGTGCACACAGACCTTGTAGGGCTGCAGTTTTCTTTTGCCTAGTAGGTTTCTACGCAGTGCTTCAAGACCTGGTAGGTCTTTTGGAGGTAGCTCTAGGTGCAGTGCCACCAGCGAGGCCTTGAGTTCTCCAGTGCGTGATCGCCGCAGCCTTTTAAGCCTCACTTCCTTCTCAGCTCTCTCCTCCTCCTCTCCTCCCTCAGGACTGCCCGGGAGGGTGCGGGTCGCAGCGCGTCGCTTCAGTTGAGCTTTCCAGAGTGAGTGCGCTTGTGTTCTTGTGCTGGTAGCCCTTTCTTGCAAGCCACCTGGACGACAGCCGTTGGCTTGAGCAGTGCTCCTCTTCCTTGTGTCAAGGATGCTGCCCAGGGGCAGCGCCCCGGAGGGCGACTTCAACGACCAGGTTAGTAACCTCTGGTCGTCAATACCACGCCGAGCTGGTGCTCGTCAGCCGTGGGAATCAGCCTCATGGTTCGCGCGAAATGCAAGCTGGCCCTGGGAGCTGTCAGTGACTCGCCCCGCCTCTGTGGGCCCCGTGCCAGTGCTGCACGAGTCCAGCTTGATGCTCAAGCGGAAAGCTTCCGCTAGCACCCAGCCGCTAGTAGCGGAAGACACTGCCTTCGCACTTAAGGTCTGCTGCCGTCGTACAGCGTACGAAGGCGACCGCCGCGACAGCGCGGTTTTCAAACTTACGGCCTTGGTAAAGGCATGGCCAGAGGCCTTTGAGATCGTCTCACAGTGTGCCGACGAGGCTGGTTGCGTCGACCTGGACGAGCTTGACTTCAGCATCGAGGCAGCGCTCAGCTATAAGGCCACCAACACAGTGGTACGCCGCCTCAACTCTCTCAGCAATTTTGTCCAGTGGGCAAACTCGCAGGACCCAGTGGTGGTGCCCTTCCCTGTGTCCGAGCGCGCCACTTGGCGCTACATCCAGTGGATGATGCGAAATGGAAAAGGGGCTAGCAGCCCCTCGAGTTTGATTCAGAGTCTGAACTGGTGCTCGGGAGTCTTCGGTCTGTCCTTCGAGTCGGAGGTGACCAGCTCCCGTATCGTTGGCCTTTGTAAGAGCACGGAAGCCAGTGCGCCTCCACCGAAACGGGCCCCGGCCCTTAAGGCCTCAGAGGTGGCCACTCTAGAGCGCGTTGCGCTGTCTGGCTCTGTGTACGACAGTGTCGTGTCTGGGGGCTTGTTGTTCATGCTCTTCGCATGCGCCCGCGCCAGCGACGCGGCCCGAGTTGCCTCCTTTTCGGTCGAGCTCCCAGAGGACCCCTGCGCCACAGTGTGGATGCAGGCGAATGTGCACAAAGCGAAAACCGCCGTAGGGGCTAGAAGCCGCCTGCTGCTCCCGCTGGTAGCCCCGGTGGTCTTCTTCGAAGAGTCGTGGGTGAGTCAGTGGCTCGCCAATCGAGAAAAGCTGGGTCTCAGCTCCAGCGGAGAAATCCCGCTGGGGTCAGTGATCCCTGCCTTCACATCGGATGGTGATCTAGCGGATCGCCCGATGAATTCTCAAGAAATCACCTCCTGGCTGCGCAGCGCGCTGTCGAACGCTGGCTGTGAAGGCGCAGAGCGCCTCAGCAGTCACAGTCTAAAAGCGACGTGCCTCACCTGGGCCTCGCAAGCTGGCGTCAACCTGGACCTGCGCAGGCTCCTCGCCCACCATGTCCACGACAGTGCCCGGAGCACTGAGACGTACAGCCGAAACGTGCTCATCCCCGCAGCGCGGGCTCTGGAGGAGGTTCTCATTGCCATCAGAGATGGCGACTTCCTTCCCGACCAGCCGCTCGGGAAACAGTTCGCGCTGCCTAGCAGTCAGCTTAACCTGAAGCGAGAGAACCTTAGCAAGGTCTCTCACAGGAAAACCTCCTCTGGCTCGGCACCCCCAGTGGGGGTGGAAGCCCTGAAGGTTTCGCAGCAACAGGAGCTCAGCGACACAGAAGACAGTGCCAGTGACACTGACAGAGAAGACGAGTTCGTCGCCGAGCCCGAGGTAGAGGAGCACCCTCGCCTCAGAAGGGAGGTGCAGTGCACCCTCCCAGACTGGGCCTTTTCGTGGTGTCATCTTGCCAGTGGCAAGCTCCACGCGAGCCGCGGCGAGAACGCCAAGAGGCTTCTCTGCGGTCGCTGCTTAAATGAAAAGTATACGAGTTGCGAAGTTCGCGAACTCGCACCAGGCCGACCGCACTGCAAGACTTGCTGGAGCAGCAAGTCTTTCGATGCAGAGTGAAAAAGAGAGCGAGTTCACGAGCCTGTCCGTCCTAGTAGGGTCTTGCAGTCTGCTCCGCGTTTGCGTCTCTCTCTCTTTTTCATCTTCGCTTGCCCTGCAGGACAATGGCGAACCTCGTCGACAGTGTCGCGGAATTCTCCAGCAGAGCTGGACAACTCCTAGGAGCCGCCGAGTCGGCGAAGCTCCTTGCGGCAGACATCCGCACTTTCGGCACGCTCGCGTACAGCGTCGCCGACCAACCCGACCGCATCAGCGATGCGAAGTTTGAAGAACTCATCAAGAAGGTCTTCGGGGCGGCAGAGCCGACCTTAGGCACCAAAGCCGCAGCGCGGCGTCTGGCCTTCGAAAGCCTCACCTTCAGCATCCAGGACCTGAAGATGAGGGTAGAGGGTGACAGCGTCACCCCCAAGAGTCTGCCCCTGCACGAGCGCGAGGAGCGCCGCGCCGCGCAAGTCGCGCGCCTCCGGGGCGTTGTCATCGAAGGTGACTACGACCCCGCGCACAGCCTCGTGGACAAGGCCGCGCTCATGCTGCAGGACGGCATCGTGCGTTACATCCCGCCGTCGCAGTGCGTCAGCCGGGATGCCGAAATCGCCTCAGTGAGGCGTGACAAGGACTTCCTCTCCCTAGAGTCTGGGGAAATCACAGTAAAGAAAAAGGAGCACAGCGTGCACGTCGAGATCGGCAATGAGCTAAAGCTCACGCAGGCGCTCACGCGCAGAGGTCTCGCGCTCGACAGAGTCGGCGTGTTGGATTTCACGATTCACGAGAGACTCGTGAGACAGTTCTTCTCCGTCCTGAACCGGCCAGCGCCGCCGGGGATGGAGCGCGGCAACAGTTGGCACGTAGTACGGGCCGATAAAGAACTGTGGACGCTGCTCGCGCGAGAGTGTCGCAAGGGTTGCAAACCGGACAAGGATGGTAAGAGGCCACTAGATTCTCTAGTAGAGAACATGTGGTCCGATCCGATTGTCACGCTGCACCTGCTCCCCTCGCCAGTGGCGGACAGGGGTCGCAAGGGCAAGGGCCGCAGCTTTCCGCGCAGCGAAGAAGACCGCAGTCGTAGCACGACCGGCAAAGGCAAGAAAGGCGGCAAGAAAGGCCGCGGAAAGGGCAAGGGCAAACGGCACGAGAGCGCAGACCGCTCCAGGCCGCCGAGCATGCCCAAAGAGCTCCGCCACTTGAACAGCGTCTCCAAGTCGGGCAAGCGCCTCTGCTACGGTTTCAACCTGCAGTGCGGGTGCGACCTGGAGACCTCCGGATCCCCCAAGCAGTGCGACAGGGGGTTGCATCAGTGCATGAGCTGCGGCAGCACCGACCACGGTGCCGCAGATTGCCCCAAGAACGCAGGGGCCGCCTGACTAGGCACCCCTGCCCTGAGCGCGGCAGAGCCGCATCAGCCCTCGGCCACTGCGCCCGCAGCTCCTGGCCCAGCAGCGCTGGGCCTCCCTGCCACCGCGCCAAGCGCAGGGCAGAGCCCTGAACCCCCTGCCTCGGCACCGTTGCCGCACTCGCCTGCAACAAGTAAGCCAGGATGTGCCACAGCTGCGCCGTCGCCTGACGCAGGGTTACCGGCAAACGCCGACCCCCCAGCGCTCCTGTTGTCGGAACAGCACAGCGTGCCTGCAGACAACGCTCCGGGAGTTCCTCTCCCTGAGCCCGTTCCGAAAGCGACCCCTCGGCCGCCACTGTTTGTGGAAGTTTTCTGCGGCCTCGGTCGCCTTAGTAAGGCAGCCATCGAGAAAGGCTTCTCGAACGTCGCAGTGGATCACAAGACGAAGGCCAGAGGCCTCAAGGTCCTCCAGCTCGACCTCTGTACGCAGCTGGGTCGCAACCTGCTGAGGGCAGTGCTCTCACACCAAGACCTGAGATGGGTCCACTGGGCCCCGCCGTGCGGCACCTTTAGCAGAGCTAGAGAAATTCCCAGGCCAGGAGCGCCGGGCCCTTTGCGCAGCGAATCGCGCCCAGCAGGCCTCCGAGGAGCAGACGCAGCACGAGTTCGCAGCGCGAACAGCCTAGTCGCTTTCATGGCACAGTGTTGCCACTCTCTGTCGCAGCGCGGCGTTTGCTGGTCCATAGAAAATCCAGCCCGTAGCCTCCTTTGGAGGATGCCCTGCCTCAGAGAGGCCTTGCAGTCAGCTCACAGAGTGGAGTTTGACGCGTGCATGTTCGGAAGCATGCGCCGCAAGCGTACTGCAATCCTCTCCAATTTGGATTGGTTCTCTGGTCTCAGCAGAGACTGCGACGGAGGCCATAAACACCTGCCTTGGGGCAGAGCCTCAGTGGATGGCTCCACAGTGTGGTCCACTTCCCTAGAAAGCGCCTACACCACTCAGCTGAGCTCGGTCTGGGTCTCCCTCGCGGCAGACCAATGCGCAGCAGCACTCCAGGCAGCGCCTCTCAGTCGCAAGCGTCTGCGTCGCCTGCGCTACGAGCCAGACTTCAGTGACAAAGTCACTCTGCAAGGCCCCGCAGCGCGGTGCTTTAGAGGCTGGAAGACCCCCCAGAAGCTACCACAGTCGTGGACTTGCTTCCCAAAAGGCTCCAGACTCATCCAGTGGATCGAAGCCTCCCAGAAGGCCATCATCGCCATCCCGCTGCAGCCTCTACACTGGGTGCGCAGAGCGCATCTCATAGATCACCCAGCCAGAGACATTGAGGCAGTGCCTCTATCCCTCAAGCGTGCCATCGCAGCCGAAGTGCACGAAGACACTGTCCTGCTGGCCAAGCGTCGCACGTTGGCATCGATGCATATATCGAGAACTTGCACAGAGTGCCAAGCCCTCGAGACCGGGGTACGTTCCTCTAATGACGCTCAGGTGAACAGTGTCACCAAGCCCAAGCAGACAGTAGCTTTAGCAAAGCTTCTCAATGAAATCGACTTCCCGGACAAGACCTTGGCACAGCAGGTGCGGGAAGGCTTTCCCCTGCTTGGCTGGATACAACCCAGTGGGTTGTGGCCAGTGCAGATTCTGCCTCCTTCTCTAGATGAGAAGTCGATTCTGGAAAACGCCCATAGCATAGGCATGCGCGGCGTCCGCAGCGCTCTACGCCCCTCGCAGGAAGGGGTTTCGGACAGAGTCTGGGAAAGCACAATAGAAGAAGGCCAGCAGGGCTGGCTCTCTTTGGAGGACTTTTCTCCGGAAAGTCTGCACGAGACGATAGTATCGTCTCGCTTCGGTGTCGTGCAAAAGGGCAAGGTGCGCCCCATTGATAATTTTAAGAGCAGCTTTATCAACAGCTGCTGCGGGACCACAGAGAAGGTCCAAGTCGATAGCATCGACGAGCTCCTTGCCGTGTGCCTCGAGTGGCTGCGCCAGGGTGTGCCCGCAGAGCGGGCCCACCGCATAGTAGGCAGGACCTGGGACCTCAAGAGTGCCTACAAGCAGCTTGCAGTGCAGGCCGCACACAAGAAATTCGCGTGCATCGTCATGGTGGACCCACAGAGTGGGAAGGTCAAAATCGCCCACCTACACAGCATGCCTTTCGGCGCAGTGGCTGCCGTGCACGCTTTCCTCCGCTGCAGCGAGGCGCTGAAGGCCATCGGCCGCGAAAAGCTTGCTTTGGTCATGACGAGCTTCTTCGACGACTTCACCGTTCTTACGCGCAGCGCGCATTCGAAGCTCGTCACGTTGGCAGTGTCCAACCTTTTTAACAAGCTGGGCTGGCAAGTGGCCACAGAGCCCAAGAAGAACGCCGACTTCAGCGAAGTCTTTGACGTGCTAGGCGTGCGAGTCGACTTGTCCAAGCAGCACCTTGGAGAAATCTCCGTGAGTAACAAGCCGACCCGTGCAGCAGAGCTGGGATTGGTCCTCAGCGAGGCCCTCGCCCGGGGCAGCATGTCCCCCTTGGAAGCGCAGAGCCTGCGGGGCAGGCTCATCTTCGCTGAGCAGCAAGCCTGGGGTCGCAATACTCGCATGGCAGTGATCTGCGTAGGCGACGTCCTTGGGGACGGACCAGAGCAAGTCCCCCTCACCGAGCAGCAGTGCCAAGCCATGGCGTTCCTGCTGCAACGAGTAGTGCACGGTCCGCCCAGGACAGTGTCCATCCATGCGCGCAGGAAGGTGCATCTGTACATCGACGGGGCCTGCGAGTGGGAGACCCCGCGACTGGTGCCCAAGTGTGGCCTCGGAGCAGTGCTCATTGGAGAAGGCATCGCCTTCACCTGGGGGCTTCAGATCAGCAGCCAGGTTGCAGCCCAGTGGGCTGCCAGAGCACAGAAGCAGCAGCTGGTCTACGAGTGCGAGCTGTTGCCCTATTTGCTTAGCCTTCAACTGTGGGCCAAGCATATAGCAGGCAGTGACCTGTTCGTCTGGATAGACAACGACGCAGCGCGTACCTCCTTACACAAGGCCTTCACACGCAAGGTAGAAGGTGCAGCGATAGTCTCGCAAGCGGTGGACTTTGAAGAGTCTCTGCAGTGCAGGGCTGCTTTCTTCCGAGTTCCGACAGACAGCAACATCGCTGATGGCCCCAGCAGAGACTGGTGGGAAGAGACCGAGAGGCTAGGCGCAGCGCGCCAATACCTGCCTCCCAACGCAGTGCCGTTGGCTTTGTCACTCGGCGCGGACTAGATGGGGGGTGAGTAAGGCTTCGAGTGCCTTCAAGGGGGGTGAACCAGTCGTTCGCCTTACCATCGACCAGCGGTCGAGTTTTGAATCGAGATGCCAGTGGCATCGTTTCGTCAGTGCCCGAAGATCGGGCCCGAACTGACCCCCCATGTCCGCTAGGAGAAAAAAGAGAGTGTTTTTGCACAGGGTTCCTCTGCAGCGCAGTTAGGGTTTCCCAAACGCGCGCTAACGGAAGTTTCGTTGGAAAATAAGCATCCATCATGCGTGCGTGAATGGGTTTTATTTTCCGCCGAAAGTGTAGACAAAGTTTGTCGAAAAAGGAAAACAGTGTTTTCACTTGTGTGTGAGTGACACTAGACATACTTTGCCGTGCAGCTTTCGGCTTGGAGTTGGATCTGTGATCCAAAAAGTTTTTGTCCCACCCACCACACCCTGTATAGTATGCGGGGTCCGGGACACCGCTTCGGCAGCAGAGCTGCCAGGAGCAGCGCTCCTATGTTCTCTCTCGCAGAGAGGCGTAAGCACAGAGTGCGCTCTTGTACATAGGCCGTAGGCCGTCAGACTACAGAGTAGCAACTGGTAGCTGCAGTGACCCAGTAGGTCAGAGAATGTTTCACCTTATCTTCCCGTGGTACGGGTTATTCCCTGGTAGGGGGGGTGAACCAGTCGTTCGCCTTACCATCGACCAGCGGTCGAGTTTTGAATCGAGATGCCAGTGGCATCGTTTCGTCAGTGCCCGAAGATCGGGCCCGAACTGACCCCCCATGTCCGCTAGGAGAAAAAGAGAGTGTTTTTGCACAGGGTTCCTCTGCAGCGCAGTTAGGGTTTCCCAAACGCGCGCTAACGGAAGTTTCGTTGGAAAATAATGGTATCTACAACTATCAGGTTGAACCGACCGTTTAACGCTCTTCCAATTACCCTTCCCGGCGAGGTCTGGCGGGTTGATCCCGACCGCCGGACTCGAGGCAAGACAAGCCTGATACCCCCGAGGGATACGGACGCCGCTTTAGGAGACTTAGCTGTGGTAGGTGGAGAGGTTGCACGTGTGTCGGAAGCCGGGCATGACCGGCTACATGAGGCCCCGGGTGCAACGGTGGTCGGGGGTGCGGCGGATGTCACTGACGATGGGGATTTGTTTCCTGAGCTTTTCGCTCCTTTGGCATTGCGCAGAATCCGGGGCGGAGACCAGGGTTTTAGTGTTGAAGTGTCTGAGGGGGTAGCCAAAACCATGTTGGAAAAGCATCAGTTGGACACCCTTGAAGTTGCGAGCGTAGTGTATACATCTCTGTGTAGCACAGCTAAGAAGGGTAGCCGAAGCATTGATGCTGATGTGCTGGGCAACTCTCTTTCGTGGGTTATCTCCTTCGGAGCGTTCTGCCGAGGATCGCAGGTTGGCCTTATTACGGCTACTAAGGTGCGTCCCATGTTGCTTAGGCTGCTCAATAGCTTGGTTGCGAGCTTCGATGCCGCGCACGAGTGTACAGCATTGCGGATTTCGTTTAATGCAGTGGCTGAATTGCATCGAGATGTTCATAATCAGCATGGTTACCGAAACATGGTCGTATGTCTTTCGGAGTTTGCGGGGGGCAGAGTCATTACACCGGATGGGCCATTGGAGTACAGCGGTGGCAAGGCCTACATCGATCCGCTTGTTCCTCATGGCGTGGAGCCAGCTATAGGACCTAGGTTGGTTGTTGTTGCATACACTCCGGGTTTTGCTGCAAAGCTTTCCGTTCTAGACGTTCACACTTTGTTGTCCTTAGGCTTTAACGTTCCTGCTCCGTATCGCCCCAACCCTTTGGCACTGAAACCTTCTGTCAGGGCCTTGCAAGCTAGAGTCCAGGATGAAGTGCAACATGGGGGAGTCCGCGGTACAGATGGTGCTCTAGAGTGCCCGTGCGCGGCAGTAGAGCCAGGACAGGAGCTAGGAGAGGATAGCGCCCGATACTTTGTGTGTGTGCCGTGTCAGCAAGTGCGGGGCCACCCGATCGGACATCGGGGGGGAGTCTTGAGGCTGCCTTTGAATGCGGTGACCGCCATGATATGCTGGACTATTATGCTGGTTATCGTGGTGTGTGTGATTCATTCCGAACTTACCGATGTGACTATCAGTCGCAAAATGCCATGTCAGTGCTTGGGTGGATGGCCCAGTACGAAAACATGAGAGTGGAACCCACAAGCAAAATGATTAAGGTAGTCCGGCTTAGGAAGTTGGCTGAGGCTATCGATCCCGATTTGGATGTCACGACTAGGAACCTTATGCAGTTGCAGGTTGAGGCTGCGCTTGAAGAGTTGGGGACGAACGATCTTCCCATCACTGGGGAGCCTGCTCCGGATATCTTGCTGCAAACTCAACAGGTTTCCTTAAATGAAGTGCGGCAGGACTTGTCTGCATGGAAGGATGCAATCGCGGAGGAGCTTACTGCTTTGATTACCGTGCATCAGGCTGTCCGTTTGATTACGAAGGCGGAGTTGCAGGAATTAGAGTCCAGTGGTGTAAGGGTGCAGGTAGTGCCGGGGAAGTTGGTGTTCTCCATTAAGGCTCCGGATAGGCGTAAACGAGCGCGTCTAGTGGCCTGTGGAAATTACCTCCCGGACGCTCAATCGTCACATACAGGCCTTATCAACCCGGCATCGTCAAGTTCGTCAGGTCCTTCTTCCACGGCTGCTAAGGCAGAGAGTCGGAGAGAGATTTATGCCAGTGGCTTGGAGGCTGAAAGCTTGCGGTTACAACTGAGATGGGCAGCAGGTTCTCGGTGGGATGGAGTAGTCATTGACGTCAAAACGGCGTTTTTGCTTGCGCCAGCTCGGCGACGAGACGGTTCCAAGATTGCTGTGGCAGTTCCTCGTTTGATAATTGATGCGGGACTTCTTGATCCCCAAACCTATCTTCTGGTAGACCGCGCACTTTATGGACTCGTCGAGAGTCCGGCTGATTGGTCGGTGTATCGTGATTCCACATTGGCTCAGTGGTCGTGGACTGGACCCGGGGAGAGTTTGCGCAAACTGCGACGATCTGAGGCCGATCCCTCAATCTGGTTTGTGCTGGAAGCTCTTGAAGGTAAGACTGGGTGTATCGAGTTTCGAGACGAATGGGGAGAAATATTAGCCATCTTGGGAGTGTACGTTGATGATCTTCTCTTGACTGGGGCAACGGACGAACTTTCTTTCATGATAGCGGCGTTTGGCGGCCTCTGGAAAACCAGCGAGCCGAACTGGCTGAATGATGGTTTGCGCTTCTGTGGCATTGAGGTTGAGCGGGGAAGTGATGGAGCGTATCACCTACATCAGACCTCGTACTTGAGTGATCTGGTATCTCGGTATGCATTGCCTGTCGAGTCTTCTCTTCCGGACTTTAAGACCGGTTACGAGGAGGAAGAAACGTTGAGTATTCCTCTTCTGCGCCGTGCGCAGAAACTAGTCGGTGAGCTGCTCTGGCTATCGGGGAAAACACGTTTAGACGTGTCATACACCGAGAGCAAGCTTGGCCAATACTGCTCAAGGTGCCCTTCTTCGGTATACAGGGATGGCTTGAAGACGCTGGCATATCTGGCGAGGACCTCCCATCTACAACTCCGGTATGGCTCCTTTGATGAACCTTGGCGCGGCCAGGAGCCACTAAGATGTGCACGGAGTCGATGTACGGTTGAGGGATGGTCGGACGCAAGCTTTGGTCAGGATGACGGTGGCCGAAGCCATACAGGTATTCTGTTGGTGATCGCAGGCGGTGCGGTCAGCTGGCACAGTAGCCGTCAAACGCTGACGGCACTTTCAACGGCCGAAAGCGAAATCATTGCCGCCGTGGACAACATGGTGTTGGCAAGAGCATTGACTCCCCTCTGGGCGGAGATGTGCCGGCAAGAGCTGCGGTGGACTCAATGTATCGACAATGCTGCATGCATCCAGCTACTTATCATTCCCGGAGGAGCGTGGCGGACGAGACACCTCAGACTACGTGCGAGACACTTTCATGAAGCTATATCAGACGAGGCATTGATGATCCAACATTTACCAGGCATTGAAATGATTGCCGATTGCCTTACAAAGGCGATGCCAGAATCCGGTTGTACTTCTCCTTGACTTGATAGGCTACGTATGGAGTGAGGGCTCGGAGGCATCACATGATGAAGCAACTCATGTGCTGTGTGAGTCTAGTTGTGTTTATGCCGCACCGGCCAGCGCTGACCCTAGACTTGCCATGTTAGTTGCTGCACTGGCTATCGCCAGTCAGGTGGGGCAGGTCCAAGGCGCTCGTGTCCAGGATGATGACAATGATGATTCTTTTTCGGCTCTTTTGGAGTCCGAATGCTTGCTTGCGGTTGCGCTGATTGTCGCATGGGAAGTCGCTAAGTTCATTGCGCTGAAAGGCGTCAAGGGCGGAGCTTGGGCTCTTGGTCGGTTCCGGGCTAGGTTGTGTCCACGTAGGAGCCTCACTGGTAGTCATCAGCCCAATGTACAGACGGTCTCACTAGGACAGCATCAGGTGCAGTCCTACCGGAATGCGGCTTTGCGGCACATAGAGCAAGAGAGGCTGTATGGAAGGCAGCTGTTTGGAAGTAGCTTTGGCTGGGTTGATGGCTGGGTTGACCCTGGACCGTTTGACCGCTGGTGCTATGATGAATCAAGCCACGTGTTGGTTCGGTTCCACAGCTCGTCGAGATCGCAGCTGTTTCGTGCACCAGCAGAGATAGTCAACAGCTTTCCGTATGTGCAGCTGACAGGTCGTCGAAAGACCTGGTATCTCTACGAAGGGCATTTGCCTGACTACGTACTTGACACTACTGAGTTTGGGGCTCGTAAGCTGTCTCAGCTCTGGACGGGACGCACGGAGTTTGAAGTTGCGCGAAGGCGACCGTGAACTCGTGAAAGGCCTTGAGTCTCTATAGCCGGTCGCTGCAGGATCTTAAGTGCTCCTGTATAGATTCGCTGGCTACTTTTCCACTTTTAAAGCTAATGACACAGACCTCTTGAAGCCTTGCCGCTCGGAGGGTGATCTGAATGATCCGTATTTCTTCGTAGCTCATGTACGCCCGTTATTTCTGAACTAGCCTACCCTATTTTAGATCCCAGCATAGCTGGGAGGGGAGTGCAGATGCTCATCGAGCATACCTGGCTAGTGTTGGGCAGAGAAAGAGCTTGGAACATACCAGGCTAGTGTGGTGGACGGAGATCCAGCACCTTGCATACCCAGGTCGAACAGTTCACTGCACACTGAGGCCTTTTTAGCTCGAGAAATAGACCGTGCCTTGGATTTCAGTAAATTATTGTCTGTTTGTTTACTTAAACCTCTAAAGGGGTTGTACTTACAGCAATGACTTGGTCGCATGTTCACATGTATACACGTCTGCTGCTCATTGGCTCAAGTGGTTTTACCATACTTGACTCAAAGCTCTCTCTGCGTAGCAGAACAAAACAACTGCTGTCCGTGTTGCCCTAGATCCCACGGGACACAAACTGGTCATACACTCCCACAGGAGTAATCCTTAAGGGGTGTATCGGCTCACCCCCCCCCCAGCCCCTCCCTTCAGCCTACCCTTCAAGCCCCCCTTCAAGGGTCCGACCCTTCAGCCCCCCCCGTTCAAGCCCCCCTTCGTCGAAGGGGGGTGGGCCCAGCCCCGAACGGAGGGCCACTTCGCAACCCTGCCCTGGCCATTCGGCTTAGCGGCGGTGGTGGGGGGACGCTGTGCACCGTATTGCCCAAAAACCGTGCGACTAGCAATTTCCTTGGGTCATTCAGGTCGCTGTGCCGACGATGAGGTGCGGTGGAGAAAGTGACAGTAGCATCAGTGGCCGGGCATTGTGCTTGCAAGCTCTACATGGCCGTCGTGCACGACATTCTCTCCACTTATTGACTGGTTTCCGCTTTCCTCGCTGCAGCGTCGGCCCTTGTAGCGCAGGGTGACCAGCCATGTCCATGATCTCTGAGGATTTCGTGGCACAAGTCGTCACGTATGTTTCGGTGCTGGCACTGCCAAAGCTTTTTGGGCCCACCGTCGGCTGCCACTCGCAGCAGTTTGCAGAGTCCAACGCCGTGTCGTCGCAGACTTGGTGCAACGTACCTTCGTTGGCTACCGGGTCGCGACGAATTTCCAACTGATCGTGCGATTCCAAATGAGTGCCACTATTGTCCAATCGATCTCGATGCTGGCATCGGTGTCGCGCCTTGTTTATCGGGCCGTTCTCGAGCTCTACGAGGGCTCGGATTTGCTACATGCTGCGGCCAGCCCTTGGCTATCGGGGGGCCTGGCTTGGTGGGACTGCCATACTTCAGCATGGAGCCGCTGGACGGGCCTAATCCGCTACCGATTTGCGTCCCACCTTGCAGGGACTCTTCTTGTTCCAATTAGTCCTGGCCCTTCCGAGGCCCACTGCGGTGGGAAGCTGGGCATGGGCAATTTTGCATAGTTTGCTCGACTCTTCCCCTGTGGGGGTGCGGAGTGTGCTGGTATGGCCTTCATGCCCTTGCGAGACCAATTAGTGGGAAGCTGGGCCTTACACGTGGTGCTGTGACGAGGCTGCCTGGGTACGGCAAGTACCCTTCTACTTGCTACGCTACTTTGTGTGTGATCTCATGAGGCCCTTGCGAGGCCCACCTCGGTGGGAAGCTGGGCTATGTTAAATATTTTGCTTGCCTTGGCAGGCATTGCTCGAGTTGAGTCCTGGGCCTTCTCTCGCCTCAGACCAGCGCCTCAACGCCGTGGCATGGTGTCATGGGATACCAAACCCATGGCCGCGACGCTGATGACAGGCCCAATGGATTGTGCGATACATGGTGTCGCATGGTGCACACAATGCTGCATGGTTTTTATTATCAGTCATTTGCGATTTGCCCTTGCGAGCCTTGCCTTGGCAGGAAGCTGGGCCTGAATTCATCTTCAGCATATACCCTGGGCAAGCTCGTTGATGCTCGGATGTTTTGTATGGCGATTGGCCCTCCTATCTGGCCATGTCAAACCCTTGGGCTGCCAGGCTTCTGCACACTGAACTGGAGGGCTGTCTTGTGCTGCCAACCGTACCAAGGGAGACCATGCGTTTGCCATTGCGCGACTCAGTTTAACTGGGGAGCGGGGCGTCTGAGCGGGGGTAGCTGCTAGCCTTGTGCATATTGCCGAACGACGTCTGCCGGCTAAGTCTGCTAGTCGCGGCCTGTTTCACCAGTCTTTGCTTTGATTGTACAGTTTCTTTAGTTCTTGGCTTTCTTGTAGTTCTTGCTGGGACCGAGTGCAGCAACTTGCTGTCGTTGAGGCCCGCCCACGCCAAAAAATGACAGCAAAGCCTAAGCAGAAGACGCAAGAGTGCATGTAGATTCGCACTCGACAAGCCCCGAAAAATACTCAAATACTAAGCCATACAATAACTGCACTTTGTCTTTGAGCGAAAGCTGTTTAACTCGGTGAAAAGTTTGAAGACTTGCTGATTGAAGAATTTGGTTGGAGGCTTTTTGGGGCAAAGTGGGGGACCGTCTCCACGGCTGTGCAGGATGCACAACTCGGCGATTCTCAGTCACAGACGAACAGAGACCGGAGTTGGCTGTGCTGTCATTTTGGGTTCAGAAGATGTCCCGAAATGCTTGGGCAGGCGGCTCAGACTGGCGTCCTCGTCTTTGATGTCGTGTCTTGAGAGTGTTTCGGCCCAAGCGCAAGCAATCGTCACAGGGCCGTCACGATGCCAGGCCATTGCAACTTGCTCATCCTGGGCATGTTTGCCCTCTTCAGCTTGCCCACCGCAAAACCTTGTGAAGGATGTGAAGGCGAGCATGTCTTGGTTCAAAGAGGCGCTGCAGTTCGGGTGACCTCAAGTGTCGCTTTGAGGCTACGCGAGCGGTTGGCCATGAAGCCTGATGCGATCGAGCAAGCAGCTGTTTCTGCAGGGGTAGAGCTGCGCCCTGTGCACCACAAGCTGCTGGATTCCTTGCGTCGTGCTGGGCCAGCCTTGGTGCAGGCCAATCGAACAGGAGAGAGTGGTGGTGAATACATCAGGAGAATGGCAGGGGAGTTGGATGACTTCCAAAACGTGGGTGGCCTCATGGCGGAGGCCTCCGCACTCACAGGCTCTTTATTGGGCGACCTGATGGAAGGCCGACCAGTTGACATCCGCAGTACGCTGGTGTCTGCAGGTGGTCTGGTTGGGACTTTTATTGGGACTGTGGTTGGCATGGCCTTTCCCATGCTTGGCCTGTTTGTCACCATGGGAATCTCAGTACTCACAGGGATCTTCGGATCCAGCGGGGGTGACCAGTTGAGCGACGCGCTCAATGAAGCCTTGCAGGAGCTCTATGAGAAGATCATGGGCGAGGTGAAGGAATACGTGACGGAATTTGTGACGGACTATGTGAACTCAAAGCAAGCCCTCGAATTCCGCACGGAGCTCAACACATTGAAGAACGAATTAGGCTACATGCCGGAGATCTTCCAGGACTCTGAAGGGGTCGCCGCAGGCTTCGAGCCGCAAATGAGGTTGCTGTGGATGCTCATGGTTCAGCGTGACCTTGATTCGCTCCTTGCGCAGTTCCTTGGGGGCTTAGACTGCCTGCCAGCTACGTGGCCTCCGTCTGCAGCTTGCTTGACGTGGCACAAGCAGTGTACGCTTGTGGAGACCTTTGAGTTGGTGTTGTTGCAAGCCAACTTCATCCTTCAGATGGGTGAGCTCGAGCCCAGCTGGGGCAGGGTCTTTGCGAAGGAACATCAGAGAAAAATGGAAGACACAACACAGATTCTCTCTATGGCTCGCTGGATGTGCATGGCTGGCCGGCAGGAGAAGACCCATTTCTGGTTGGTGGATGACGCCGAGAAGGTGACCAAGTACGCAGAGCCCAAACTTCGGATGTTGATGTCTCTGAGCAGCAGCACCTCGCCCACTTATAGGAACTTCTTATCGTACAAGAAGGGGACAGAGGCGCTCTACAAGAACATGACCTGCCTGGACAATTCTTTGGGTGAAAGCGGAATCTACGGCATTTCATGTGGTAATGCTTCTCAGTTTCTACAGGGAATTCACCTTGGACTGCCCGGGCAAGTTCCACTATCCAGGATCGAGCATATGGGAGTGTACTTCTTTGACGGTTTTCCTCTGATAGCACAAGGTGCCCAGATGCAACCGCAATCCAGCCTGAGAGACCCTGCTGAGATTGAGTGCCAAGAGGCCTTTATTTCAAAGTTGAAAAAGATGGACTCGAACCTTTTTCATATTCAAGGCATGACGAACATGCCCTCGTGCATCTTACCCCCGTGCAGCCTCCAGCATGATCCCAAGCTCTCGGCGCTTCCGCGACGCTGTCTGGAGATAGACGCCAGCACGGCAGAGGCCATGTCGCCTTGGATCGGCTGCCCGGCTGGGATGTTTGTTTCCCGCCTGACTTTGACGCCGATCCACCAGTCGACGCCGACCTTTTCAATGAAGTGTTGCACTGTTCGCCCTTCGGCTTGCGAGGCCTAGCACCGGAGTGCTCGGCTGAATCAGCATGCAAAGTGTACCACAGAGTCGTTTATTTCACAGTGTTCAGTCTCAAAAGGTGTCGAGTCGAATCAGTCCACAAACTCCAGAATGCATGCGCAATTCAGCCTCAAGTAAAGCTGCGTAGTCTGAGGCGAGTGCTGCTTGGGTCCGTTTGATTGGAGCTCTCTCAGGTATTCCATGTCAGGCCTAATCCTTTGAAAGCATAAAGCATTGGCCACGCATGACTGGTGTGTTCGGACTTCCTGCATTTTCGTCCTAGCATGCACTTTTCCGACAGGTTCAAGAATCACAAGAAGCATAAGTGCAGCAACCAACTTACTGGGGTTGGGTGATTTCAGTTCCCGGAATGGTGGAGCCCTAACTAGTCATGTTAGTTGACTGCAGACCATTCGCACTGAAGTATCTGAGAGTTGGAGCAACACTGGCCCAAGTGCACACATGAGTTGCTACCGTGGGAATTATACCCGGGGCATGGAACTTTTATGGAACTTGCAGCTCCTTAGCTCGTGTCCTGCAACGCAAGGCAGCTGGCAAGGCTCCCGTTGATACTGGCCTTTGCCTCATGTTTCTGCTGTGGCATGGTCATTGTCAGCTACAGCTCTTTTCCAGTTCCCCGAGCTGCAGAGTCTTTTGCTGCGGAGAAGTATGTGGCTGGCAATCGTCTCTGTGTTTCGCGTTTGGGTACAGCCTTAGCTCTATGAATGCCAAAATGCCAGCCACGTGCTTGCATGCTTACTTCACCTTCAAGGTTATGTGTGTAGGCTAAGGCAAGAGCTGCTTGGGTCAGTTTGATTGGAGCTCTCTCAGGTATTCCAGGTCAAAAGGTCCCAGCATGAACTGATAACAGGTTCAAGAGCCAGAAGAAACATGAGGATGCAGTAACCCGGGTAACCAACCTGTTTTAGTTGACCGCATGCCATTCCCACTACCTGAGAGTTGGAGCTACACTGGCCCGAGTGCACACATGAGTTGCTACCGTGGGATATATACCCGGGGTATGGAACTTGTAGCCCCTAGCTCGTGCCCTGCAACGCAAGGCAGCTGGCAAGGCTCCCGTTGATACTGGCCTTTGCCTCATGTTTCTGCCGATAGTTGGGAAGAAAAACGTTGTCAGCTGAAGAGATTTTTTTTGGTCGTACTTGTCCCAAAAGCTCTTTTGCGGCTGGTTGTCAGCTGATCTTGTAGGAGCCTTGCAGAGACTGTTCACATGGCTGCAGTCAACGGCGATCATCGCCGTGTGTCCTGAGTGCTGTTGCTGGTTGTTGCAGTTGTAGGGGGGGGCTTAGTTCCGCATCGCATTGCCCAGCTTCCTCTTGACTTATCTCGACAGTCCCAACCTGACATGTAATGTGGTTCTGGCTGCTCCACACCGAGTCTAGAAAGCAGCTAGAGGACCACAGCAAGACTTCGCGAAGGCAACACATAAACTGAAGCTGGTCAAGCAAAAGTTCCAATGTGAGAGGTGTGCAGGTCCTCCATCATCTCCAATACAGATGCCCACCATCTTGCAGAAATCGTGCGGTTACCGCTGTTTCCCCTGCGAAGAGTTCCGATTCTGAATTGGTTCGCTTTCACCACCGTTTTCGTGTGAATCGCATGGGGAAGAGCGAAGAAAATGTGAAATTCCAAAATGAGATCGACATTATGAAGTGAAGCTGGGTTGTAGAAACTTATGATGAAGACCATGAAGTTACAAAGTCAAACCCACGGAATGTTTTCATCTTGAATACCGTACCATTCACAAAGCCAGACACAAATCTCTGAGAAACAGAGATGGAATGCTTCAAATTTTTGTTTCATTTACAATTGCCATCGCCTTAACAGACGTTTGAAATTCTTTACGTTAAAATTTCGCTTGCGATTGTGTGCAGAAGGACTTCGTTCCGCCACCGTACGATCACTAAAGTCCGCCGTCACCGATGTGGAACCTGTGCTCACGCGTCGGTGCTGCTCTTAACTTTACTTTCTGAAACGATTTCATGAGTTTTCTTCCTTCTCCCAAGAAAGTTTTAGCAAGTGCTTGGCAAAGCCTCCATGTCGGCTTTTTTGGACTTGGGATTTTGGTGTGCGCAGCTGCGATCGAACGGGTTCAAGGGGTCATCTTTGCGACGGAACTAGAACGCTGTTGAGAGCAGCTGTTGTTTGCCTACCCCGAGAAAAAAAGAACTCCAGTCGCAGCTTGGCTGCGCAAGTCACTGCTTGTTTTTCTGCTTACACATCAAGGATCGTCAAGTCAAGGTGGTCACAATCCGCGAGGTTGCGAGGCTCGTGCAAGATACCGCAGCCTGATCGCCTCCGTGAACTGCTGCGGATTGATGCGTCGCAACTATGGTTGTGGTTTTCGTGGTGGGGACCACCACGCGATTTGTGACCGCTGCGTCTGCTGTTCGACCGTATGGAGTGCCCTGCCGGATGTAGGCTTCGAGAAAGCCAATGAGCTTTAATTGAGACATCTTCTGAAGTAGTTAAAGAAACGAAGAAAACGTCTGGGACATGTTTTTGGAAAACACAATTTGCCGGGTCCAAACGACTTGAGGGGCTGAAGTGCCCTTAGAGCCGTTTGTTTCTCCTGTTCGATTTCTTTCCTTGCAAATCGAATGCAGTTACCCAGAACAAGCCGAAAATGTTAGGACTGTTAGGAAGTGCATCCATACTCATATATGCATGCATGCTCTTCCACACTTAAGCAATGTGTAGCTCGCAGGTACGCTGGGTGCTGCCGCTTCAGGAATGTGTGCCTGCGAAGTCCATCCATGTCCAAAATCAGACAGGTGCTAGCAAGTTTATCCAGAACCGTTCTGGCACTCATGTTTGAAGCCATTTTCAATTGGATTTCTGGCCGCCCGACGGCTCTGTGAGTTGAAAACTTGTTGCAATCACGACGGATCTGATTCACCGCGGTCAATGTACGATGAAAAATGCAATTGCTGATACCTTCAGCACGAATGTATCGGATGCACCATGCAGCGGTTCAACTCACTGAGAACTGGCTCTCCAGTAAACGAGGGGAAAATGAAAATGTAAGAAGCTGAACCCATACTTTGTGTTTTGCCGGTCAAACCAGGGACGAGAGATTGATATCTGGGTATTTAGGAGCTGCTTGCAGCAACATGAAATATCTTGTTAAAGCCTGCAATGTCAATCATGCCTTGCATAGGAACACACCGGTACATGACATGTGTGTGTATTAGAAAACCGGATGCTGTTGCGAACGTAGCGAATGAAACCCAGACCTGGAGCATGTTCGACAACCACAAATGGCCACGCTCATGTTGCTGCGGCATAAACGGTTGGATGTTGAATCCTTTCGTGCGACACTTTCAGTCAGCAGACAATGATCAGTTTGTAAGTGTAAGCTTCTCTTCGGAAATCGGTCGTCAAGGCTTGCAGTGACAGATCTTCGGTGACAGGTCTTTGTTTGGGTAAAAGATATCGGATTGTCGTTGTTCTAGCTTTCACTGTTCACGATTTGGCTTTTTTTTACCACCTCTGACGTGGTAGAGTGCATGCACATTTCTGGAACCTCGGCTCTAGGGGTGGCTAGAGTCCTCCTCCTGTCGCAATCTTGACTGTTCTTTGCTTGCATTATTTGGTTCCAGGAAGATGTTCCAAGCGAGATTGCCGAGCATGTGATATGTTTGCGACATGCTGCCAAAGCTGTGTCACAGAAAGGACATTTACGGATCGGCCGTGGATACTGCGGAGAGGCCAAGTAGAAGGCAACCGCCCATGCTGGAGCTGTTGGAGTGCGACGGAAGCATTTTTCTGAGATTTGCGAGTAGTTCTTGCTTGCAGCGAGCCGCGGCTTCGAGAGGCGAATCCGAAGCAAGCGGACACCGTGGTTGGGTGGTTTCGTGGATTTCCGCAAGCGCGCCTGGCCGCGATGATGCTCCTCCCAGTGCTTCGACCCGTACCTTGACGGCAGAGCGCAGTGGCGCAGCGGCGCAGTGCACTGTGAGACTGTGAGGGTGTTGGGACGTGGGGGGCACTCTGAGGTCTCGAAATCGGCCGGGCGGCTGCTACTAGCCGGCGGCCGTGAGCTCGAGCAGCTCGGCACGCCTGACCATGGGGTCTCCCTGGAGGCGGGGCCCGGTGGCGCAGCCTGCGCTCCCCCCCGCTTGTTGCTGAGCTGTTCAGCGCAGGTGCAGCCTCCTGTTTCCACCGCAGTTTATCACCCGAACCTCGGCTATGCCCCGTCGAGTCCTCAGTGGTGAGGGTGAGCTTCTCTCTTCGTCGTGTCATATGCAAACTCCCCAAGGATGCACAGCGAGCTGTCTTCGAGGCAGATGAATGCCCTCGCAGCAAACTCAGAGCCGAGACTGGCCAGGTAGAGGAAGCCGGCCTTTGCAAAAGAAGTCCCGTCTGCATTTCTTAACAGGCACAGCCGAGTTGGGGCGGTCGCTGGCCAGTAGTCGGGCTCTTGGTTTGCAGAAGTCTGCAGAATGCGGCGAAGTGCGGCGAAGTGCAGCGCGGTGGTGTTTTTTGACGGGCACTCGTGGAAGCTGGAGGCGGTGGAAAGCGTTCTGGCGCAGAGATCTGGTGGCTGGGCAGTCTTGGTGTTGAGAGTGCTGCACAGTCACAGTGTTGCTGCCGGGTAAATGAAGACCGGTCGCTTTTTGAAGATGTTTGAAGCTGATCCATGAGGCAGTTCGCACAGTTCCAACCAGGAGCAGGTGCAAGCACAGGCTTCCCAGGTGCGCAGCCTGGATGGCAGTTGTCGTTTATCAGCCTACAACTCTGCGAGTAGAGGTTTCGCAACAAGGGAACACCAAAGCCAGCCTGCACAAGGGCAGCACACTCGTCCGCTAGGGATTGCCATATGTGCAGTTTTGGCTCTCACCTTCCGGAAGGTTCCCAGATCGTGCAGTCATGCAACTATAGGGTGAAACGACTGTTGATGTGTTCTGGCTGCGGAAGGCCGATGAATTCACGCAGGAGCAACAGCCGGTCTCCAGCCAGGCAATCCGAAGGGCAGCGTGATTGTGAAGGATCCCAGGCCAGAGGTCTCCCCGATCCCTTGCATTGCAGGATGGACAGTCGTCAGAGTGTCCAAGCTGCATGGAAGCCCATTCTTACTCGACGGATGAACACCCTCCGACTGAGGACAGGTGCCCAGTGCATGTGGCAACTAGATGCCCGTGCTGTTTTTCCACCTGGCGCCTGCGCTTCCCAGCTGCAAAGGGGAGCCGAAGCTCAAGTAACTGAAGCACACCAAGGGAGAGCTACGTAAAGGCACGGGCCTGGTGCTGCAACACAGTCGAAAGACACGTGAATGCAGCACTGTTGCTTCTCGAGCTGCCTTACGATTGGCAGGTATGGCCTGCAATTTTCATGACCGGCGATGGCTGCTTCACAGGACGGCCTCTCAGATAGTTCCGCTGCTGGCCACAGCAGCGTCGCCGGATCATCCTGATCATACTCCGACTGAGGTTTTCCCGTGGGAAGCGTAGCTGCGTCGCAGGATGTCACACAGCAGGCATGCTTGCTGAGGGAGGGTCTGTCTCTGGCTCTGCCTTTGTCTGCCTGTCTGTCTGTCTGTCTGTGTCTTTCTGTCATTGTGTCGCTACGAAGTAGTTCTTCGAGACTGGTATGACTTCACACGTTTGAGTGGCCCTTGCTGGCAGGCCCAGCAGACAGGAGCAGCCCAGCCGTCCGGCGACGCAGCGAATGTTGCGCAGCCATCTCAGGTGAATGAGGCGCTTTTGGGTTCTGGTGCGGCCTGGCTTTTTCTTGGGAGCGTGAGCGCTGGAGCCAGGCGACCTCGAACGGCTCCACATCACCTCGCACCTTTGGCCAAAGCGGCAATGAGGGTCCAGCTTCGGATTCGGAGGCTCTTAGTATGGGGTCGCTCGCAAGCCAGACATGATGAGACGGGCTGAGTTTGCCGCACTGTCGCATCGTTTGGCTTCTTAGCGAAGTCTTGGAGCCCTTAGAGTGAGCCTATATAGCCTTAGAGTTGAGTCGGCATGCAAACCAGGAAATGGTATCAGCCGCACGTCTGCCAGCCGGAAGCAACGACGCCGTTTGAAAGCAGCGAACGCGGCAAGCGCAGAATCTGCAAAGAGCCCTGCTGCGGATGAACAGTACCTGGTTCTTGACTGGTAAAGTTTTCGAATCCAGGCGATCATGCATTTGGTGCACATTTCAGGGTTCGACTGACGAGCTGAGGCTAGAGAGGACGCCTGCCCTTCCTGGTCTTGTTAGCGGGCCCCGTGGTGAGGCGGGATTCGCTTCTGTGCAATTGCAGAGCAAGGGATCGGAGGTCCGGTGAGGCGAAAGTGCCACGGCAGGTGCCGACTCTCCCAGCGTGCCCTGGGCCTCTACTGTCCGAGGAGACGGTTGAGGCGCAGCGGGGTTGGGGCCTGCACATGAAAGGCAGCGCTTGAGCGTTTGCAGGCACGGACGCCACGGAGTCCGACCTCTGAGGGTCCTGGCCAGCTCTGGCCACCAACGCCCGAGTCCACACCACCGTGCTCGCCGCGAGACTTCGGTGGAAGCTTTTGCGCCTTCCCAGGCAGGCTCATAGCGGCAAATTTTCGGCAAATGTTTCTATCGGACAGGCATCTGGCACGTAGAGATCCCGAGCATGGTCTTGCCAGAGCCGGTGGCTTTGCCAGAGATGACATCCGTGGTCGCGGAGGACCTGAGGGAGGACTCGTCAAGTGAAGATAATTAAGTACCAGCACAAGGGCACAGCACATGCGGAGCTATGAGCTAGCAATGCTTTGTTTGAAGATGCCCTTTAACTGCTCAGTCAGACATATGCGCCCACCCATGTACAACGACTGACAGTGAAAGCTGCCAATTCGTGAAAGATGGTTAACATTAATCTTATTTTTGTTGCTCGGCAGGAAGTACCGGATGCAGAATCGCAGGCCTGCGAGAAGATGATCGCTCAACTGGGCGAAGATTCCAGTAGAGCCGAGGCGAATACATGTTCTGAACAACCACGTTCAGGGCTGCGAATCACAACATTCTTTTCGGCACCAGGGTCAGACTTCTGCTACTGGTGTGGTGAGCAGAGGCAAATGCTTCCAGGGACATGATGGATTTTTTGGCAGGCATGCAGACTCATCTGCAGGCATCTGCACGCATGTGTAGGATACGTTCTACCTGTCAAATCGACTGTCATTCTGTCTAGTCGAATGATATCAACATGTTTGTGTCTATGCCTTCGTGCATCTCTGTTTCAGAGGCCTTGGTTGATTCGACATGTCGACAGGTGATGGACTTGCTTTGGACTTCAGCTTGGTCAATGGCCTGCACTCCCGGCGGCACTCGTGTCGTCCAGAAGGCGTTGGAAGTTGCCGCACTTCGTCTGATAGTGTGGCATTGCGGAAGTACAGCCTTTGCAACCTCTGCGGCCACGAACTGCACGAACCACTCCGGCTTGGGATCTGTGTGCCACACTTTCGTTGCATAAGATGTGTGAAATGATCATCGTCGTTGCCATCCTGCAGACATGTTTCGTCTTTTTCCAAGGACACGACGGAGCGAAGCTTCCCTGCAATGGGTGAGATGTAGTGACGGTGTAGTGACATGAGCAGCTGATCTGAGCCATCCGGACTGTGACTATGCTTTAGCGTCGCAGCTTCTTCTGCGGCTGTTTCAAGGCATCTCTCTGGCAGAGCAGTTGCAGGGGCACGTCAAGGAAGCTTTTGCGTCACCCCACGCCAATCATGTCCTTCAGAGGCTCGGTTGCAGCAGGCACATCCTTCTGTTCACATGACATCCGCTCGCACCAGCAGAAGCGAAGTGCGACGACTCAGGAAATGCATCGAGCTCATTCCTCCAGACCGCCTTCACTTTGTCCTGTCCGAGATGCTCGGGCACGCAGTTGCTGCAGCACGTCACCGCTATGGTGCAGAGCTCGGCTTGCTGAAGCCTCGGGCCAACGTGTATTGTAGATCAGTGTCGAGCCTGGTCCGGTTCAAGTGAAGAGGATTTGCATTGTTGTGCTTGCGTTGCTCGCGATCGGTTTTCGGTTCGATCAGGCTGCGGGAACTTCAGAAACAATTTGAATGGCGACTGAGTCTGACGGCCTGAGGGCGTGCTGACGCGCAGGTTGCCGAGTCCTCGAGCGTCTCCTGGAGCATTGCCCTACTGAGCAGACAGCTCCGCTGGTCGAGGAGGCTCGGGTTGCGTGGCATTGCGTGGCTATGCATGGCGGCGAAAGATGCGAAGCTTGGGCCCTCCCCCCCCGGCCCCCGCAGGTGCTTGCCGGTGCTCCACAGCTTTGCCGCCACACCTTCGGCAACTTCGTCGTGCAGCACGTGCTCGAGCATGGGCTGCTCGCTTCGCTTTTTTGGCCATCCCCCGGTGGGAGAGCTACCCATAGTAATGCCAGCTGCCGGGGTCAGGGCACGGCCATTAAAATCAGCCTGTAACGATGCTTACAACGGTTCTTCCGCTCCGCTTAAGGAATTTCTCTAACTGCTGAGGCCGGGGGTGATTGGGTTCACTCTCGTAGCTTCGGTCGAGTTTGGGGAAGAACTGTGCGAAGTGACCGAGGACGGCTTCCCAAAAGCGCCAAGTGGTGGATGTCATTCACGCCGATATCCAGCGCCTAGCACGCCACCGGGTGCCTTGACAGCTCGACACGCAGTCGTACTCCACGACTGAGTTTCTTTGCCATCGACATGCCAGGTTGCCAGTCACGTCGTGCGGTGTGCATTGAAGCACGGCGCGCCGGAAGACAGGCGACATGGGCGGACCGAGCAAGAGCTGTTTTGCAGAGTAAACAGCTGGTGAACGGTAGAGGGTAGAGCGGTGCTGAGCGGTGTTGAGCGGACAGGCAGAAGCTGGTGCAGGCGATTCGGCCGGGTGCTCGGCAAGCGTCGAACAGCGTCGAAGGTGCCGAGGTTCAGAGGGGCTCCGTTCAGGAAAGACCCAGCAGATCTGGCTGACTTAGCTCACCACCACTGTGGGAGCTTCGTGCGATTCTCGGAGGGTGCTGCGTCGCTTGCTTCGCTTGCGCTGGAGCTTCGGCCGCTGCCGAACGTGCAGAGGTTGTGCGAGAAATGCGACGTGCCGATGGCTTGCACCGCTGAGGAGCGAGCTGCGTCTCTTTGAGCAGTTGATTGAAAAAGGGAGGGGGAGCATCTGCGAGCGTGCTCCTTTTGAGGAGTGGAGGTGACGAGTTGTGCCGTGTGTTGACGCGGCAGCAACTGTGGACTGCCAAAGTGGAACAGACCTTTCAGGCTTGGCATGTCATTAGATGCATGTTCATCGTGCCAGAGGCACGATGCAGTGCAGGTCATTAGAGATGTCCAACTCCAGCTCTCCTTCAGTATCAGTTCCGCACGGTAGGGCATGTTGTGCTAAGACCTGCAACCTTCCATCTCCACAATTCCGGGTCTTTCCTCGGAATGCTTCCTTGGAATCTCTCGGAACAACATTTACACTGGTGCTGCTCAACGCTCTTCCAGGAAGCATGAGGATGTGGCTGCTAATCGTTGATCTGGCAAGCAGATTCGGAGAAGTATGCAGGGTACACAGGCAGCTTCTTATCCGTTTGGCTTGCACAGGCTGTGTGAGTCTGTATCCAAGATGTATCGGAGACGACTTGTGACACCATCGCGGTGAGGTTTCTTGAGCTCAATACAACTCACACAGCCTCCGGGAGACATACTAGCTACGGCTCAGTCCCAAATTTTCCGTGCATGTGGACGCCCACATGCTCGCTGCGCTGCGGCAGCATTTACCTTTGAAGTGGGAAAGAAAACACTTGCTATCAAGGATCCTGCTAGAGATTCCTCGTTCCATGGTCGGTCAAGGACGATGGAGACCCACCCCTAGCTAGCAGACGGGCCGTCATGAGAGGCGGGCAATCCTTGATGTCAGGTCTTGTGCAAAAGCGCATACCGTTGCGCGGAAATGGTTCCAATCCTACGGCAGCTGGCAGGTCAATTAGCCTGCGAAGTTTGCTCAAACTCTTAAGTGTCGGTGAACCAGTTTCACCGGCGTTTGCTCTCACAGCCTCTCTTCAAACCCTAAAACCACCGGCAAGGGAGACTATGGATAAGACACGGTCCAAACGCCGGGCTGGAAAGAGCGCTTTTGGAGCTCGTGGCGACGCTGCTTGCCTCCTTGAGCTAAGACGGCTCAACATGGGGTGCGAGGTGCATACTAGCCTCTAAGCATGAAATTCTGTCCCTTCATCTGAAGCTTCGATCTGAGATGTTTAACACCGGAAAGCATGCTTCGAGGCCAGTACAGTCGTGGTGCAGTTGGCTCCGGGCGCGAAGACTCCATGCCCTTCGCATTTCTGTAATGCTACCAGCTTGATTTGCCTGTGCTGCTTAGACTTCCGAGGATAGAGCGCATCTACACCCTTTAGCGATTTGTAAAGCGGTATGGATCGCGGATCGTTTGTTCTTGGTTACCTCTTGGTTGGACCGGTTTAGTGGCAGCGAGAGAAACAGTTCACCGCGTCACGCTTTGCTTCCGTCCGATTGCGTGTGGAACCATGTTGAGTTGCAGTCGCTGTGTTGGTGATTTTCAGTTTTTTTCACCATGTCTCGAGTGCAATCTGCCGCTGTCAGGGGTGACAAGGGATGCGTTTTCAGCAGCTGCTCGCAGCATTGATGCTGAGCCAATCGATATAAATCTACATTCCATGGAGTGACGTCCAATGATGTGCATGAATTCCCTAAGCCCTAAGCTAGATAGGCTAAGTTCATCAGTTCATCAACAACTCCGCGGTAGTTTAGTGGGGGCCACATGGATCTTGCTGTCTTGCAGAGTGTGCGGGTCTTGGCTGGGTCTGCCCATCGTGGCGCGGAGTAACCTCACCGTGCACTTTGAAAGGAGCTGAAGGCCGCCAAAGAGCGATGGGAGGATTTGAAACTTGGCAAGGCGAGCAGCGGTGAGCAGCGGTGGGCAGGAATCAGTTTTGCTGTGTGGCTGCGGAGAACCATGGTCTCCTTTCAGGCTAAGAAGGAGGTGGCGACGTTCCCGTTCCCAGTCTCGGCGCTCCTGGCAGCGTAACTTGCCGGGAATTGGCGTTGGTTCCCGCAGTCGGGTTATTCAGAGGCTTCTTCTTGACACTAAAGCGAGATGACGCGGCCAAGGTTGTATATAGGCGGCAGCGAAACCGCAGAACTTGTGGCCGAATGATAGATCCAAGCTTTGCCTTAAAGCACTTCCTGTTGAACAGCTGTGCTGGCTCAGGCCAGGGCTTATGGCTCTAGAGTTTGCATCTTGTATCAGAAGCAAGGCCCCCGTGTGCGCTCGCGTATACACACTCACAGACAGCAACCAATGCAGAAAGTATCCAGCATGGGAACCTTGTTGCAACTTTCCTAACGTCTGCCCATTTTGCAGACTCCCTTTGTCAAGGAGATTACGGTGTCGAAGAAGTTGTTGCTACGGTTACAGTTCTTACTGGTTGCACGTTGCTAACAGCAGTTGCTGGACTCGATCAAGTCTTGACTTGACTATCCAACTCAGGTTCTCTGCAGATGTTGGGATCAAGTGTTGGGTGAAAGTTCAGACGACAACCCAGGGCTCTCGACTTAGTCCATGCCTCAAGGCTACTACTCCGGCAGTCCTTTCATTTAACCGCGCAAATCTATGTTTCGAGCCCTAGCACCCAAACTCCACGCTGCCGAACTTCGCGTTCGTCTGTTTCTTTTCTTGCTCGCAAAGAAACCTGTCTTCGGTTTCGGAAGTCGCACTTCTTGCGGATGCTCGTTTTGGCTACCCAACTGGCTTTCACGAAACACCTTCACCGCTTGGGTCTTGCTGCTCTGGGTTTCTGCCAAGGCAGCAGCCGCCGACAGCAAAAGCTTTCGCCTCTTGGCATTCAACTATGGATGTGGACTCTGCCAAACGGGCTTGTTCTGCTCTTGTGGTTGATCAGCGAGGATGTGTACGAGATACCGGTGAAGCTCGTGATCCACAGTTTGGAGCCCGAAGTGACGGTGGAGGCCCGCAGCTAGGTGTCCGAGGTCCCAGGGCCGTGCAAGGCGGAGCCTTTCTGCGTCGCAAGTGCTCAGGTGCCCAGCGCGGAGCTGCCTGCGCAGCTGCAGTCGAAGACTCTCGGCACCAAAGTCTTCGAAGCAAAGTGCCCGTGTCAGAGAAAAACTACAGTGGCTGTAGAGAGACGAAGTGAGTCCGAGCGAGTTTGAGGATCGCTGATGCGGCCGGGGGACCCGAGCTTCGCTTGGGTTCATGCTGCTGCGTTATCTGCGTCAGACAGTGTCGGCCAGTCCTGGGTTCACATCTTTTCCACAGGTTCTTGCGACGTGGAAGAAGCATCTCAAGAAGAAAGCTGCGCCAACCACCAAGCCTTTTTGTGTAGGACGAGTCCCTGTTTCTCTCGAAGAAACCCGACAATCCAGCCTAGGCCTTGGGGCATCATGCCAACCTTTGAATGGGCCACCCCGCTGATGTTCAGTCCAGCTCGCTGCAGTGCCACACCACAACACATGTCAGGTAGATGCCAACTTTGCGAAGCTTTTACAGCTGGATCCAGAGTGCTTGCACCCTTATGCAGCTTTGAGCACTTAGTCAGTCGTTTCATTCTGTGATCTACTTAACGGCTGCACATTCATCATTCTGTTTCTTCCGCATCTCAGGAAGGATGCGACGAGAATGACTGTACTGTCAAGAGGCCTGGTGATATCGCAACCATTCGTCCACTATGTTGTTTCGATGAAACGTCGTCTGTTGGCTGTTGGTTCTCGTGACAAGAAGAAAGAAGTCATGCAGCCAGTAGGTTGGCAGTGTTTGTGCATCTTGGTACAGATCTACACATTTCTGGCCGTGGAGTCTGCGCAAACAATTCGCTGCGTCTTCTGCTGCATGATGCAAGATATTCTTGGAGTAGCTGGATTCCATTGCACCTGATGTGTTAATGGTGATATGAATCAGGTGCTAACAAGCGCCCTACACAGGAGTAGTGCTCAGGGTGGCAGCAGTAGCTGCCTTACTTGCAGTGATGGGCCAGCTGCTTCTGATTTTTTCGAAAGTTTTGTAGCAAGGCTGACATGGGACTCTTGTTCCGCAACAACGGTTTCCGGATGGGCGCAAGATTCTGCAAGATGGGGCTCTCGAAAGGTATCACAGCGATCATGATCAGATGGGAAATGAGGAAGAACTGGCACAATGCCTGCAATCGTCGTTTCATTGTATCGTTGTGCCACTCCCTCTTCTGTATTGGAGTGATCTTGCCGTGAGCTGTCGGAGGTACGCGATTGGTCCTCCGGCAGCGCCGCCTGCTCCGGAAGAAGAAGAAGAAGAGAGCGACTTGGCGTCAGTGCCGTCTGCTGCAGCGGATGCATGCGGATGCAAATGCAGCTCCGAGCATGATGAGGCGAGGAGGAGAGCGAAGACGAGGAGGATGATGCAGAAGCAGAGGATCGCATCTCAATACTTACTATGCTGAGTCGTTGGAGCCGCGACGACGGTCGTCACCTTCACGTACAAGCAATTGAAAGTGTAAGTAGGTTTTTACGAATCTTTTTTGGCTCAATCTTGTTCAGCGCAGCAATCAATGACTGATCTATTGTCTTATATACTGTCTTGTATAGCTAAGATACCAAGAGTCCAAGAGGTGCAGGCATGATGTGCTCCAGACAAGATTCACCAAGCAGCCGAGCATGCCAGTGTAGAACTTCTCCTTCCGCGTTGCGGCTGAAGGGCAATGGACACGTGGCAGAATTACCATCTATGGCAGAGCTTAGGCCAGGCCGGCAGCTCAGGACACGTCGGCTGCAGACTTTTTGACAACTGCTCGAGGCCATACTTCAGTTTACCTTGAGTGGGGCCTGGCATTGCTCATCATGGCTGCGGTCCCTTGGCTCAAACTCGAAGAGAGGCTCGCAATGTGACTGGGGGTGATGTGGGAGTTCCTGCTCAGGTGGTCAGCGCCTGGCGCGGGGCCTGGCTGGCGCTGGACGCGCAGCTTTGGCCGGAGAGGCTGGGCGGGCAGCGCAGATAGCTCAGATAGTTGCGGTGTAGCAGCGCATGCAGCGCAGCGCCGCAGCGCTCTTTGCTCTTTCGCGGCGGAGAGGCCTGCGGCGAGTGCGGCCTTGGGCCTCGGCTGGGGCATGGTGCTTTTCGCAGTCTTGGGTGGCGCAGCTGCAGATCTCGCCTCTGACTCTCCGTCTTTGGACCTTGGCGCACTGCTCCGACAGGCTTTTCACAGCCGTGGCTGGCGGCGGTATGCTCAAGGATGAGGCACAGGCGGTTTGCGTGGCTGGCGGATGCCCTCTTCAGCTCCTCGACAGAACAAGGCCTGGAGTGCTCCGGTGATGATTTCTCACGCTGTGTGAAGGTTATGCTGGTTTGTGGTGCTGCGTTCTGGTCTGGCGCGGTGTCTGGCAGCTGTGGGACTGTGCTCTGGGGCCACTTGGATGCGCTCGCCGGAGATTTTTTGGCAGGTCTGAGTCTCAGCCCGTATGCCTTAGCTGCAGGTACTGCCTGACCCCAGGGGCCACAGACATGTCCGAGCCTCGGTCAGAGCCGCGTGCAGCGTTCCCCGTGCACTGTCGCTGTGCACTGGGCATCTGCAGGACCTTGGCAGCCGGTGCATGGTTCAGCCACGGCGTCGCCTGGCAGCTAAAGGAATGCCAGCAGATGGCGGAGATGGAGTGCACCAAAAAGACCTCCCTTGGGAGTCTCGATGCGGGAGTTTTGCAGATGCCAAGGTCGGTGTCTTGATCCTGATCTGTGTTGGTGGCGTACGAAGCCTGAACGCACCCCCGATGTTGATCCTCTCAGAGCCTCGGATCCGAAATGTTCAGAGTCAGCCACCCAGCCAGTCAGCCCTTTCCCTTTGGCCCATCCCACAGAGTTTACCGAGGACACCTTGCCGCCACTTTTTGGTGCCCGTGCAACCGTCGGGCTTCGTGGCTTTGCTCCTGGTCGGCGTCTCTCCGTGGTCCCGGTGATGCAGAATCCGAATGAGTGGCATCAGGCTCACGAGCTGCCCCACAAAGACGTTTGGAGTTTGCTGATGTTGTCAGCAGTCCTTTTCCTCGGTTTGCTTGTTGTCCCCTGTCCCAGGCCGTCGGGCTGCCTTATGACTCGCATGAGGCTGCGGAGGTGAACTGCGGGACAAACTGTATGTCGCCTTCTGCTCAGCCGGTTTGCTACGGTGACCAGTCCCCGGGAATGTCTAATTTGCGCATGTAAGTGGCAATTTTGGCAGCGCAAGAGATTTCGGCAAGATGCTTGAGCCATAGCTTATCGTTGTTTTCTGCTTTCTTTCGGCCGGACCTTGGCTGGTTTGTCATCTCAGATGCTGCAGCCATGGGTTCTGGCAGTTTCCTCCAGAAGTGGAGATGGAGAGTCACAGGGCACCTTCTTCGAAGGGAGTGCGTGTCTGTCCTAATTTTATCCTCTCTACGCATGCATCCGGATGGGCTAAGGACTGCCCTCGTCCCAAGAGCCAGAGATGTGAACAAAGAGTGAGTAGAGTAATTGGACTCAACACGGCTCTGTTTTAACCGGGGCGTCTGTCACATGGCATCTCTTCTCCGTTCTCCAATAAACTGCATGTCTACTCGGCATATCTCGGTCGTACTTGGCTCCCCATCAGTTTGCAACATTTGTACAGACGGCTTCCGATGGTCTATCGCTAAAGGCGATTTTGGAAGCCTCACCAGCAGAGTGACGTCTGCCAGCATATTGGGTGGTCAATACAGTAGCGACATGATACTCTTACCGACGCACTGCGCGTGTGCCGGGCTACCACTGGCTGACCTGTCCGCTTCGCGGTGGAAGATGCGGAAGATCTTGATCACTGCTTCATGACTGGCGTCTGCAGGTGTGGTCAGATTCCTGCTCATGCCCAGTGCTGTGCAGGCCATGAGGGAAAGGCTCGCAGCGCTGCTTGCCGAAGTGGAAAACTCTGCAGGCCTGGTTCTGGGTGGGAGTGGGATCGGAGCGCCGGCGCTTTTTGCTGCAGGCGACGGCCGCAAGAAGCTGTCGCCCGAGGAGATCGAGCGAAAGAGGAAGGAAGCCGAAGAGCTAGGCTGGGCCCCGGCCCAAATCCCTAGCCCTAGCCGCCGAGCCCTGGAATAAGAGGTGACAAGTGCAAGATCATGTCCAAGAAGGCTGGGCGGCGGAAGCGGCAACAAGCAATCGCAAAATACTTCTCTGCAGTCCTCAACTGCGGAGGAGCGGAGCGAACAGAACAAATCCAGAAAGGCAGGGGGCTTGAAAGGAGCTGACACACAACCGCTGTTCGACGTTTGGCCGGTCGGAGAGGAGAAGGCTGGCCAGCGGCAAGCGAAGACGGGGTCCAAGAACCGAAAGTTCGAGGGCGAGGGCGCCACCTCCAAGGACGGCCGGCCGGCCTCCCGTTTCGCGAGGGCACCTCCAAAGCGACTTCTTGAGCTTCTTGAGCTCCTCTTCCCTTTCACCAGGAGGAGAAGAAGAAGAAGAACACGGAGAATGTCAAGAAACGAGCTTTGGCTGCATGTGTCGGCTCACTACAGAGAAGCAGACAAGCGCGAGTTGGCAGGTTTTGGGATTGCCTAGTGGCCCGATCACCGCCAAAGTGATCCAGCCATCCGAAGACTGATCAGGACGGGCGCGGTTGGAAAGACCGGCTTCCCTGCATCTGCAGAGCTCTAAGACTGCTTCAAGTTGCTGTGCCCGCGCATCCTGGTCAGCCTGGTCTTTCAAGGAAGTATGTGAAAGTTATGTCGCCGTACGATCGAAAAATGGCCTTAAGCCTTAGACGACCGCGGCAGAAGTCCGCAGGCCGCAGAGGCGACTTGTGTACAGAGCTCCGGGAGCCTCGAGGAGACTTGCGGACCTTCCATGTATCAATGCAGCATCAATGCATTATACGAAGCAGTCTCGAGCGCACCCCGAGCCGAGCCGCCCCCCAAGTCTTTAACACCGTGGCCCAGAGCCGCCCCAAGGCGGTCACCTTAGCGGTGTGCGTCTGGCTCTCCTAAGTCCACAGCGGCAGAACCCGTCGTGGCAATCGTGTAACGGCCAGAAAGAACTTCTGCCAGCAACACGTCAAGATATCGCTTCATGTGTCGGCTTTGCAACGCAAGGGATGCCCATGATGCCAATGCCTCGCGCGCCACATGCAGCTGCAGTTAGGTTAGGTGGAGAGGATGGGAACTAAACCCCTGAACCCTAAACACCCAAACCCCTAAACTCCAGAACCCTAAACTCTAGAACCCTAAACTGGCAGCCAGAGTGGCTACAGCTTGATCGAGGAGCTGGCCGCGAACACTGCTGAAAGCATATGCCCGGAAGTGCATAAGACTGGGAGTGATTCCGACAGGAGCTCCGCAAGTTCTTTGGCGCCATTCTCGCCTGCGGACTGAGCAATCCCTGGGCAGGGGCGCGGCAGCGGGAGCCAGGATCTCGAGCTGTCCATGAACAAAGCGGCCTCGCTCAAGCGGCTCAAGCCTGAGGCCGGGGAATGGCGGCGGCCTTCTTCGACAGGTACACGGCGTACAAGGGGTCCCCGGTGCGGTCGAGGCTCTAAACGTCCTAGCGCAGGCTACCTGCCGGCTTGACCGCGGCAGAGGACTCCGGCGTTGTTCCAGAACCATCGTCCTTTGCCAAAATGGCGTGCAGAGGAAGAGCTCCGGGATCATCTTGTTCGAGCTTCACGAATAGCAACGAAGCTGCAGAGAGCTGGAATAGTGTCAGGCGGGGCAGGGAGAGCTGAGAGTGCAACGAGAGCGTTGAGAGGCAGCCGAGCTGTTGCCGCCGTGGCCTGAGAGCTTAGCCTGCAAAAAGGGAGCACGGCGCCTGACGGCTCTACTCTAGGCCTGGCAATGTGGTCTCCCTTCAAGAATGGGTGGAGTGGCCAGCGGCTCAGATGGCACCTTGTGGAGCACTTTGATGCGGCCACCGGACCGAGTCGGATGCCTGGAGAAGTGGATCTTGCCACAGATGCGGCTGGGCTTGCGAGGAGCTCAGAGTCTCTCTGAAGGCGTCCTCCGAGTCGGCCAACTTTGTTGGCCCGAGCACTCGCCGCAGGTCACGCTGCGACCTGCTCGGTCCCAGAAGGCGCCTGTTTCAGGTCAAGGGTCTCACGGGCTTTGCCGGGGCTCTGCCTTGGCCAGACTGAGGAAGACCACGGCAGAAAGCGGCCAGACGACTTCTTCAAGAGCCTCCCGCAGGAGAGATTCTGATTCTCTTGAAAGCGAGGGCACAAGCCGCCGTGCAGATGCCAGGACAGCTTTACTCCAGAGGAGGAGAGGCAGAGCTCTCAGAATCTACGCAAGGTCTTCCCATGATATCAAAGACCTCCTTTTGCTTCCTGAGGCTGCGGTTTGCCATCTTGGACTTTCTGGCAGGATGGACCGCAAAGGACAGTTTCGGAGCCTTAAGTTGGAATCGAGGAAGCATGTCTTGAGCAGGACCTGGCCACGATGGAGCATTTGCAGAACAATCCGCACGTTCTCGAGGCGGGGCGAATACAGAACAGCTCAGACAGAGGGTGCTCAAACGAGCTCTTGTTTGCCTTCGAGCTTTTCCAAAACCTGGTTCTGCCAGGCACAGCGCTATGTGCCCAGAGCCGAGTGTGCCTTTTGATGCTGCACGGACGGGATCATGCTTGAGATCATGAACAGCTGCAGGTTGAACGGCGCGGCCGGAGACTTGGGCCAGTGTCCTTCGGTATTCAGCCGATTAGGTCGTACTGGTAGCTTTACGTTGTCCAAACCGCTCAGGGCGTCAGCCTGAAGGACTGGATCGAGAGACGGATAGGAGGTGAGCTGACGGGAGCTCAGAAAAACGAACGGATCTGAAGTTTCCTGCGCATTCTTGTTGCTGTCGTCTGAAGCTGCCATGTTGCCAAGGACACTGCAGCCGGGTCGTGGGGGCTCAATGGTTGCTGCCTCATTCCGATATTAATATTCCCATTAAATGCTGCTTCTCCGAGAGAAGTCCTGGCCTTGGCCTCAGGTCATCAATTTGGCCCCCGCTGGTCGGCCTGCCGTCGCTGAGAGGGTGCGAGGGCTTTTTTTGCCGGGCCGGCGGGCCCAGCTTTCGCCTCGCTGAGCGCTTCAGAGAGCACACCAGGTCGAGCTGCTGCGGCGAGGATTCCATATGCCGCGGTGGCCCGAGATGAATTCGAGGCGTCCATGGTGTTCCACTGTTCCACGGTCTCTTGGGCTGAGGCCTGCAGGGATGCCTCTGCCCCATCCTCCGCATCCAGCACCCATGCCCATGATGCCGCCTGCGTGTTGGACTCAGACTCAGGCTGCCACAGCCATGGACATAGACTCAGACTGAGACCAATCTTCAGCTGAGGATGCGACCCATGCCGCCTGCATGGCCAGCCCAGAAGCCTGCAAAGCCAGCGGAGCCCGGGGGGGAGAAAGAAGGGCATCGAGATTCTTCGAAGTGCTGTCACCTTCTGGAGTGCTGCGGGTGAACAGGAGCGTGAAAGGCCGAAGGCTCGAAAAGACGAGGCCACTTGCAAGATCTGGCGAACAAGTATTTATGTTTCATTGCTAACGACAGTGTGCTGGTCCGGCTAGGCTGCTCGTGTTCGCGAATTGGTATTTGTGTGGGATTCGGGCCGTTCTCGGCTTCATGGCTGTGCAGGGCGTGCAGGGCGTGCAGGGCGGCAAGAAGAGCTTCTTCGAAACCTTGCCCGCAGACGTTGGGCTCTTGGGGCCTCCTCGAGATTCTTGCGCTGTTTCTGTGTGGCTGTCGCTCAGGAGCTTCTTCCCAAAGAGCTGGAGCTTCGTCAGGTCTGCCTACGCACCCGAGGCTTCTTGTGGACTCATGCGCTTATGACCCTGCTCTGCTCAGCTGCTTTTCGACCACCTGGACTGCTTCATCCAGAACGGAGGTGCTGGCGAGGGGCCCGCTCCTCGAAAGCTCGCAGAGCCGCAGAGCTCCCCCGCCCGGTTCTGATCGCGATTAGTCGAAGAGTCCTTTCCCAGCTGAAGGCCGATGTTGTCTTCCATAGCGCAGGGCAAGGCTGGTGGTTAGCGTTTGCTTCTTTTGGGTGCAAAGCTGCTGCGGGTGTTTCTTGCCAGGTCTGTCAGAAGCTCAAAACCGAGCTCTTGAAAAGAGAGGCCTGCAAGTGGATGCCATCGGACTCTACACTCTACACCGTGCAGATGTGCATGTTGAGGTCTCCCTCCGCGATTGGATTGATAGGCGGATTGGCACCGCCCTCGCCTTTTGTGCGCCCTGTCCACGTGGCGGACCCTAGCCACTATAAGGCGGCGAGATCGCCACAAAGGTCGCCTCAAATGGGCAGGCAGGCGACGTAATGACTACCATGACTATCTTACTCCAATAATGAGGCCATGACCCCCATGAGCTTCAAGCTACCGCTCTCATTCGAGTGACTCGCGACTGCCAGTTGAAGGTCATTATCCATTATCGCAATGAGAACGACCAAGCAGATGCTCAGGCGGGGCAGAACAGGAGTCATTAGCACACTGTTTGGTGCACGGATTTTTGCGCTCACAGTATTTGAATTTGCGCCTCCTTCATGCTTCTCTTCAGGTCTTGGACACATGGTATTTCTTTTTCACATTTGATGTTTCGCAGAGACCGACCAGCAAAGCGAAGTCTACATTTCCAGACGCTCACGGGCAGCGTGCCGGGAATGTCGCCCGTCCACTTCAGGAGCTGTTCAATCCCAACGGAGGGTTTCGGCCTTCGAAAAATCCCGGCAATACAGCGGAAGTGCACATAATTGGTGAGGCGATCTGGCGGGATTCGTTGAACTTCGCGGATGCATGCCGCAAGCGAGATGACCGTGAGTGCTAGTGAACTGTTGCATTCCGTGTAGAGGGATGTGCGTAGAGGATGCTGAGTTCTCGGCGTGGGCGGCGGCAGCAGTCTGGTCGACGACTGCGAGATGTGCGGTGAGAGTGCTGCCGTCGTGAGACATTTTCGACCATGGGCATTTGGCTTGGGCTCGCAAGAGGTCATGTTTGAATGTGACAGGGTGTCTGCTTGTTAGCGTGTCGTCAAGAGTGCAGCCTTTCGTCGCCACGTGACTGAGATGGCATCCAGCGGAGGGCGGGGTGGTCCTAGTCGGAGAGGGTGTCAGCGGGCGTAGGATTTATCGAATCCAGACTTGAGTGTTCGCAGAAAGAGGCAGACATGGAGATGTTGGAGCAGACGGCACGGAAGGTGCGCCGGGCGGATGCGTTCTTGTGATGTCGCGTGCTTGTCTGTCAGTGAGAGGGGCTGCAGAGATCGTTCATGCCTCGTTAGCACTCATGTCTCAGAATGCGAGGGTTGCTGGGAGAAATCTTTGATCTGGCATCCGTAGCTGTTGTTTTATCGTGGTCGTTAGTTTCGCCGGCCATGGCGCCGGCTGCGTCTGCCGATTTCAAGAGGGGTCTCCGGCCGCGAGATGTGGAGGCCATCCTGGGATCTGTGAGTGGGATCGAGGCTTCGTACGCCGTTCTCGTGCTGAAGACAGTGGCCGAGCAGCTGCAAGACTCGAGAGACGACGTTGAAGTGGCGATCGGAAGACACCCGGATGTTGTTGCGTACTGGGAGAGGGTGCTCGCAACTTGCGATCGTCATCGGCCCGCGCCTCCGGATGCCGGCATCTTTGGTTGTGCGCGGAGAGAGAAGTTGATGTACTTCCTCGACTACAAAAATGACCTTCGGAGCCGGTTTTTGTATGTGAAGGCTCAACTGAAGGCAGCGGTGGTTCGGCGCCGCTCGGGCAGGAAGCCGAGGCATGTTGGTTCAACCCGCCGAAGGCGGTGATGAGATGTGACGAGTGTGTAGTCCAATTAGCGTGGTGACCGGGGATTTGCGTAGGGGACGTTGATTACCCGGTGTGGGTAGCGGCGATCCAGTTTAAGAGCTGGGCCGCGGTGAAAACTGTACGGTTCGGATGGAGTGTCGTGCAGTGGCGTGTTGTCTGTCGTCGGTTGCCAGACGACGATTGTTGATGAGCATGTGATGTGATTAGTTTTAGTTCGAAGTAGGAACCGTCGCACAGGAACGTGTTGCAATGCATGGCTCAGAGGAGAGCGGTCTTCTTTTCATGTTGAGGCGTGTGCATGTTGCCTCTACCCACGACTCGCTGTTGTTGCACGCTTTCTCTGTGGGATTTTTTTTTCTTTCGCATGAATGGCACGTAATAGTTCGGACATTACATTTGACGGTAGTCAAATGTGTCTGGAGGACAAGTCCCAGATGGATGAGTTGTGCAGGCAGCTTGTAGTCGCACATCGTTGGCCAGGTGCGGCGGGCTGCTGTGTGGGATTTTCGGGAGGAGCTCTGTCCCTTATGACAGCAGGACACATAGGATAGCGTGTATGCTGGGAGCCCCCCTTTATGTCTCTGCATGATGGTTTCGGCCAGTCAGTGCGAGATGATGACCTACGCAGTGACCGGAGGGAAGGCTCTTGGCGGTCATGGGAAAGAAGCAGCTAGTGTTGTTGGGAAAATCAAGCCGTCAGTTTCGTTCGACATGACTTTCGCGCTGGCGTCGCCGCCGTCCGCGCCTCCTATCATCGGTCTCCGTCGGGAAGATGTGGAAGCTAATCTAGGATCCGTGAGTGTGACGGAGGCGTGGCACGTTTGCTACGTCCTGAAGAAGGTGGTGTTGGAGCTGGTGGACTTTCTTTCTGATCAGAGAAAATCCGGATGTCATGGCATACTGGAACTCGTGGTGGAAATCTGTTATCGTCATCGTCATGCGTCTCCGGATGCCGACATCTCTCGTTGGCGGCCGAGAGACAGATTGATGCGCTACTTCGAAGAAGAAGTGGGCCTTCGGACCTGGCCTTTGCATGTGGAAGCTGAGTTGCAGGCAGCGGCTTTCCGGCGGCGGTCGGACACGGAGCCTGTCGGATTATCCCGCCGAAGGTGGTGATGAGTGTGCAGTCCAGTTGGTGTGGCGACCGGGGGCTTGCGTAGGGGACGTTGATTACCCGGCATGGGTCGCGGCGATCCAAAGTAAGCGTTGGGCAGTGGTGAAAAAAACTGCGTTCGGATGGGGTGTCGTGCAGTGGCGTTTTGTCTGTCGTCGGTTGCCAGACGACGATTGCTGACGGTCATGTGATGTGACTAATTTCAGTTCGCAGTAGGAACCGTCGCAGAGGAACGTGTTCCAACGCATGGCCAAGACGAGAGCAGTCCTGCTTTCATGTGATATGCGATGCCGCTGGTTTCGGTTCGCGGTCCGTCGCAGCCTGCGTCTTCTGTCACGTAGGCGAGTGTCTTTAGTGATGATCTCCCAGTTTTTTTGTGGTGTGCTTGGCTCGCTATTGAAGCTGGAGGGGCAAGTTCGTCGTTTTGGTCGAACAAATTATCATGACGGAGGTGGGAAGGAAACTTGATGCATCGCAGGGACCGACAAGCAAAGCGAAATCTACGTTTCCAGACGCTATTTGCTGGTGCAAGACCTGCGCCAATCTGTTGCTCCAGCTCTCCAACTGCTTGGGTTGCTCCTCGGGCGAAGGCCACCAACCGTGCGGAATTTTCAGCGTGGCTACAAGCAGGTACAGCAAGGCCGCCAAAATCTTCATGACATCTGTCGAACAATAGTATTGACCAGTTCGGTGCCTTGGAAGCTTGGCTGAAGAAACAGAAAACAATTTACCAGACCTAAATGCTAGTGCAATCGATCTAGCGTCATTGCGTGATTCTTGCGTCCCTGCGATTGTTTGGTGATGCTTTTCTGACATAGATACTTTCAGGCTTGTGCGAGCAAGCAGCAAATGGCGGAAGATCACCCGAAAGCGCAACCTACCGGAGAGAGTTTGAACATGTCAGCGTCCCAGCCCTGACAGGAGCCTGAAATAGAAGAGCCCATGGAGGCAGATCCCTTTTTGTTTGGGCCAATTCCTTCCACATTCTTACTGGTTTCCGTGCATACTGGCTTGCTTGGTCTGCGCATTTGCCTTGAGCAAGGGAACGGAGATCAGTCGAGACGCTCAGGTGCGAACCCGTGCGAACACAACTTGTCCTTTCTGCCCGACGTCGACTGTGCACATCGCAGGCCTTTTTCGACGACCTGCCTCCTGATGGCTTCTTGCCGGAAGAGGAGGCTTTGAGAGAGGCTGGGATTGCTTGATTGTTGTAAGCGTAGCTAGAATCTTTACAGCTTTGGAAGCAATGGGAGGCCATCCTGAATTTTTTGGATAGCTCGGGCCCAGATGCGCCCCCGACACTCAGAGAGGCCCAGCAGGTCCCGGAGGCCGGCGAGTGTGGGGCCAGTGCTTTTCGTCGAGCGGCAAAGGCTGCGAGATGCCGCGAGCGCCTGCCATCAGCCTGGTTTCGGCACGTTTCGGCTCGAAGTTTTGGCTTCCGCCTTTCCAAAACAAAGAACGTGAGACACGACGCCCGGCTGCAGGAGAGGCGCCAGGGTCACGGAACGTTGGTACGCGACCTCCCAAGGCAATGCGGCTACTAGCCGGAGTGCAGCTTCTGGCAAGCCTGTGGCTTCTGCAGCCGGCATCGTCGCAACTCGATCAACAAATCAGCACAGCACCGGCAGCGGAAGCTTTCAACGGCCGAGGCAACAACTTGGCCAGATCAAGGGGCGCATCAGCATCCCCCACAAGTACCAGGCTGACATTGGCCTTGCGAGAATAGCGGAGCGGTGTCTTGAGCCCTGGCCAGGAAGTAATCAGTGCCGCCAGCGGTGCGGGCCTAGCAGCAGCCCGGGTCATCCTGGATGGAGGCTTTCCGTTCTTCAACAGTTCACCCCTGCATTTGCAACTTCCCGGTGTGTGTCATGTCAAACCGCTGAAACTTGGAAGCTTGGCAAGCTCGTTGATGGTGCTAGAGCCAGTGGAAAGTTCGACACCGACGTACCATGGCCTATGACCATCAGGCGGTGCAAGCGCGTCAGTGTTGATCCGTGACTGCAGGTCTCCTGTCGGCCTTGCCTGCTTCAGACGGGCGCTTCGGCAGATTGTTGCGGGGAGGGGACATCCGCGGTGTGCTTGTGAAAGGCGTTTGCACCCCGACAGGCACTTTGCCCTCAACGGCGTAGCTGTTGGGCCACATATTTTGCAGGCTCGGCGAATCCCCATGGCATTGCTCGAAGCTGCACTCTGCCCGTGCCATCGTCGGTCAACAGGTTGTTCATCCGCTGCTGAGCTTCGACCCAGTCAGAGTAGAGGCAGCAGAGGGTTCGGCAGGACTCAAAATGAGCACCTTGTCAAAGAGTTGGATCCATGACAAGGTCGAACCCTGACCCTCACTCCGACAACAAAGGTGCTTACATTGCAGACATGGAGCACGGCAAGGGGGCCTCTCGGTCGGATACAGTCCTCTCCCATAACATCGTACTCGACGTCTAAGTGGCCTTGTGCCAACTGTATCTCACAGCCACTCTGAGGTGAAGCTTAAATATCCCTTGGGCTTGGCACCCTCGGGCGCCTTCAGCTACCTCGAGAAGCGGGAGGACCCGACGACTGCAAATCTCCGCGAAGTTCTGACAGTTGGGTCCATTCACAGCCTCGTCGAAGGAATTCAACGTGCTCTCCGTCTTCAAGAGCCCGTATGCGCTTTTCGGCCACTCAGCGATGAATCGTCGACGAATCGTAGACTAGTTGTAAGCGTGATGCATAGCTTCGGTAATGCGTTCAGTCATTGCCAGTGCTGGACCACAGAGGTCTCGTCAGCATGGGTGCAATGTTGTTCCTTCCGAGCCTCAGCTGCAGATGAAAAGATCCGGAGCGTGCGTTCCGGAGATTTGGCCTGGACTCGGCCTGTTGCTTTGCCTTGGAACCGAGGAAGCTCCAGTCCATGGTGGAGGAGGAGAAGGATACGCCCTACAAGCATCAGACGAGAGTCTCGTAACGGTGGACTCTGGAGACTTTGATGGCATGTCCAGGAGAGACAGCAGCAAGAGCTGCAGCAACAGAAACCCGAGAAAAAGCAGGGAGCTCAGAACTTCACGGTTGATAGGAATTGACTGCTCCGGCGATTTTGTGCAGAGTCCGACCGGCTCGCAAGGACAGTTGAAAATTGAGAGATCGCGGCATTCCGGAGCAGTGTGCCGCTTGAGCGGCCTCCTCTGATCTGGCGTGCGCTGCGTTCCCCTTCCGGATGTAGTGCTCTCAGCCTAAGCCTGCTAAGCCTAGAGGCCCGGAGGCCTAGACTGCCACGCAGCACGCTCGGTTTTCTCACCAGGGCCTGCTCGCACGTGGATGGCAGAAATTCTGAGCTTGCGGCTGCAAGCCAATGAAATTCAGGATGATCTGCTGCATTGCTAGCATTCCTGAAGCCAGGCAGCGCACGCATGGCACATGAAGCCCAGCCTTCAAGGCTGTTAATGACGAGACCTGGTGCAGGGATGACACCTCCCAAAGCACGTGGATTTGGGTCCACTCAGCGCTTCTGGTGCAGACTGACCATCGTTCAGAGACTGGTCTTGCCGACGGCATTCGATGCCAGAGCACCAGTAGCATGCAGCAAAGCCGTAGTTTTACTGTGATCACCCTGTCAAAGCCCAGCTGTGTCTCTGGACGAAATGCAGATCGACACTTTGGCGTAAACACTGCGCCTGGAGGAATGTCTGATGCCAGAACCAGGTGCTTGTGTTGCGGACCGTGAGATGAATAGAAACTTCTACACTAATGGCAGGATGGTTCGATTGACGCAGGACACCAAAGTCCCAACACATGTTGCTTGCTTCGGAGATCACCGCAACGCTGAGAAAAGAGACAGGTCCTTGCACTTGACATTGGACTCTTTCGGCACATTAGCCAAGCAATTTTCCAAAACATGTTGCAGGTCATAGATGCACGTGATGCGTGTCTGTCCGGATCGCATGGCCCTTAGGTTGCTCAGAGGTCGAGGCAGGTTGACTTATCATGACTTATCCAATCGGTTCGAGCAGACACTTGTATCCAGCTTGTCAAGTCAGGTCTGGTGTCACCTTGAAGATGTGGATTGACCGCCGAATCGGCGGCGAGATTGCGGCATGGCGCAAGAACGGAAGGCATCGTGCACGGCAGTGCGAAGCGAAGGGGGATGCTGCATGCTAGAAGTCTTTCTTGCCAGGGGTGATGTGTTCATCGGTCGGCAGCTCAGAACATTGAAGCCCATACAGCTTCGAAGAATCAGCGGCATCTTCTGAGCCTTCTAAGCCTAGATGTGGAGGGAAGAACCAGACGGTCGGGGTGTGTCAAGAAGATGCCACCAGGTCTGCGGGAAGTTTGGGGAGACGAAGCTACTGTACTCGCCTCAGTCAAGGGCACGGCAAGCTTTGGCTTGACTGAGCTCCGCAAGGCTGCGAACCGCGAAGAGGCTGGGACACTTTGGTTGATTCCTGCTCCACATGCCGTCCGAGCCAAATTCACAGAGTTGCTTTCGCTTCGACCGTAGTTCGTGGCTCATTGGAATATCACTGCACTGTTTCGCGAACCACCCAGTCCACATCTGGTGAGTGATTTAGCACTGCATGCAATAGCAACTCAAGTCTCCACCCCGCGGCATTTTCAGCCATGTCGGACGAGTATCGGTTTCAAGTCGTCAATCCTGTGATCGCAAAGGACAGATCACGGCGGCGAAGTTGGGACAGCATTGCAGCGCTCTCTATCGACTCTATCGCATCGCCTGACTCCTGACCAGGATGACATCGGCAGGGCCAAGCACAGTTGTTTCCCGAAATATTTCAGCATGTTTCATTCAATACTTCGGTGTCGCTGAAGATTGTGGATCCTGCAAGCTCGGTACGCATCTCTTGTGGCACAGGCTACACCTTGCCTCCGGACAATCACGCCTACGGGCGCGCCTGCCCTCGGGATCCACAAGGCACCACCTCAGTTTGCAAGGGCTCGTGGCGATGAACTCATGTGTGGAGGTGCCAGGGAGGTGCTGAGCGCATGGGTGCCTCATCACCCAACGGCGGCCCCACAAGACCTGGCACAGGTGGCCCGAGAGGGATGGAGATTCTCTGCGCGTCTTTCGTTGGTTTGGGTTTGGGTGCGCTGTTCGGCTTTCCTGTGAGCCTATGAGCCGTGGCTGAGTGAGGCAGTCAGCCAGGCAGTCAGTAAGTCGAATGGTTCATGCTCCCGCCAGTCAGTCAGTCACAGTCACGCAAGTCCGTCAGAGTCAGTCAGTCAAAAAATCAGTCTGTTAGTCGGTCAGCTCAAGCTCCAGAGACATCACAGAAGTGTCATATCCGTATCTGCATATGACAGAGACATATATTCGTGTTTCATTGGGATGATGTACGGTACATCAGAAGTTTCGTATTTAAGTTTGTGATCTTCGAATTCATAGTCAGTTTCTTTTACGTGCGCACATATGATGGGTTATCTTATGCTAGATGTGCTCCTATTTGTTGTGGTGCAGCATGACATGATAAATACTTACGGTTTGTATTGCCTGCTTGTCTCTTATTTGTTCTGAATGCTGTACATATTATTTTATCAGTTTTTTTGCTACACTTTTCACTGCAGCCTTTGTGTATGCGGTATATACATCGTATCTTTTGCTGTAGTGTTTATGTTATACTTAAGCCAGTATGTTACAGGCTCGAACCAGGTTACACGCATCAAGTACATTCGGTATACAGCAAACATGTGTTTTTTTTAATCTCAGATAGCGTTATACAGATTTGTCAGGACCTCATGCGACCAAGAGAGACACTGCATCAATACCCAGATTTGCCCATTTCAACCCCGGTAGTTGTGCGTTGTCTTTGCAAATATCACGGGGGCTGCCGCTTACCGGTAACGTGAAAACTTTTCAAAATGCAAAGAGGGGATGAACACACTCAACAAGATGATCAACCCATAACCAGGAGGAGCAAGAGGGTAAACTATGGATTTGAAGAGATAGTAATAGTACCACGAGAGATCAACCGCTATCGGCTAAGAAGGGAGCGGGTTTAAGAAATGCGGCCAACCGCCATCGTTTTAAAGACTATGATCAAAAGCCACTGGCCGAATGACGGGTGGACTTGGGGGCGGGTTTGAACAATGCCATCAACCGCAATCACCTAATGAGGGGACGGGCTTAACAAAATTAAATGAGAGCAAACAGAAGCTAGAAATGCGTTCGAAAAGAGAATGGCACGAAAGGAGGAAGTAGGGAAGACGATCATACGTCCCAACTTCCCCAAATACGTACTTTGAAGGTACTTGTGTGCATACGCAATCCCGCCGTGCAACGATGCACTTCCGCGTATGCCCGAACGCAGCTTTAACAGACGTGATCAGCCGCCATCGCATGATGGCGGGATGTCGCCAAGTGGAGATCAGCCGCCATCGCCCAATGAGGGGGCTGGCTTAAACATCTGCTCAACCATGAGGGGGCCGAGCAATGTGATCAACCTCCATAACCTGATGAGGGGACGGGTTTAAAGCAATGTTCTCAACCGCAATCGCAGAGCAAGTTCAAGAACTGTGATTAACCGCCGAGAAGGGTGGGAATACTGTGTATCTGATTAACTTCCCCTAGTCAACCAGTGGCTTTGAGAGCTGTGATCAACCGCATCGCCATCGCCGAGGGGGTGGGCTTAAGACATGTGATCCGCTGCCGTGGAAAGAATGTGATCAAACGCCATCGTCTATTGAAGGGGCCGTCTTAACAACATGGTCGACCGCCATCGCCGAACGCTGGGGCGAGCTTAGAACAGTTGATCAGCCGCCGCCACCGAATGAATGAGGGTCGCTGATGGGATTGAATGTGGCAAGTTCTGTATGATCGGTCAAGTCAACAAGACTAGAGAGGAGACACAAAATGCACAAATACAGCTTGGAAAGAGGCCCCGTGTTTATGACTCTTTGAAGGCACCAAAACCCCAAAAAAGCAGCACAAAAGAACCAAAGCACACCCTAAGAAACTGTTCACTTTCGAGAGGTTCTGCCAAGGCTAGGGTCTTTCCAACGTTGCCGTGCTGCAGGATTTCCGTGCAATCAACAAGAGCGCTGCGAAGAAGGGTGTCCGGCATCTGGATGGCAACTTGCTGATGCCGCTCTGAGTTTTCCCCACCCTACGTGTAAAGCAAAGGACCGTGAAGCAAATGACTGCCTTTCGCAAAGCTGTCGACATCAGGTTGGGATTCGTGGGTTCGTCTCTTTTCTGTGTGAAAGGCTCGGCTGCCAGGCTGCACCCGCGGGCCGTTGAAGGTGCCAGACGGGTCGCGGCTCGAGATGCTGTGGATACAAGCGTGGCTTGGCGGCAGCTTCCAGCCTGGTTCACAGACGGGGCCCTCTTCGATGTGAGAGGCTACTTATGGGCGGGCCAATCTTCCGTCAACACCGATGCAAGACGTGCCAGGCTCCAAGCCCGTCGTGCATGAAGGTGTCGTGGTGTTGTGAGAGAAGTCCAAGAGGGGAAGAGTGTGGCTGCACAGGTAAGGCGCCAGCTAGAACTTGCTCAGGCTGAAAGGTGCCTTTGCCTCCGAGTTTCAATCGGAGCTGAGCGCACGTTACGAAGCCTATGCCGAAATCAATGCACCTTCGCTGCACTTGGCATATACCACAGGTGACGTTTTAGCTGGGATGCACCGAAGGCTTTAGATGCTCCAAACGGGAAGCACCGGATACGCACGACGAAGGCCATTCTTGGAGCAGCTGTCGGGCAACATGTAAGGGACGTGCACTGTCCGTGTTATCCAAGAATTGGTGCCAAACATACATTTTCTATGCGACTCTCTCCAATCCTTTCTCGTGAGATGGTCCTTACAGTTCAGCGCTTCATGGCTCGTTAGACCGAAGGAGCCAAGCCAGGCAGTTCACTTGAGGGTTTGCTATCCTCATCGCTGGGGAGCCATCCGCTACTCGCCCAGAGTCTTCCAGCTAAATCGTATGTTTCGTGCACCAGGCATCCACCTGCACCACCCGCAGCAAGCAACATCACTGATGGCTTTGTGTGCAGAGCATCGCATCGCCAGGGAATCGGGAATTGTCTAAGCAGCATTCGCCGACTCGCCGCTGCCAGGCGCAGAGTCTTCGCGTTCACAGCGCCCGTCAGAAGACGGTGGATCCCAAGCCCCTGCGGCCGGTGAGGGACCCCTTCAAGCCCGAATCTGAGCTTCACGGAGACAGATCCCATTGAAGAAGGCAGAAGGTCGCATCTCCAGGAAATTTCCGGCAAGGCTCGTCTCCAACCGCACGCAGCTGCAGCCTCTCACTGCTCGGGAGGCGCGTAGCGGCGTAGCGGATCGTAGCTTCTTGAGCTTTGCAGCTTGGCGGGGATATGCCGGAATGGGGCATGCGCGGCGGGGGACGAGGCGCGACGTTCCGATGCGGAGCAGATCGAGGCCGAGGCGGCTGCAGGGGGCCGGGAGTTTGGATTTTGGATCTCAGCCGCCCTCCACCCTGCGAGGCCGAGCCGCTCGGCCCCTAGCGGCCCCAGCAGGGCCCCAGCAGGGCCCGAGCAGGGCCCCAGGCCCGGTGGGTCTTTGACTTCAGAGGGAGCCCCGGCGGCCCGGCCCGCTTGGGCTCCGAAGAGTTCCTTCCGTTCCTTCGCCAAAGGCGGTTCGGATTGAGACTCCGGCGCTGCGAAACTTGGAGTTGTAGCTTCGAAGGAGCCGTTTTCAGGCACCCGAGTCTCTGAGTCTTGCCGGGTACATGCTGCAGATCTGGGCGGCATCTGACAACTGATTGCTCAGCTCCAGATCATGCAATAGAACAGCTACCGTTTTGGAAGGGAGAGGCTGAAGAAGGCGCTGTCCCTTCCCATGTCGAGTTCGAGCGAGCATGTGCTGCATTGGGATGTTCATGTTCAATTCTTTACTGTGTACTGTGTGAGCTCTGCATGCTCGCGGTGCTCGTGGTGCTCTGTGCATTCTGTTGAGTCGGAAGTGCAGAGTGCAAAAGTCTTAATTAAGTGGTGCAATTGCCGGTCTCTTGGCGAAGCGATCATTGGGCCTCACTTGCGACGGGAGATGCCGCGAAACACAGTCCACGATTTACCCGACCAGGTCCAACAAGCGAAGGGCGAGTCCGACAAGGCCTCTGCCGTCCTTGGTCGCACTCTCCTCCGGCTCTCGTCAAAGCGACACCATCGATGCCGAATTGGAGGCAAAGCGGCGGAAGATGGACGATGCTCCAGGCCCAGGTCTGCGGCTGAAGCGTCTTCGCGCTGTAGACCCCGAAGAAACCCCCAATTCAGAGAATGAAGTGCCATAAAGGCCGAGATCGAAGAGGTGTCGCAAAGGCCAGCCACAGCCATCCGATTACTTTTTAATTCTGAGCTCCTGCGTTGAGCCTATCTCAGGGTCGAGGGAGATGATGAGCCGCAGCTGCGTTCTCAGGTTTCTTGTCGCTGCTTGAGCTGAGTTGACCCACGGTGATTGACATGAATCGGAGCGTCGTAGCATCCTTGACATAGTTCGTTGTGGTGCTTTCGCCGGTGCACAATGAAGACTCTCTATGGTGCTGACTCAAAGATAAGCCTCCGCCAGAGAGAGGGCTGATGGCAGCACCAGTGCGAGCGCGTGCAAAAACTTGAGCATGTGTGCAGAGGTGCGTATCCTGAAAGCATGCCTCGCGACGCACGTGGCACCAAGACGGCAACGAGCGAACGAGAGCTACCGAGAGAGGGTGGGCTTCTAGCGCGAGTTTTGGTGGGCCGGACACACTCTGTCCCTACGTTCTGTTCCATGTTTGGACCCTTTTAAACCCCTCTCGCCGCATGGGAGTGGACCCCTTCTGTGAACCTCAATGATCAGTACATGATCCACACTGAATCAGCAGATGTCGACAGATGTCTAACGAGGAAAACGCGCTCGTCCTAAGAGCACTCTCCTCATCTGAACGCAACTCCGGTTGGAATGGTGAGATTGGAGCCCTCACAGCTTTGGGCATTTTGTCCGTGGCCGTTGTTTTTGTGGGAATGCATGCTAGTTACCTAGTTTATCAGCATATGCAGCAGACGGATGGCAACATGCATGTTCAACTGTCGGCTTTGTTGAAAGCAGTGATTCTGCCCGAGCGATGTCGCGAAGCCAAAGCCGCTTTCTTTTCTTGGGCACAGGAAACGCACCGTCCAAGTTCTTCGAATCGGCTTTGTGCCGGCTGCAGCCCACCTACAACTTTCACGTAGACGTTTTGCAAAGCAGTGCTGCGTATTCGGCCTTGGATGCAAAACATGGCTACGATGGCCTCTTGCTGTACAACTCGAAGGATGGGGCTAGCATCCTCAAGGACCAGCTAGCATCCGAGCGCTTGAGATGGGTGCATTGTTTCACTGCAGGGGTAGATGCCTACCTGCGCGATCCCACGATCAGAAGCTCTAAGATCCCCATCACCAATGTCAAGTCGGCTTACAGCGAGCACCTCGCGCAGTTCGTCGTTTTTGGCGTCTTATTCTTCGCCAAGAAGGCATTGCACTTCCGCAGTTCGCAGCGGGCCAAGCTTTGGGCTCCGACATTTGTGGAGGATGTGAAAGAGCAGTCGATCTTGATTGTGGGCTATGGTGACATTGGCACCGCATGTGCGAAAAAGCTGCATGGCTTGGGCATAACAGTAATGGGAGTTAAGTCACGGCCCGAATCTTCCAGCGATGACAGCAAACAATACGCGCAAATTCACGAGGTTGGTCAACTGGAATCTTTGCTGCCCACGGCTGACTATGTGCTGAACCTGTTGCCACTAACCCCCGCGACTCAAGACTTCTTTGATGCCAAATTGTTCAGCCTGATGAAAACCAGTGCCATCTACATGAACTTCGGCCGGGGGCAGACCAACAATGAGGTCGACTTGTTGGCGTCGCTGAAGGCGGGAGAAATTGCTGGTGCGGTCATGGATGTTTTCAAGCAAGAGCCGCTGCCGGGAGACAGCGAGTTCTACTCGCTTGAGAATGTTTTTCTCACGCCGCACTCTGCAGATGACACAGCGAACACCCATGACAACGCGGTGCGAGTCTTTGAGCAGGTGTTGCAAAGCTATCTCGCAAGCCAGGAATCAGGCAATGCCCTCCTAAATGTAGTGGACAAAGAGCGCGGCTACTAGGAGCTACGCGGCTACTAAGAGCGCTGCAGCAAGAAGCGGTGCGACCTAGCGAGACCAAAAAGCTCCGTCAGAGTCAGTGGACAGGCTGACAGACATGGATCTCGCTTCTTGCTCGCATGACGTTTCCTGCTAAGGCCCGCATGAGCACAAGCGATGATCACGGGCCGGGTGCCGGGTTGCTGGAGCCTTTCACCTGGCACCTGCGTCTCTGGTTGCAGTCTATGTGAGGTGGACTTGACCATGCAATAGTCTGCTCAAGCGTTCTTGTCTTGAGTGGCTCCCCAAAGAGACGGGATGCCTCGTTAGCGGCAAGCGCACACCGTCTGAGATGATGTGTTCTGCCAAATCCATTCTCTACGCGCTCTTCTTGCTGCTGGCCTTTCTTCCGTCGAGAGCGATTCGGGATACCTTGGGGGTGTCCGTCGACATCGTTCACGCCTTCTATTCCGCAGACGAGCCGTCGATTGATGGACTTTGTGGCTCCATCCACTCACTGTTGGTATCAAGCTCTCAGCCGCAGCGTCTCGTGGTGGATGTGGCAGTGAAGGCCGCGTCTATTCCTACCTTTCAGGCTCGGTTTGGCATGGACAAGTCGCTATCAGCGGCGACCACGGAAGGAGCCACCATCCAACTTCATGCGCTGGACGAGGCGAAGATGAACGAAATCTTCAAGTACCAGATGAACTACTACCATGAGCGGCCCGGACTGGACAAGTCACTCGAGAAGTATGCTCGTTTGTACATTGACACTTTGCTTCCAGACTCGATTGTGGTCTATCTTGACACGGATGTGGTGATACAGTCGGATGTCTTGGTTTTGGCAGATCGGTTGGCTGCAAGTGGAAAAACGATGGCCTTCGTGGTCCGGGACTTAGCATACTGTAGCAACTGTAGCGATGCCCAGTCCTGCTGCACTGCCGTCGGGTGTTGCTGCACTGAGGAGCGCGTGCCACGTTCGTCTTTGGGAGACTATGTGCATGCGGACAACTTGACCGATTCCGCACTGGCCAAGCTCGGCATCTCCCGCGGAGCTCTTGTTGCAGCAGAGAACGCCACGGAGTACAATGCCGGAGTCTTGGTTTTCAACACCAGGCGCTGGCAAAGCCTGGGATATCTGGACAAGGTGAAGCACTGGCTCCACATCAACTATGAGCTGCACGGGCAGCTGTTTCGGGGAAATGATCAAACTCTGCTCATGCTGAGTTTCGAAGTTTGGCGAAAGGCAGGAGACTTTATCGTTGTGGAAAGAGAGTGGAACGTGGAGGTGCATCACCAGCTCACCATCGACAGAGGCTTTTTGGCACACAGGGCCAAGATTCTTCATTTCAACGGCGTGCGGAAGCCTTGGCTTCCCAGTGAGGCGGAGGATCCCTTGGCCATGGAGCTCTTCCGACCCCACTTGGAGAAGTTCCCATCGCTACTCCTAAAGGGAGCTGCTCGAAGCCAGTTGCCGTTGCAGCCGATGCTGGCTGCGCTGGTAGCTCTTCTTTGTGCCCTTCTGCTGCTCGCGCTCTCCAAATTCTCGCCCATTTGGAACAGCATGATGCCTCCCGCGGAGTCCGCCTTGCATGCCAGCTTCTCAGCTTGCCGGTTGTCAGGCACAGTCAAGACGACATCGGGGCTGCAGCAGCATCACATCATCTGTAACAATACTGCAGCGGAAAGCTAGAAGTACTTGCTCGGCTGCTAATGGCTTGTCTTGTGGGACAGCACTACAGTTTCTCTAGAATTATGGCTCTGAATGTCAGCACCGGGGCTGCTTTGGGAAAAGTTGTTCAAAGTACCTTTCGCATCGAATCCTGGACCGTGAACGTTGCCCTGCAGAGGTTAACTTGATGGTCTGCTTCCAGGGGTTCATGAACTACAGCTCTGTGCATCCCAGCTGCATCTTTGTCATGGAATGCGGCAGGGATAACTCTTCCGTTTGTCTGTGAAGCTTTTGATGTGGCAAACCTGAGGGTGCTCTGCGCATACCCGTTGTGTCTGTCGCTGAATTTGTCGAATGCCGCTTCAATGTCTGGCCTGCTGATTGGCGTCTTCATGGAAGCCAGTGCTGTGGGTATGGGCGTGAGTTGGAAGATCCTGAACGTCTACCCGGACCTGTGGCGCAGGCACATCAAGAGCTACCTGGTGGCCGGCCTCTCCTGCCAGTTCTTCGGTGCTCTGGGCTTCTGCAAGGTCGCCATGGCCGTGAGGTACGGGCAAAGTGACAGCAGCCTGATCATGACTTTGTTGGCAGCAAGGATCTGCCAAGGCTTTGGCCATGGACTGAATGATCAGTTCATGAAGTGCTGCATCGTGAAACTTGCAGCGGCATGCGATCGGCCGCGGCACTCGCTCAAGAAGTTCGTGGCCAACACGCTGGGCATTGGTTGCGGACCCATCATCATCGCTTTGGCCTATTTCTTCTTCCACGACGATGTGGTGGATGCGGCGGGACTGACAAACGGAGCTCAGATAAGCATGCTGACTGCTCAGTGGCAGCTAACGATGACCATCACCGTTCTCGTCGGCGCCATCCTCCTGTATCCGTCCTTGGAGGACCGACTCGCGAGTTGCCAGACTTGTCTGAGTCATCGCGCTTGTCGCAGGACGTGTCCGACTTCGGCAAGGCAAATAGCCTAGTCGGAGGTCATCAGACGGCAGTGCTTCTTGCGAGCGGCTTGGCCTCAAAAAGCATGTTTTCCAATCTCAGGAGAGTGTTATCCAGGGCGCAGGGTGTCACATCGCCTGCCCTTCTCAGACTCGAGGCATTTTCATGGATGCGCTGCGCGGGTTCATCACCTCGGGCGTGGAAGCAGCATCCTGTTTGCTTCTACAGGATCATTTCGCGTGGCGTCAGGATAGCATTGGTTTTTGCATCGGGATGACATTCTGCTTGGTGGTCCCCGGCTATATGCTGCACAAGCAGTACCAGGCACGCTACAGCGACATCGCATGGATTAGGATCTACACCGGCATCGCTATGCTGGCCACCGCCCTGCTAGGCCGGTCGAGCAAAGGAGTTGCGAGTCAATGAACTGTAGAAGTTGCATTCAGGACACGTATTACAGACGCCTTGCACAGGCACTGCGCAGAAGCCGCTGGGCATCCTCGCGGCGGATAGCATCATATTTCCATCGATTTACTTGGCAGGTGCTTTGAACATGGGCATTCTGAACACCAGCGTCTTTCCGGATGGGTCGCTGCTCGATGCCAACAACGTCATGCTCATTAATGGTATAATCTCCAACGGTATCGGCCGTTTTGCAGGGCCCATATTTTCACGGTCCCTTATAGCGCACCTTGGGCAGAAAGCATATGCTTCATGCCAAGCTCTTGCCATTGGCAGCATTCTCGCCGCTTCTGGCATGTTACGCGCACCAATGCAGTAAGTGGACCCGTAGTGAGTGCTTTCGACGATCGAATGCGCTTTGACAAGAGCCGCTGCACAAAATCACGGCTCCCCACGTGCCATCCTGCCAGCGGCGTAGGAGAGAAGCCCCGCCTCTCCATCAGAGAGGTCATCCTTCTTGTAATTTTGATATCGCAATGCACCAACGCCCCTCGTGCATCATCGCCGTGCCAAAGACTCGCCGATAAGCGGTGCCGGTGTGAGGTCGCACCTCGAAGAGCTCCGCTTGGCAGCTTCGCCGCTGCTCCGCTGCACTCTTTTCTTCAAGGGACTGCTTTCAGCTGCTTCTCGCCATCAGAACTCTGAGACTCTAAGTTTGCTCTTGCTTGTCTAGATGTGTCGGGCTCTCACCAAAGCGCCACTCCTGAGCCGACAGAGACAGGTGACAGGTCCCCCTGGACTTGTGCCTCGCAGCTTCGCAGCCTTCGCGTTCGCGGCGATGTGATTTCCGCAATCATCCAAAAAGCTGAAGCCCAACCGCCGTGGCAGTGCTTTTAGTGCTTTTCGGTTGAGTGCTTTTGAAAGCCAGCCGTCCGCTGCACAAGGGCTTTCGGCTCAAGTTTTTTACAGTTCAGTCGCGTCGGCAGGTCGTGCTTGACAGTCCGAGAACTCAGACAAACGCACATTTGTATTACCAGATTCAGGATCTGCAGTCCTTTTGTCTAGTCGTCATCAAACAAGGCAACTAATTGTATCTGAGACATAGATGAGATGTCCTCAAAATTAGTTGCCTCATGAAAGCTTTGGTGCTGTCGACATGGCCGGGTTTGCGTGGTGAGTTTGAAAGGGTTATTTCGGAGAGGAGGCAGACACGTGAATGGTGAAAGAGATCGGAACTACAAGGCAACCTTCGGCTCGATGCGTTTCGGAAAGAATTCAGCCATCCCCTCAGATTACAGATATTCAGTCTGGGATTCCGGGTCTTCCTGGCAGAGTGAGGTGCAAGGCTTAGCCGGCGGTGTGGTGCCCCCTGGGCGGCACGACGTGTCACCTCCGAGCCTCGCCTCAAACGCGGGGTTTCCCGGGCCCGTGGACGACATCCAGAGCCCTCCACGGCAGAAGTTGGCCTCGCAAAGTCCGAGGTGCGGAGGTGGTGAGGTGCGGGGCTGCCAGAGAAGAAGCCAGTGTTGAGCCTGCGTCAGGCAGCCAGCGCCGCTGCTGGCAGAGAAGCTGACAAGAGCTTGTCAGGCCTTGCGCGGAAAGCTTACAAACTTACCAGTACCGTCCTTATGTAGAATCCATCTGGTGCAGGCACGAACAGCGTTGCCGTCGCAATGGCAGCTGCAACCAGCACCGAGACCAACCGAATCCAGCGAAGTTAGGCAAACTCCAATCTGCCATCCCAGCCCGTTGCAGCCAAGCCTGAGCCGTCAGGGGCAAGCTCAGACGACTCGGGCAGAGCATTCGCAACAGGCTTCGCAGAGTTCTTGCCAACCCTTCATCGAGTCTGCCGCAAGCGGTAAAGTGGACGACATCCAGAGCCCGCCACGGCAGAAGTTGTCGGCATCCGCCTCGCAAAGTCTGAGGTGTGGGTTTGAGTGTGTTTGAGAAGAGAAGGTGCTGAGATGCTCCGACAGGCAGACAGCGCCCCCGCTACTGGCAGAGACGCTGACGAGAGCTTGTCAGGCCTTCCCTTTGGCAGACATGTGTCGGGATGGGCTGTGGCTGACGACCATGTGCAGGCGCGAGCCAGTCAGCTGCAGCCTCAGTTGAGTCGTTTCCGCGAGCGCGACGTGTGGGATCCCACATGGCTTTTCCTAAGTTCAACGCAGCCGGGAGTCAGGCACATGCACATGTGTCTTTGGAGAGCTTTTGGAGTCAAAGCCAAGTTCAAAGAGGAGACGGAACCAAGTCCCGGAGCTGGCGACGAGTTTCAAGAGGCTCCAGGCGAGGAAACACGCGCGCAGTTGCGTGCCTGTTTCAGAGTCCGAGAGCGCTCGGACCGAAGGCGCAGCCCCAAGCCACGGGGACCGGGTCGGCGCGTATCGACTGCGATGGGAGCGACCGGGCCGCGTCCCCGTCCGACGAATCGCTGGCATCGGAGCTCCATCCGTCGAGGCAGGCGGTTTGCGAATCTTTGGGTTTGAAGCCCAGTGAATGCAGGCCGCCCCAACGAGACACGTCCTGGACTCCCCATGCCCTCAGCCGCTGCAAGCAAATGCAGCTGGGCCACACTTCTCAGTAAAGAGCATGTAAAGACTACTGCATACTACTGCAATGTGAAGCATCTCCACGGTGTTCTCCGCATCGTAGTGGTGCAGAGCCAAGGAGTTCTTCGCGATCTACATCCGGCAGCCAGGGTCGGGTAGCTGATGCAAAAGTGGATCTGTCGGCGTCACACCGCAGCAGCACTCTGAGCAGGACAAGTGGCTTCCGTGGCAACTCCGAGTGGCGCAGGCTTACGCAGGTGTCGATGTTCGAAGGCGGCATTGCAACACAGCTGGATGCGAATCACTGTCTCCGGAGGATGGACCGGGAGGACGACTCCACGACATCGCTTGGCAGGCACTATGGCCCACTTCCGTCAGTTGGGGTTGTGAAATAACCCCCACGCCTCATCGTTTAGTCTTCGCCCCGTTTCCCTACAGTTGCAAATGGTGCTAATCGAAAACCGATGCTCCGTGGTTCTCATTTGAGTGCCCATGCTTAAAGTGACGGTGCGCTCTTTAGGTGCTAGAGAATACTAGGGAACCGCATTCAGCGTCAGAGGCAGCCATTATCTGTCACACGTGCAACCTCAACGCCCGAGAGCTCTGAGGCTGCTCTTCAGGAGCTTTCGGAGTCCACGGGTCCATGGCCAAAAAAGCGGGTGTGTGGTGGAAAACGATATCGAAGCCATAACGCACTTGTCGCTGTTGGCCGGTTCAACAGCGAGAGCAGTGCAGACTGCACCGATGAAGTCTCAGGTCCAGGTGAAACCAAGTCGGGAGAAGTCTCAATCACGATGACAATTCGATCACAAGCAATTCCAAAGGTCAGCTAACAAAACAATGACCGAAGCGACAAGGTCAGGTCAAAAACGTAGGCTTTGTGAGTCGGGATCCATTCTGTGTTTTTGCACGATCAATCTGTAATAGGCTCGGTAGTAGGCTGCAACAATCTCCGTGCTCATCGAGTGCTACTCCTAGCTTTGTGCTATCGTAAGTCTGCCCTTTTCCACACCAAAACACCCGTGGGCCTAAAACAGCTGCTCCAGCCCCTGTTCTTGACTAGATATCTTCATCAGGACAAGACGCTGAACATGCAGTAGATCAGCTGTATCCAGTTACTAAAGGCGTACTACCATCAAGATTGCTGTAGTGGTTTTGGTTGATAAACCGATGGCAAGAAGCAAACGGGATAGCATCACTTGCGGGATCGCGAAATTTATTTGGGTTGTTTCACGAACCCACGTGCACGAACAGCCCCTTTCCAGAAGACCCGACTTGATATTGTTCCGCCCGCAGCTTGGGAACTGCCGCCGCCGGGAAGACTGACAGTGGCGCTTTTCCAGCGAACGGCGCGAGCACGGTGAACAACCCGATGCATGCAGGCGCGTCATGACTCCAGAGAGTGCAGGTAGGTTTGGGATGTTTGTTGACAGCTTGCAACAGTCGCTGCAAGCAAGTATGACCAACCGATGTCGCCTGAGCTGCGCAAAGGCTTTCAGCCCGCACCGAACACCTCCTTTGCACCCGGCAGCAGCGATGCTTTCGCAAGGTGCAGCGTTGTTGAGCATATTTCAGCGCACGTTGGGATTATCGTGAAGTTGTCAACACAGCCGGCCGGGCAAAGTGCATTCCATGAGCTTTCAGGCAAGCCTGCGGTGGTGTTGAATTGCCGCGCCTCGGTACGAATCAGTATGCCGAAAAGCCGAAGACATGTTGGTCATGTTGGAAAGACCGTGAAGAGCATTTGTCAACTGCTCAGTGCCCCCCTCAGGAAGACCGGCAGTGGCCCTTTTCCAGCGAACGGGGCGAGCATGGTGAACAACCCGATGCATGCAGGCGCATCAGAGAGACTTGCAGATAGGCCAGGTAGGTTTGGAGGACGTTGCAGCTTGCAGCAATCGCTGCAAGCATTCATGACCAACTGGTACACACAGGCATTCAGCCCGCGCCGAACACCTCCTTTGCACCAGGCAGCCGCGATGTTTACGCGAGGTGCGGAGTTGTTGAGCACATTTCAGCGCATGTCGGGATAGTTGCGAAGTTGTCTCCACAGAAGGCCACGCAAAGTGCATTCCATGAGCTTTCAGGCAAGCCTGCGGCGGTGTTGAATTGCCGCCCCTCGGTACGAATCAGTATGCCGAAAAGCCGAAGACATGTTGATCATGTTGGAAAGACCGTGAAGAGCATTTGTCAACTGCTCAGCGCCGCCCTCAGGAAGACCGGCAGTGGCCCTTTTCCAGCGAACGGGGCGAGCATGGTGAACAACTCGATGCATGCAGGCGCATCAGAGAGACTTGCAGAGAGGGCAGGTAGGTTTGGGGGATGTTTGTTGACAGCTTGCAGCAGTCGCTGCAAGCAATCATGACCAGCCGATGTCGCCTGAGCTGCGCGCAGGCTTTCAGCCCGCACCGAACACCTCCTTTGCACCCGGCAGCAGCGATGCTTTCGCGAGGTGCAGCGTTGTTGAGCATATTTCAGCGCACGTTTGGATTTTCGCGAAGTTGTCAACACTCTAGGCAAGCCTGCGGCGGTTTTGAAAAATTGCCGCCCCTCGGCACGAATCATTATGCCGCAAAGCCGAAGATATGTTGATCATGTTGGAAAGACCGTGAAAACAATCAATCATCTTTTCACTGGTCCTTCTCAGGAATACCGGCAATGGCCATTTTCTAGCGAACGGCACGATCGCGGTGAACAACCCGATGCATGCAGGCGTCATGACTTCCAGAGAACCAATCATGAGCGACCGGTGTCGCCCGAGCTGCGCGCAGGCATTCAGCCCGCACCGAACACCTCCTCTGCACCCGACAGCAGCCATGCTTATGCGAGGTGCGGGGTTGTTGAGCACATTTCAGCGCATGTCGGCGAAGTTGTCTCCATAGAAGGCCGCGCAAAGTGCATTCCATGAGCTTTCAGGCAAGCCTGCGGCGGTGTTGAATTGCCGCCCCTCGGTACGAATCAGTATGCCGAAAAGCCGAAGACATGTTGATCATGATGGAAAGACCGTGAAGAGCATTTGTCAACTGCTCAGCGCCCCCCTCAGGAAGACCGGCAGTGGCCCTTTTCCAGCGAACGGGGCGAGCATGGTGAACAACCCGATGCATGCAGGCGCATCAGAGAGACTTGCAGAGAGGGCAGGTGGGTTTGGAGAGCGTTTGGTGACAGCTTGCAGCAGTCGCTGCAAGCAATCATGACCAACCGGTACGCACAGGCATTCAGCCCGGGCCGAACCCTTCCTTTGCACCCGGCAGCAGCGATGCTTTCGCGAGGCGCAGCGTTGTTGAGCATATTTCAGCGCTCGTTGGAATTATTGCGAAGTTGTCAATATAGACGGCCCCGCAATGTGCATTCCATGAGCATTCAGGCAAGCCTGCGGCAGTGTTGAATTGCCGCCTCTCGGTATGGATTATTATGATGCAAAGTCGAAGACATGTAGATCATGTTGGAAAGAACGTGCAGAGAATCCGTCACCTGTTCAGTGGTCCTTCTAAGGAAGACCGGCAGTGGCCCTGTTCCAGTGAACGGGGCGAGCATGGTGAACAATCCGATGCATGCAGGCACGTCACAGAGACTTGCGGAGAGGGCAAGTAGGTTTGACAGCTTGCAGCAGTTGCCGCAAGCAATCGTGAGCAACCGGTGGCGCCTGGGCTTTCGCACAGGCATTCAGCCCGGGCCAAACACTTCCACCGATGGTTGTGCCAGGTGCAGCGGTTTTGATTACGGATTGCGGATTGTCTTTCGAAATGTCTGTTTATCAGTTGGCTCCGCAGCGTGATAAAGTGCTGAAAGCTGCCGCAAGGTGCAACAACCGCACACGGGACCAGTGTTCCATAGTGTTTCGGAAAGCCTAGTTATTTTGATTTGGGCAGTGTGCTTCAGCCATTCGGTGTGGCATGCTCGCAGATTTTCCCCACGAAAATACAGCGCAAGCTAGCGCAGCCTGAAGAAGCTTTTGGCAAGTGTGCTCCCATTTCCTCGTTTGAGGGAGCGGGTAGCGATCAGTGATTTTCTGAGGCCAGCCTGGGCCTGTGGTGGTGTGGGCGTCGCCCTTCCGCCTCTTGGCAGAATCCCGCGAAAGACCACTGTCGCACGCAGCAGCAGGCAGCAGTGCGCGCAGAGTCCTAAGTCCCAAGGCCAAGCCAAGCTAGGGCAGACGAGGTGCCGCACTGTTAATGCATGTTGCGTCCAGCACCAAAACTGATCAGTTTAGCCTTGGCTTCCCACAGCAGTACGGGACCCAAACAAGAAGAAACCGGCCCAATACAGTACACATCAATGCCAATATCAGCTAGCGACAGCCTCTCGTACATCAAACGCTGTACATCAAACTCCCCGGACACTGCAGAGAGAACGCGCCTGACAATGGCTTGCTGGGTCGCCCACGTCAAAGTGGGCCTATGTGAACGAGCTGGCTTCCACCACTTTCCGGAAGAAGGTCCTCCGCGCTTTCGAATACGCCGATCCACGCTGGCCTGTGCTGTCTGCCAGAAGATTCCACTGAGCCAGCTAGTCTTTCATATGCTCACGGGCACATGCATCTAGAGGGGAAGGCGTTCAAAGAGCATCGAGCCCTGTCTCACGCAGTCCCTCAGAATGCGATGCCACAGGTCGCTGCTTTGCAAGTCATTGACAATCACCCTTTTCAGCCGAGTAATGTGCCGACGTCCAGTGAGGCAAACCATGCAATGCGCGGCAAGGGTAGGACCAAAGGGATACCAACAAGTAATGTATCAAGCAATCAGGAAGTGCATCAAAGGTTTAGACATCTCGTACCTGCGGCACGCACGTCCGGGCTGAAAGGTCATTGCATTCAATAAGCACAGTATGAACCCCTGGTGCGCGGTCACGACTCTCCCGTGCAGTGAGCTCTGCGTGGTGATAATATGAAGATCGCGCAGTGTCGACCTGCAATATTGAGAACAAGGCGCCTCGGACGAACCTTCGCCTATTGTGCTGGAAAGGAGCATGAGCTCCACCAAGTCGCCACGACACAGCCCTGAAGGGCCGAAATCACCGAGTGCCATGGGCCATGATCCCTCAAACGTTCGGTTCTGCTGGCCTAGCATGAACACCTATATAGACCAAGGGGCGCTGGTCCTGGCTATGCCGCCGTTCCTGGAACGCTGCCCAGCGCAGGCCGGCACAAAACAAGCTGTCGGACCTGGGACCTCTCGGACCTCGCTGAGCTGCCTTCGCAGGTTGCCCATCTTCGACTCGTGCTGGCGACAGGATGGGACGGCGGCGGCAATCAGTCCTCGCTTGGCTCCTTGCTTGGCTTCAGGAGTCAGCCGAGCACCGCCCCCGTGCAGCCCGTGCCGCAGCCCGTGCCGCAGCCGGCAGGTGCGGGGCCCCGCATCGTTGTTGGAGGACGCCCGGGCTCTCCTTTGCACCCGACCAGGGCCAGGGCCCGCCGGCCAGCCGAAAGCTGCTCCGACAAGGCAGGGCCAAAGGCAGGGCCAAAGGCATGCACCCGTGAGCTCCCAGGCAGATCTACACGGGGGTCCATGTTCAGCCCCGTGGCAACATTGACCGTGCCGTGTACCGGGATGCAATCCGAGCTCCAGCGCTTTTCGACACGGGCTCTTTCTGGGGCCCCAGGCTGGAGCTCTGTCCTCTCTGGTCATCCTTGCTCTTCGTGGCCAAGTGTCGACACTGGCCGCCCGACCTGCTAGCCGAGGCCAACAGCTGAGAGCTGAGAGTTGGAAGCCTCAAACCCTTCCTTACTTTGTCAATTCCCCCTCAGCGAAGAGTTGATGCAGCAGGTCATGTCTTGGCCCAGTGCCCAGAAAAGAGACGGCGAGAAGGGCGAGCAGGTTTGCATTGGACAAACTCAAGTCTTTTGTTCAATCAGCGACCGACGACAGGAAGTCTCCTTCAGTGGGGCCCACTACAAGAGTACTCTGGAGCGATTCGAGGCCGGGCGCCTGTTGATAGATGTTTGCAGCTCTGAGTTTCAGCTTTGGGCTTGAGTGCCTCTCTCACGATGGCGAGCGATGCAGCAAGAGGCTCGAGCCACTCTTTGCAACCCTCGACTTCGCTATGGGAGCATGTCGAGCAGTTTAAGTGCAAGTGCAAGCTCAGCTTTCTCCAGCCGTTGTCGCCATGGTCAGCAGGAACAGCGTGTGCCCCGGTCCAAAGCCAGGATGGACGAGCATTGCACAATTTTACTTGCTCGTTGCCAGGCTGTCGTGATGTTTGTAACGGCTGCATGACTGTTGCGTTCTCACAGGTGCTTCGCAAGGATTGGGCTGGTGCTCTGCAGAGGCTGGCAGAGTCGCTGGACAGCAAAGTGAGCAGCTGAAGCTGCTGGGGAGCGGACCGTTGCCGAAGCTCTCGATGATCCCGAGGATGTGGGACTTCAACCTCTCGCCGAGTGCTATTGCCTACACGCAATGCATCAGCTGCTGTGCAAGAGCAGGCTGTGGAGGGAAAGTGACCGTCAGGGTTTACGCGCCCTGCACCTGTTCTCAGGCAAGCTGACGATGGCTCTTCGTCTTCTGCGTGAGTTGCGAGCGAAACCAGGAATCGAAACAGATGCAGGGAACTTGGACTTACACACGCACTCAGAGACAAAACACTGTTTCACGCTTCCCTGTGAGGAGCAATCTTGCAGCAGTAAGTCACATAGGAGGGGAATCCGGCATCAGTCTGTGTCAGGTCGTGGCCGTGAACGCCGGTCTGGGCGCCTGCGCACTGCGGGGTGCCTGGCGAGAAGCGCCGGAGCCTCGCGAATTCCTCGAGGGCGAGCCGGCGAGCAGTCGGCGAGCTGTGCCTCGAAACTGCAGGTTCCACTTAGCAAGAACGGTGCCCTGCATGACTTTGCTGCCCTCCGTGGTGACCTGGTCCTCCACGATCAGCGCCTGCGAGAAAGGTGCCGCCCCGCTTTCCTCTCGCTTGGCAGGAGAGTGCTTTCTTGACTCTCTCCTCCAGGTAGCAATAATTGGCCTGCAGTCTTCAACATTTTCAAAGTGATGCGCGAGCAGCAGCCTCAGTGGGTGACCTCCGCAAGTCGGAGTCGGAGTCAAGAACGCAGTGAAGCCCAGATGCATCATCCGCCCCAACACCATCACCTTGAACGCCGGAATCTCCTCATGTCGGAACTGTTGGTCGCAAGCACTCTCCTTGGCCGCCCGGCAGCGTCAGCGATTCAAAGGGACCAGAGCAGCGGCACTTTGGTCAGAGAGCCTTTGCCAAGCTTCAGGCTGCCGGACAAGGGCCCTCGGCCGCAGAGACGCAAAGAGACCTCCTCAGTTACTCTGCGGCCATCTCCGGCTGTGAGCGGGGCAGCCAGCCTGCGGCCTGGTCGATGCCTGGTAGTCAGGTGGTCACTTTGCTGAGGGTGGTGGAACTCTCGATTCTGCAGTGGCTAAGGTGGTCTCAGGCTCTCGAGCTTTTGCAAGCCGTCTCGAAGATGAGTTTGCGAAGAGACGCTGCTCGACGGTTTTTCTGCATATGCTCTCCTTCTCGATTTGTGCGATGCGAAGGTTCCGTTCTTCTCATCGGCAGTCAGTGCCTGTGAGAAGGGCATGCAGTGGTTGACGACTCTCCAGCTTCTCGACATGCTCGAGGCCCGCTGGCGTGAGACAATCACGGGCAGTGCGGGCAAGGGGTGTGAGTCGCCCTGTTTGCCTAGAGTGAAGGCACAGCAGCTGGTTCCAGACGTGGTGGTGATGGGTGCTTGTGCCCCGGCGCAATGGAGCCCGCGAAAGGCCCTTCCTTGTCGGGGGCCTTGAAGGTACGAAGCCGCTTGAAGCCTTGGGCCTTGAGGTCAGAGCCAATACTTGTGGACTTCGGCTCTCCAGCTGCTCGAGGACTCGACAGAGAGGAGAGAGGAGAGAGGAGAGAGGAGAGAGGAGAGAGGAGAGAGAGGCTCACAGGTGCAGAGGACGATCTCAGCTGTCGCAGGAGCTTCCCGGCCGCTCCCTGGTTCCCAGCCTGGTCTTCTGCAACGCAGCCCTGAGCGCTTGCGCTCCTCGCTGGCGCTGGGCTCTGCATGTCCTTTCGGCTCTGAGCCTGGGACTGCGACGACTGGGGCAGTTTTTGTCCTTTCGCTTTTTCGCCGTGCGACGTGCCTGAGACTCCGAACCGTCAGGGGCGCATGCACACATCAGCCCGATCAGCACACGTTCGTGGCGGCCATTGATGCCTGCGAACGCGGAGGACACTGGCAGCTGGCCTTGGATCTGAGCTCAGCGTGTTACCACACAGGTCGTCGTGGCTCGCTTCTCTCAGTGATGCTCTCTGCTGAGGACCTGCTGCACCGTATGGTCAGTTCGCACTTGGAGCTGAATGCTACTTTGATTGCAAGTGGATGTCGCGTGTGTACAGGCCTTGACGATTGAGCTGCATGAGGCCTATCCCTTCAATGGGGTGTCCTCTGCTCTTTGCGGCTCCGGACGCTGGGAGCTTGCTCTGGAGTTGATCTCGCTGATGTTAAGGCCAAATTGGAACCGTGAGTGAATTCAGAAGTGCTGCTAATGCACGCTGACACGTCCCAGCCGCTGTCCTGAAGCAGGCAGGCGCTCCGAACAACTCATGTTCAACATGTTGCTGTTCATCTTCTTGCCTGCAGCTGTGGGCACACGGGTCAAGCACTGCATCAGTTGGCACCGATCTTACTTCCAGTGTCAACTTCGTGGAAAAGCCGGAATGACAGGATGCGCTGTCGGTGCATGCCATTGAAACTGAGGACGAGCTCTCCAATGGCAGTTTGAGCCACTTGAGAGCGTTTGCATGAATCGGGAGTGAAAAGATCAAAGATTGGCTTGCGATTGTGGCGGGGTTCGTGGTGTCACGGTGCACTTGCCCAGCGATGCTTTGGTCAGGGACTTTCGTCGAAGGGACTGCAGCTCTCGGCCCTGCCATCCTGGGCATGTGCTGTCTGCGTCCTGGGAATTTTTGAGGGGGCGTTGGCAAGCTGCTTCTGTGCCCTGGCGGCGACCATGTGAGGTGGTGGGCTTCGAGAAGCCTGGAGCACCTGTGTGTGGTGGGCTCTCAGCCTGCGAAGCTCGTTCCAAGGCCTGGTGCGGCACAGCCTGAGCCAATGCTGATCCTGAGCTCATCATATCTGAGCAGGTGGCAGAGTTTCTGGAGTCTCTGCCGCAGGCCGAAGCGGTGCACGCAACAGATCCTCAGCTTCGAACTTCTGCATCTTTGCCAACTCAGGGCTCCGCCGTGCTCCCGTACCAACGCGCACGGGCCCCAGCGGCCTCGATTCTGGGAAGCGGCCAAGACTCAGTTCAAAGGAGTCGGTGGAGTTCGGCCTGCAACGTGGCGGCCGCGTCTTGCTGGGGGATGAGATGGGCCTCGGGAAGACGCTGCAGGCCCCTTCGAAGCAAAGCACTTCTTGTCTTGTCTTACGTTAGAGGAAGGGTCCCGGTCCCTGCTGCTTACGAAGGCTTTGCTCCTGGCGGCCCAGTACGAGGCCAGGCCGTGGCCGTTGTGGAGCTTGTCATCGTCGTCATCACTCGTCATCGCTTTGTGAATCGTGATCATTGAGCTTTGAGCCATTTTGAGCCCCTGAGGCCGAGTGGCCCTTGCTGGTGGTGGCTCCGTCCTCCTTGCGCTTTGTTTGGCGTGAGCAGGCTTGGACCCTGCCATTGTGCGTGGCAAAGCTGGGGGGGCGGCCGGGACTTGCGCTAAGGCTGCGCAGTGGCTTCCCCATCTTGTGGGTGCAGACGGCGGCCAGGTGCAGGTCATCAGGAACCCGTGCACAGAGCCGAGGGCACACTCCTGCACCTTCAGACAATGCTGTGTGACAATCTGTGACCGCAGCAGCTTTTGCTGCAGGACCGGCAAGGACAAAGTCAACAAATGTGCTCGCGTAGTTGCATGGAGCTCGGGCCAGATCGCTGCAGGGAGAGAAATGCTACACATGATGAGCGAGATGCAAGGCTCGAGACTCGAGATCACATGTCAGACCACATGGCATAGTGAGTGTAGACATTTTGGGCTCGCAAGTAAGACTGTCTATCGTGACTAGCGCGCAAGCACCTTTGAAAAAGTGGCTGATATAGAATAATGAGTATATCACACGGTCCACATACTGGATGTGTTCCAGAATGCCCATGGACAGGAACGGAAGACCCATTAATACACGTGCCTCTGGTCCTAGCCAGTGTTTCTTCAGTTGCAGTTCGTATGTTTAGTCTTTTGGTGGGAGCTGTTCGTCTGCTTATGCTGTTTGTGTGAGCATCAGTGATCACCAGTGTTTTACGCAGTAGTCTTATGCACGGTTGTTGCTGTCGGTAGCCCCAATCTTATCTCGGCACCGTCTCGACGGGGCTCGTGGTTTGCTTGTTCAGGAATTCTGGCTTTTGACGCTGGTATGGCTAGTAGGAAAGCATGTCGGTACTTACAGCCAGACCCTACTGACTGTTAGTATTCGGTACAAACACTCAGGCTGATTGCCAGTATTACTGGCTCAGGAACCGGTGATCAGAACCTTCTGTTCTCAAACATCCCAGGTCACAACTTACGATCTGCTGCGGCGGAGCGAGTCCTTGCGACGCCGTGCCGATGGAGACACGCTCAGTCCAAGACCGGCAAACCGCCGTGTAGTGTGTTAGCGCGGATTCCGGTGGATCTTGTTCCTGCGAAATCAAAGCATCTGATGTGCTTTCCGTGAGGCCGTGACTATCTTGCAGTCATCGTGGACGAGTCGCAGAACATCAAGGTGTCGGCCAGATGGATGCATCACGAGGTGGCAACGTATGCTTGCGGACTGAGGAAGCAAGCAGCCAAAGAACCAAAGTCGTGGTTCGAGCCTCGATCAGTTTTCCGCACAGTGTTGCAAGCAAAGCTGCTTGAGAGAACTGCCTTTAGCGCTCCGAGCTCAGGTCGGGATTTGCAAGGCTGCACGCCGCGTTCTGCTGTTGAGTTTGCTACTCAATTGGCTATGACCACTTGAGTTTTGCCAGAAGTTTGTGCAATAGAAGACGGCAATCTGATCGACAACACATGCACTCGTGTGGTAGCACACGAGTGACTGCCATCTCGGTGTACCGCACCAAAGCTGCAAAGTCTCAGCGACCACCATCTCCGAGGCGGCACACCTGCTGTGAATCGAGCGGCTGAGCTCTACACGCAGCTCGAGGCAGACCTGCATCGAGACGGACATGAGCAGCTGCGGTGGCCTGAAGGCTCTCCTCCCTGCAGAGATGCCCAGTTTTGCGCAGTTTGCGGAGCGCTTCTGCTACAAGCAGCAGGGATCCCAGCTGTCGCTGCTTCATGCAGGAGATGTGTCTCGTCTTTTTGTGAAGTCTTTTGCGCCAAAGCGTCTGCAGACAGTCTCGCACAGATGATTTCGTGTTCCAAGGACGCAGAACTTCGGTGGCCGCAGACAGATCAAGTGGATCGGAGTGCAGCGTTCAGAAGAGTTGCATTGTCAGAGCCTTGCAGGAATCCGCGGACTTTAGTGGTTGTACGCAACGTTGAAAAGCTGTCTCTGAGTTGCATCAAAGGTCTGCTGAGCACCGTGATGAAGAGGCAGGCCCATCGTCAGAAGCCTCGACGGCGTGCGAACAGTATTTTTGTTTGGTGGCGTGCCGCCATCTGACAACCAACCAACCAACCAACAGAGTTGCCATGAGTTACTAGTACCAGCATGGGTGCACATGGCAGAGCCTGCATCTGCGCAGTCCAGGCGCCTGAAGAGCCAGGTTCTGCAGCAGCTTGGGCCCTGGCGTAGTGGAGGCTTGTCCAACCTGCGCGAAAAAGCCTTCCGCAGCCGCGGTCCAGCAGAAGCGAGGGCCGGTTTTGCTGTAGTGATGCCAAGCTTAGGCTTCCAGAGAAACGGCGCATGCGAGTGCCCTTGGACCCCGAGAAGATGAGCCAGGCCAGGCAGAAGGCAGAGGAACGGTCTTGGACTCTGCACTGCTCTGCACCTTCGCTTCAGGAGAAGCTTCGCGACGTGGAAAGGCCTGCTCTCGATTTTGTTTGACTTGCGTTCGATGGGCATGAAATACTGGCATCAAGAATGCAGCACGCCCTTGTCACAAGTGAGAACCAGCATTGCTATTTGCCATGGCACCGTTGTCATCATCATCACAGGAAGGAGTCAAAGCACAAGAACCTGTTGAACAGCAATAGTTGCAGTGTTTACAGTACAGTTGCTGTGCAGGAATACTGAAACTGGACATGGTTAACTAGCCAGGCTAGTCGTGGCAATTGAGTAATAGAATCTACCAAGGCTTCTTTTGCTGCCGAGTGCAGGCGAACTCGACAAATGGGAAACGTGGACTTCAGCTCAGGGAACGGGAAGGCTTCTGCGGCCCTGGGACTCCAAAGTCCCTTCAGACCCAAACTTCTGGCCAGGCTCTGGGAGACACTGCTCAGCTCTTCCGAGACACCGCCGAGGCACTGGCCTTGCGTTTTGTCTGGACGGTTCCTGCTTTGGGGAACTGAACGGAAGAACTGCATCGACAGGCCAAGTTGGCGGCGGTCCTCGACTACGCGAGAACCTCAGGTGTCGCACGTCCGGTGTTGTGGCTCTTTACAGTAGTGCTGCCAGCAGAACCCGAGGTTGAACACCTGCTGAGCCTGGAGACCAAATTCCTGATCTTTGGTCTTAGTCTTACCGTGCACTGCAGAAGGAGCAGAAAATTGGCTTAAAGTTACCGCTTGGCGAGTGCCACAGGTCACCATCGTCTGGTACTGGATGCAAGGGGCCCAGTGCGACATGCTGAGCAGGCTTGCTAAACTGATGAATATACCTAGTTGGAATCAATAGCTAGGGCAGCTAGGGCCAGCTGGAAAACTCGGGCTTTGAGTTTTTGCATTGGCTCGTCTGTGTTTGCAAAACCATTCGATGTTCACGGTTCGCTTCCCTGTCCATTTGGCCATGTTGCGTGTTGTGGCAGCTTGGAATCATCTCCAGGCAAGGAAGGTCCGAGTCTCCCTCTACATGGAGCAATACGCGTAGTCTTTCGATGGTCATTGGAGCACCGAGAGGACCACCGACACAAGCTAGGCTAGGCAAGAAGCTAGGGCTCCTGGTTGTGTTGCTGTGACTCGCTGTGATAAGGCGCTGGAAGACAAGCTGAAGAGGGCACATTATGGGTACATCAGTGCCTGGGCTTTGTGTATATCGTTCACATGTGATGTTTCGCGTGACTTACATGAACGAGTCTGCAATCCCAGCCCCTACCAGGAATTGATGGCCACACGCCGCTTTGGCTGAAGTTGCTCCCGTTGGAGCTTTCGTGTTGCTCCAGCCGTGCAGGGCTGCGGCGGAACGGCCAAAGCTCGTCAGCCAGTTCCAGGAGGCACCGTAAGCCTGTAAAGAACCCGCTTTCTCATCGCAATAAGTCTCCAACGAGGACAACAATGTCCGCGTTGCAGTGCTGAGCATCACTGCCGCGGGGACTGGGCTGACACTTACGGAATCGACCTCAGTGTGATTTTCGTTTGAATCCTGTGTGAGATGCCTGCAGAGCATTCCAGCAGCACGCTGTTCTCAGAACTCAAACGCGAGGCCGCACAAACCGTTGTCTTCGCTGAGCTCTACTGGGTGCAACAAGAACACCAGCCTTTCCGAAGAATCTCCTGCACTAGTTCCGAGTCGGCCAGGTACCTGGGCAGATGCAGCAAGCGGAAGATCGAGCGCATCGGATTGGCCAGCGGGACTGCGTCTCTGCCCGCAGCTTTACATCGCAGCTTCTCGAGCCTTGCTACGAATCGTCCATAGTCGGCAGTGCAAGGTCCACTACCTCATCGCGAAGGATACTTTGGACGAAGTGCTCTATAGAACTCTGGAGAAGAAGACCGTCAGTCAGATGCTGAGGACACACACACACACACACACAGGTGACCCACACGCAGTCCATCGCCCATCTGTGCAGCCTGCCCGAGGCACCACCAGAATCCTGAATGGGCATGGATCTGGCCTGGACATGCTGCCGTTTTCCTCAGATTCCTCAGAGTCTTGCTAGTTCAGGCTATATAGGAGATGCTCTCGCGGCTGCGAGGCAGCATTCGCCGGAATGCGATGTCAGCTTAAAGCGTGCTAAGCCGAGCCGATGGTGTTTGCGCACGCGTGCCGGCAAATGCAAAAAGCCCTGCCCAGGCAAAGCGCACAGCAATCCGGATACAACAAAAACAGAACAGCTGGAGAAGTGCCGGCGCAGCGATGCATGGTCCTCACTCAGCACCTGCAAGTATCACAGGCTTTACGTGCAATGTCCAGCCCTGTAAACACGCTGCAGGCTCTTGGCATTCCCGGTTGCTGACCCGCAGAACCGCACAGCAGGTGGCCGGTGGTTTGTCTGAAGGGAAGCTGAAAACCAAACTAAGTAAGTAGGCTATTAATTGACATGACATATGATTGTGGTTCTGTGGGCCCAATTTCGTGAGAGCTTCCTCAGTGTGATGATTCCATTCGTCGGCAATTCGGCACCTAAACCGAGTTTTTTCGCAACGTTCCGCATATCTTTGCTGATCCGTTGTTTCAGCACCGGTTGCATTGGGGTTAATGTGCGAAAAATGAAGACGAGTGCTCCCAGAGTTTGTCAGTCTTGGCCTTTCTTCTCTGAGAGCAACCGCCTCACGGCTCGAAGCAAGCAGGAGGCGGAGATATGCCAGTAAAAGCTCGTCTGTAGTGGGTTCAATAGACTTCGTTAAAACACCGTAGAGAAACCAAAATGACGAAGCCAGGAATACGTGCTTCAGGCTTCGGCTGTCCTGAGCCATAGTGGATATTGCGAAATGATCGGATGAGCCCTCCAGCATGCGGCCACATGCAGCCTCTGCAGAGGCTGAGGCACGCGCCCAATTAAGATGTGTCTCTTTGCAGAGACGGCAGCAGACTGGACACAGGTGGTGACCGTTGCCGGTGTTGGATCACTGGTTTCGGAGGCAAGTCCGGCGGCATGCTGGGCAGAGTTCACCTGCTTGTGGTATACCTCGGAGGATTCCGCGCGAGAATCCTTCGACTTCTCCAATTTTCGCATTGGGGAGGTATACTGCGTAAAGCTCGAATCTCGCAGTTCACCGCTGGTTCCTTCGAGCTTGGTTTGAGGTGCGAGGATGGCGGCGCTCCTTTTGCCAGTCCAACTGGGTGAATGTGGCGTCCTGGGCCCAGCACCGAAGCCCCGAATATGCTCTCCTACGGACTTGCTCGATTGACAGAAGACGGTTGTGCGGAGGTCCGGGGGTGTGTGTCTGGAGAGCAACGAAGTCGCAGCGCTTGCGATGGACCGATCCTCGGACGCGTTTTTTTTTTCTGTCTCGAGACTGCGAGTCGCTGCGAGAGGTGCCCGCTGCCGCTGACTACGTCAGTCGCACAGCTGCACAGCTGACCACTCATTGCAGAATGGAGCGGACCGGTGAGTGGCCTCCAAGGCCACGTGGCGCTCCTGGACGTGGTACCGTCGGAGCTGCCAGGTCCTTCTGCACGGCTTCGCCACTTGGAGACGTCTTGCGGAAAGCCTCGTGCGGCCAGGCTTCTACGAGAGAGAAGCCGGTGCTTCGGGCACGTTTTTGCTGACCCCATGCAATGCACATGGCATAATGTGACGACGCCGATGGACAGGATACCGAATCGTCTCGGTGCCTTTTTCCGTCAAGGGCTTGCTCCTCAGAGTCCGCTGTAGGCCGGGACCCCCATCAGGCTGCGGCTGATTGATTTTGAGGTGACGAGGGCTCCTCTTCTGTCGAGGAGGGACAAAACGCCCTGATGTGTCGCCGCCTCGGAGAGGCGCCGCAGCAGGTCCGGTGGGTCTTTAAAACCTCACAGCAGTACTGCAGTGGATCGCGGCCCGTGTCTGTGGCCTCAGTCGATTGCTGAGCGGCAGCAAGCTGTCGCGAGGTGCCGCTTGTGACGACGATGCCGAAGCCGACAGGCCGAGCATGGCCGAGCGACGTGGGCAGGGTTTGATTTGTTGCACGGGTGCAAATCTGAAGGCTGTGGGCCCTCGATGGTGAGATGGCTCGGTGTTGCGAAGATCAAGGCCTGCCGCTTTGGAAATACGAAATACGGGGTCAGACGGCACATTGCAGGTGCGTCGGCATGTTACAATCTGGCTGTTCGGAAGTCGGCAATGTCGAGCCCAAACAGCTTTGAAACGGGAAGTTGGAGGCGAGATCTCATTAGTCTCATTTAGAATACAGGAGGGTAAGGATTATGCGCCACAGCGACTTTGGCATCCAGTAACACCGAAAGTTGGATCCCCGTGCATCTGCTGCAATCGAGCGACTGTCAGTCTCGATCTGAGGTTATGTGCGTGAGTGGATGAGCCGAGCGCTCAGGCCAATGTGGCCGGCACCGCAGGACAGCTGCCATGCTGATTGTTGTTTGCCGTGTGCAGCATCTTGGCATGCTATTTGCAGCAGAGCTTGCCCAGGCAGACATGCCACCCCGCCCATGTGACTGCGCCGGAACTGCACGGTGACTTGCACGCAGGTGCACACGCAGTGCGCTCATGCTTAGACGTGGGCACTGGCGACGGATTGTATTTTTGTAGAGCTTAGGTCGGTTGAAGCGCGCCTGTCTCCGCCGATCTCCTTGGAGGAGCTGCCCCGAGGCCTCCTCCTCAGCTCGTAGATGCGAGGGAGCCTCTGAAGCATCTGCACACGATTTCGGGCCGCTCTTTGAGGACTCGTGCCAGGATTGCCGCTCTACCCCGTGCCCGGGCTGCCTTTGCTCCCTCATCTCAAGACTCAAGAGCTTACACTCCATCGTAAACCTCCGAACTTTGACTCCTTTGAGCTCTGCTTTGAGGCTCCCGGCTACTTACGGGATTGTGCTCCTCAGCTGCATGGGACGGCCGTGGCAGCTTTTAGCAAGGGAGCTCGCCTGTTCTTGCTCGAGGCGCAGGCACACAAGGCAGCCGGGCGCAAGCCTCAACAGCACAGCGACCCAGCACGGGGACCGGGACTGCAAGCACTGCAAGCAGCTTGCAAGGCTTTTGCAGCACTTCTTGGACTCAACTTGCTTGTCGGACCGCAGGATGGCGAGATAAGAGAGACAGATAGAGACAGCCTGCAAAGAGAGATGAAAAGCATAGCCATTGCGAGAGGACAACCTTGACTGACTACCTCGCGGCAAATCCCGGCTTGGATGAATACATCCGCTTGCCTTCCTAGTCTCCTACTGTAGCAGTGCCCCGGAGCGCTTCAGGGCTTCATTCTGACTCTGCGACATGCGAAAAGAGATCTGGTTGAATGCGTCTCGAAGTCATGGGTGGGGTTTGAATCGTTTGAACATGGTCAAAGCCTCCTCTGGGCACGAGGAAACATGCGGGAATTTGATTCTTACAGCAGTTTCGGCTCCTGCCTTCAGCATCTGTGGTCTATGTCAGGGCCGCTGAGACATCTGTGATGGGTAGCACGCGGTGTGAGCCATGGGAAACTTGGGCAGTTTGGTCCAACCACCGCCAACTCAACACAGCCAGCCCCCGCATCGCGACAATGAGCCCTGGAGGCCATATGCTTCAGCCCAGCAGCAGGTTTGCGTGATTAACTAGCAGCTTACAGTAAGTTTGTTCGCGAGCTTGCAGTCCGTCGCGCCACGAAGCATCGTGCTCGCCCTGCTTCCCCGATGTCTTTGTCTCTGATTCTTCATTTGGTTTATCCCCGCCTCTGTCTCTGAATGCATTTGCCCACCTTAAAGATCTTAAAGTTAGCAGCGTTTGTAATGGGGATTCCCTTTCAGAAATTGGTGTGCTTTACGGGGGGAGCAGTCAGGTAATTAACACCTTACTTCATATCTATCGAGATCATGTCTGACTGGCAAAGTACTTGACTGTGTGTGTGTCTGTGCAGCTAGGCGCTAAGCACCTATGTACATGAACAGCTAGCTCACTACCTACAGGTAGGAACTTGTCCACGTACATCGAGTCAAAGATGTATAGACCTATAGTTTTCTGGGTCGGCATTCTCCAAAATGGCATCGCTGAATCAGGCCGAGAGTTGACAAGATGTCCGCCTTGCACTTGCTTCGTTCCCGTGAAACACCGGTTGGCATCGGCCTCAGACTGCTTTACCAAGGTGGTGTCACCAACTGGTATTGTTGTCTTTAAGATGCACGTTTGTTGGAAGGACTCATGCCTGAGCTGGTCAACGCCACTATCGGCCACAAGATGCCCAGCGCACGTGAGCTCACCATGCTTCTTGCATCTTTCGCGAGGCCCGGGCTGGCATGCGTTATCTTTCGCGAAGGGCTCGCCTCGTGCCGGCGTTTGCATCTGTTCGTGTCCTGACAGGCGAGCATTGTGGCGGTCAGCTGTGGTTCTGCTTTCTCAAGCACGCGATGTCGTGGATATGCCAGCTTTGGGTGTCTGGCCGAGATTCAGAGACTTGCAAACTGTCTTTGGCACGTTCCAGCTACATGAGTTCTGAGGCGCTGCTTTGGCTGCTTGCGAGAGGGGCAGCCAGTGGCATATTGCTGCTGCTCTGCTGGAGGACGATATATACTATAGACTCTAGACATTCAAGACCCACCACGGACATCACGGGACGACCGCGCAGGATTTCCACTTGCAGCTGCTTTCGCCTGATGATGGGGCAGCTGCGTCTGTTCTCTCAGCACCTGGGCATGGGAAGTTTCCTGCCCCCTCCCTCTGTGCTTGAGAGATGCTGAGCACAATTCCATCAATTGCGAGGGCAGTGTCTTAACTGTTTCAGGCATGCGGCAAGGCAGGTCGCTGGCCAGCAGCATGCCAGCTATTCGAGACCCTTATCAGGCCACAGGGTTAGGGTTGTGGCCGGGATCTGAGGGCATAGGCTGCAACTTTTATTGCGGGGAAGAAGCCGTGGCCACTCCCCCAAAGACTGCCAACGGTCGGCATTGTTTGCTGCAAGGACCAAAGACAGAGGTCACCGAGAAGAGGCGTCGTGTGCATCAGTTCTGCGTCCAGGGATGGAGTACTTCGATGTGGTCAGTTGACGTGCTATTAAGCTCTGAAGTGTGAACAGGCAGCTCGACATGTTCCGGTTGCAGGGAACCGGAATTGTAGGTCGGTAATCCCTACGAGATGTGGACAGCGAAGCGCGATGCCAAGACTCTTCGCTTGCACCGCCACGCGTCCAGACCTTCTGCAAACTGGGAGCATCTCCAAGATCATGTGGGGCGCATTTGCACAGCAGCTGACCCACGGCCTTCCGTGACGAATTTGTACAGCATCTAACGATAGCGGCGAGGTCTGGCTCCCGCGGTGTCAGCCAGCCTCTGCCTTCAGCCCCATCTCTGCGGCATGTTGCAGCAAACTGCGAAAGTCAGAGTTGCTCATGTTTGCCTTGCCAAAACCAGATGCACGCCGATCTTCCGGCGCCCCAATGTTTCGCCAGACGGTTGTCAGAATTCAGATCCCCGAGATTCTGTCAACCCTGCCTGATTTCCGATCGACCAACTCTTGAACAGGCAATGCGTCAAACTCGATATGGTAGCACCTAGACGCTTCACGGTCTGAAGAGCAGTGGTTGCACCTGTCGGACATTTGACAAGCGGACGTGACCTACAGTACCGCTTTCCTCAAGGCACGCGTCCCCGATTCAGCGAAAGAGCAAGCTGCAGAGCTAGGCTGCGTCTGAGGAAGAGCGATCACGACATTGCCAGTGATCAGGCTGCACCAGTGGAACGAGGAGTGTCCGGGCAACCAGCCCATTCCCAGACTATCAGAGCATTTGTGGTACCAGCGCTTGACTCTGTCAATGCATGTGTGAGGGTGTCCGCACCTGATGCGCAAAAGCGACACGGGGCATCAGAGTTCCGACCGCGATGTCGGGCAGTCGGCCCGTCAGCGAAGCGGTGTAAGCGTGGCATTGGCTGCCACTGCCCGTGCAGCCGCAAGCTGTCAACATGATCCAAATTTCAAGCATAGTCGTTTGCTACAATCAGCCGGGCATGCTGCAGCCGCTCCTTTACAACACCTCTCGCGCAGCCGGGGTGGATGCCCCATTCAACCGGATGCGGTCAAATCACGCGACACGAGCGACATCCAGCATGAAGGGGCCCATAAACAGGAAACTTGAATGAGACGCGTCGTTTCGGCATCATGCCCGCCAAGCTGGCCTTGAACAGCGAGGTTGCGTGCCATGTGGCCACGATCTGCATGTGGGGGGGGAGAAGGGGGGGGCAGCACGTTTTTCTGAGCAACGCCAGATCGTCGACGTGACGACACTTGTAGCAACATCATCCAGGAATGCTGTCAAATCTGTTTTTAAACGCATCCCGGTTCCTTTTTCCCGGAGTCCTTCGCACTCCCAGTGCACAAACTACTGCGCGAAGTCCGGGCGAGAAGTCCTCCAGTCCAGGCCCGGTGCACCCACTCGGCCACGTGGGAGCAGGCGGTTGGGGAGAAGGGGGGAAGTGTTCTGTGTGCACAGCACCAAGACGTCGCGCTCAACTGCATGGGGTCCCCGCATCGACGTTTGCAATATGTTTATGATTTTGTTCGAACGACTTTTTGCAACTAAAATTTGTTGTGCTAGCCGTCCCGGAAGGCTTGCCAGGATGGCCACTCCTGCCAGCCTCTTCGCTGTACGCACGCTTCCTCGGTTGCGTGTAACTGTGGCGCTGTTTTTTCTTTGCTCAGTTGGCACGGCAGTCGGGCTAGGCACCACGGTGACCAGGTTCCGAAGGGCACGAGTGTGAAAATGTGCTGTCTATAGGCTTGGGAAACAATTTACCATCCATAGCAGACACGCGAGTTTTTTGCATGCAATTTTTCTTTTCTCCGACCGCCAAAGAAAGTCCTTAGAAGGCTCCAAATGTCGCTTACGCGGCGCGCAGCGGTAGCAACCAAGGTAGCGTCGGCTCGGCAAGCTCTTTAACTTCGCTCAGTGTCGGCTGCCTCTTCTGCTTTGGTGAGCGCCAAGGGCAGCGTGGACGCGAGCGCACATTGCTGGGCACAGCTCAAGAACCCCCACCAGCGGCGCCGCCAGCGTAGCGCGAACGAGGCCATACAGGAGAATACAAGACGAAGTCAAGCCGGCGCCGATCGCCGGGTGGCCCGGGATCCCGGGCGCGGTGGTGTGCAGAAACCACTGTTTTGGCACCACGCGGCCTTCAGCGCCGACAGCCTCGCGAGCGACCCGCACCCATGCACGCTCCAGGATCGGGGCACGTCGGGCCAGCAGCCCGCTGCAGGCACACGCGGTGATCGCTGAGCACATCGACGCGGGCGCCACAACCGGGCTCGCCACCGCGACCGTGCCAAGCAGCTGCATGCAGCTGCCTTTGGAAGAGGCAGGCGCAAGCGTCGGCGCAGAGCGATGAGCATGTCGGGCGGCGCAACTGTGCTGCCAGCGTTAACTGGGATGGCTGGCAGCCACTCGACGGCGCGGGCTCTTGACTTTGAGTACAGCAGCAGCGCACGGGCACCAGCACGGAGGCTGGAGAGGAGGCGCTCGCGATAGGACGTGTTAATTGCGCGAGCTGCCGGTCTTTGCCAGCCACGAAGCCAATCCCCCGCGGCTCTGCCGGCTCATCGGGTGCAGGCGCTCGGGGCTGAACACCTTCCATAAACGTGAGCTGCCCCGGCCCTCAATGAATCTAAATGACGGCGCTGCTGCTGCTGCTGCCGCTGCTGCGTCAGCAGCTGCCATTGTTCCATATTGTTCCGATCTGCCGGCGGATCCTCCACAAGCTTAGCTCGTGCCGCCAGGAGGCCTCGTGCTCAGTCCGTGATCGCCATACGGGTCCAGCCTCCTCCTAAAGAGTGCCATTCCGAATCAACGACATCATGCGAAGCGTTGCTAGAGGAAAATACGCACGACGGAAACACGCTACGCCTGGCCGATCGCCTCGCTGCCAGCAGTGCTGGGTGGCCTTGGCCTGCAGTCCGCGGAGCGCACGGCCCCGGCTGCCTACTGGGCGGCGTGGGCGGACGCACTACCGGTGATGCGCGCTCGATGAGGTGACAGCCGATTGCCGATTCGCTGACGTCAGCTGCCACGCAGCGGCTGACGGTCAAAGCACAATAGGGTAGTAGAGTCTATTGGTGTTTTGTATGGACCGCTTCGTCTGCGCTGGCACGCCGATGGCAGGCACAAAAATCGCGTTGCCGTGCAGTTCTACATCCACCCTCGTCCATGCGACAATCAAGGCTGGAGTTCTAGGAAGAGCGGCCTCGGATGATTTAGATTAGATTAGAGGGCTTTCTGCTTTAGACCGACTTGCGCAGCAGTAGGCATAAGTCCCTGAGAAGTGCTGACGCAAGCCGGTGAAGCCAAGCCGAAGCCGGACCATTTATTCATTCTGTGTGTAAATGAATGAAGCCCGAGACCCCTTCTCCTTAATTCCCACGTAAGCCCTACGTCCAAATAGCCGAGGCCGAAACCTGAATGCAAACCTTTGCCGCCTCAAGAAAGTTCGGGTATACCTTAATTCCTGTTGCCAGTAGCCTTGAATCTAATTTTGAAGTAAGGCAGTAATTCCTGGTAGGTATTATTAATGTGCACGCAGACTGCGCTGGCTGACGGACGATGGCAGCCGGGAGCTGCAGGGAATGTAGTAAAAACCCTAAAACCCTGAACCCCAAGCCGTGAAGTAACAACGGTCCCTAACCCTGAACAACCCTCATCCTGGGGTGTACTATAGGGGATTAAATATTACGAATACTATCTTAGAATCTTCGTGGTTCTTCTGTTATAAGCAGAGTATAAACCCTATGCTGTTTATGAAGGCCCCTACATTAGGGGTTGAGGGCGGGGGTTCAACAGCTAGGGTTGGGGGGTTGGGTTTGGCGTAACCTGTATAGGCTTCAGGAAGGGGCGTTTTGGAGAGCGAGCTGCTGGAGCAGCTCAGCCAACGATTTATTAGTAATTAGTATGGGTTTAGGGTTTAGGGTTTTGTTGATGCAGTGAGATCCCGCATGTTGTCATGTGCAGCTGAAGCGGCAAAGTTGTGGCATGTGCTGTGTTTTATACTCACGGGAAGGCCATGGCTCTCGGCGCGCTCGCCGTGTTTCTGCTTTGGGGACGTGCGGCGTGGCGCCGGTCGCCCCCGCCCGTGTGGACACTTGTCGCGTCGGAGCTCCTGGGCTGCTTGGAAGCGGGGGGCGAGCGCGAGTTGGAAGCACTTGCGGCGGAGGTAGGCCAAACACCGACGGAGCTCTTGGGCAAGGTCCTGCGCGAAGCAACCCTGCCACACGCGTCGCAACTCCCCTCGCCTCCCCTCACAAGCGGAAGCCCGCTCCCGCAGCGCACGCCAATTTGCCCCCGTCACGCTGTCGACGTCCACGCTGACCGCCACGGCCAGCACCAGACGCCGCCGACAACGCGAACTGCCAACCACGCCGCCCCGAGCGACGTAGGCCACACAGACTCGTTACCTTGCCTGCCGAAGCTTTACTTGCCGCAGCCGTTTTGGTCCTGCCCTAGAGTTTCCGTGGCCCCAATGGCTGCAGCATCTGGCCCGGTGGACTGTCGCATCTGCGGCAGACGGCCAGCAACGGACATGGACCGCGCGGCCCGTGCGACGCCGTGGCACGCCTGCAAGGGATGGTGCACGGCAACGAGCTGCAACCCTGGATGGTGGAGAAAGTCTCTTCCATGCTCCACGGGGCGGCGGGCGGGCTCCACGCCTTGGTCTACGGCCCGCCTCGCCGCCGCAGCCCATCGCGAGCGAGGAGCCGCAGCCGGAGCCGCAGCCCCATCTCGGAGGACTTCGGCAAGGGCGAAGCGGGCAAAGGCAAGCGCAAGGACAAGGGCAAGGGCAAGGGCACAGGTCACGGCAAAGGCAAACCCAAGGGACATCCACCCCGCCAAAGAGATTTGGTCCGCGAGATCGCCACAGCCGCAGCTGAAGCTGCAGCCCGGGCAACGCAGGGCCACTTGTGAGACGGGGCGCTGCATCCCAGCCAGCATTGGAGATACCTCCACGATATCTTAATCTGGCGACTCCGACCGGAGCCGCTGATTTGAGCCTTTGCGAGCGAACCGGGTGCGGAAAAGAACGGCTGCTGCAGGTTGCGTGTTTGCATGCATGGTCAGCGGGAGGGAGCTCGGACGTGCGAGCGCGACCACACCGCCGCGACCGCATCAGGCGACCTGCAAGCCCCCTGCCTTCGCCGCAGCGCCGCCCCGCACGCCATCTGCTCCAGCCGCACCCCACGCTGGGCCGACGCATCGGCGAGGCCACCAACCCAGGCCTTCCCACACGCGGGGACCACGCGCACGACGACGTGTCACGGCGACGCAGCAGAGCCTTGCACGCGCTCGCGCAAATGCGACTCCTGCCCGAACCTGCCGCTCCCGATTCGGGGGCGGAAACGCTGTCTGACACGCTGAGCGCGCACACCGCGATAGCCTCGCCCAGGCGCTCGCTCAGCCCCGCACGTGCGGAACCGAACCTAGTGGGAGAAGCCGCTCCGACCGCGTGGGAAGCCACACCGGGTTTCACGCCACCGGGCTCCCCAGGACCGCCCGCCGCCCCCGCACCTGGATGGCTCGACGCCCCCCCGCCCGCTGCCGAACCAAGCGAGCGCAACTCTTGGCTGTTCGTGCCGCTGCTCCATGCGGGAGCCGGGTTCCTGACCGACACTGCGCGACGAGCGTGGAGAGCCGCAGGAGCGGTAGGCTCCCGGTTCGAGGTTCGAGGAGCTCGCCGCGGCCCTAGCGGGGGCACCGCCCCAGCAACCAGCAGTGTTGCTCCACGCGCTATACGGACACTCGTCGACTGCGACACAGGTGGGGAGCTCCGTTCTCGTCATCCGCTCGAGGCCGAGCTGGACCGCGAACTCCAGGCACTACCAGCAGCCCCACTGCCCCTGCCAGCTGCCGTGTCGCTTAGCATGGGCCGAGATGGCTACATCCCGGCACGGACGCAATCAGCATTGCTCCAAACGTTCTGCGGCCTGGCCGTCGCAACTGCAGCCCAGTCCATGGCTGACGATGTCCGAGGCTCCATGCGCCGACCAGCTCCCCAACCGGTACCCCAGCACGCCACGGCTCCACGCCCTCGCGACGCAAGCGTGGGAGGAACGTTCTAGCAGCCGTGGCAGCGGAACAGGCGCAGAGCCGGAGACGCCGTGGGGGCAGGGGGCGAGGTAATCGAGGCGGCCGCCGCGGCCGTGGCGACGAGGCCCACGCCCGGCAAGCCGACGACGACAGCGTCGAGGACGCCGGCCAGTTGCCGACGCAACCAGCCCCGGCGAGTCGCGCGGTCCCGTCGAGCACTCACCTTGAAAGCCTGCAAGCCCTCGACCTCGCGGCCGAGCTGCGCCAGCGCGTGCACACACTCCAATCCCCCCCCAGGCAGCTCAGAGGCCTGCTGCGTCACGCTTTCCGCGTCGGCTTGGAGACCATCCGCGACGCGCCGACGCCAGAGCAAGCGAGCGTGGGCTGGAAGCTGTTCTTGCTGGCGCCCCGCATGCTTCTCTATCGCGCGCCTGGCGCAACCCGCGTGGCCTCGCACGAGCTACGACGACGCGAAGCGCTCTTCCTGGCCGGGAAGTGGCTCGACCTGCTCAACGAGGCCGCCGCGGCGCCACGGCCGAAACCCCAGGAGCGGAGCCGCCCGGCGAGCGCGCTAGGCAATCCCCCCAACGAGGAGGACGACCTGCGCTGCCGCGGCCCTAGCCCACCTCGGTGAGCTTTCAGCAGCCGCCCAGGCGCTCACCGCGCTCCCCTTAGCGCCCACGACCCACGACACGCTGGCCGCGCTCCACGACCCGTCACGACGTCCGCAAGAACCCCACATCCCGGTTGAGCCGCGAATCCGGACCCACCCTGCGGCCCCCGTCGACGACGCTCCTGACCAACGTACGCCGAGCACGTAAGGGCGCTGCCCCCGGCCCGTCCGGCTGCACCAGCGAGCACTTGCGCGTGCTTCTGGACGACGAAGACTGCACGCAGCTGCTAGCCCACGCCGCGAGCATGATGGCTCGCGCCGAGGTGCCCGCGACGATCATCCCTGCGGTCCGGCTCGGACGCATGGTGGCGCTCACCAAACCGTCAAGCGGTGTGCGAGCTCTGGTCATGGGGGATGCGTTTCGGCGCGTGGTGGCACGCACGCTCGCGCAGCAGCTCCATGAACAGTTCCAGCATGCATGTGCCCCGTTCCAGTACGCCCTCAGCACCAAAGCAGGCGCGGAGGCCCTGGTGCGGGCAATACGCGCGGCCACCGAGAGTGACCCGCGGACCACCGTGCTGAGCGTCGACGGGGTGGGCGCCCATGACCACATTTCCCGACAGAGCATGCTGTCAGCGTTAGCGGACCGACCCGAGCTGGCCGGCCTCACACCCTTCGCTGCTCTCTTCTACGGCACGCCGAGCACGTACGTCTTCTACGACCAAGAAGGCGGAGCGCACGACGTGCAACAAGGCGAAGGAGGCGCTGATGCCGTATGATGCCGTCACTGTTCGCTTTGTGCCAACACCAAGCCCTAGTTGAGGCCCGGGCCCGCCTGCACCCGGCCAACACGCTTTATGCGTTCCTAGACGACATATACGTCACAGGGCCCCCCGAGCACACAGCAGGCCAGTTCGCCATCGTACGGGAGGCTCTCGCGAGGCATGCCAACATCCAGGTGCATCTGGGCAAAACCCGCGCGTGGAACAGCGCGGGGGAGGAGCCTCCCGGACTACTCGAGGAGCTTCCCCCGGAGGACCCCGAGCACCCCTGCTGGACAGGGAATTGGGCCATCCCTGCAGCCCAACAAGGCGTGGTGGTCCTGGGTAGCCCTATCGGAAGCCGCGAGTTCATCGCCTCGAAGCTTGCACAGCGCTTGGAGGAGCAGGACCGCTTGCTTAGTCGGATCCCACGCGTGCCCGACCTGCAGTCGGCGTGGTTACTCCTCCTGTACTGCGCGGCTCCCCGCAGCACTTACCTGCTGCGCACGCTGCCGCCGGCCGACACCGCTGACTTCGCGGCTTCCCACGATGCCGCCATTCGACACTGCCTGGCTCAAATGCTGGCGGGTGGCGATGGCGACATGCCGCTGCCCGAGCTCAGCCACCAACGCGCCCAATTCCCCTTGCACATGGGAGGACTGGGATGGGGGTCCGCCGACCGGCAACGCCACGCCGCTTACTGGAGCTCTTGGGCAGACACTGTCCGAGCGTTGCGGCAGCACCAACCGGGCGTTTTGGCCAACCTCCTCCGCCCACTGCTGGACGTGACGGCCAGCGGAACCCCCCCCAGCACGCGAGCAGCGGAACAGGCCGCCCGCGTCCTGCGCTTGGGCGGCTTCCCCGCGCCCACCTGGGCACAACTGCTGGAGGAGGATGGCGCCGCCCCCGCCGGCCTCACCACCCGCCCTGCCCCAGGACAAAGACCGGGATGGCAGCGAACGGCAATCAAAGCCCTGCACAAGCGCGCGCTCGAGACGCTTTTCACTGAGCTTGACCCTGCGTCCCGAGCGCTGCTGCTGTCGCAAGGTGGCGATGCCGCGAGCTGTGCTTTCACGGCTTTCCCTACCAGCGCCGACACCCGAGTACCGGACGCGGAGTTCCGAGTGATGCTGCTCCGCAGACTCCGCCTGCCCCTCCCGCTCGCCCCGAAACGCTGCGCTTGCGGGGGACTCCTGGACGCATACGGCGACCACCGGTCAGCCTGCGCACACGTGGGTGTCCTGGCGCGACGAGCTGGCCCCTTGGAGCGGGCAGCGGCTCGCATCTGCAGGGAGGCTGGTGCCCGCGTCGCAACGCACGTCGCCCTCAGAGACCTCAACCTCGACGTGCCCGCGAGCGACGGACGCTGCATCGAGGTGGTCGCCAACGGCCTCCACCTATGGCAGGGCGCCCAAGTCGCCGTTGACGCAACCCTTGTATAAGCCTGGTCCGCCGGGATGGCCAGCCCCGCCCGCGGGCTGACCAGCAACCGGGCCTCGCCTTGGCACAAGCAGTCGACCGCAAACGCCGGACTTATACCCTGAAATTGAGACAAGCCTGGCGCTGCCGACTGGTCGTGTTCGGCGTCGAGGTCGGAGGGTGCATCAGCCCGAGCACGCAGCACGCTCACCTTCTTGCGACTGCTCGCGAAGGCGCGGGCCGGCCAAAGGGCGCCGTGGTGTGCGGTCGGAGCGCAGCGAGCCATGACGCACCGCTGGACGGCGCTTGCATCGTTCGCCGCCCTACGCGCGCATGCGTGCTCATTGCTCGAGCTACCCATCGCGGGGCCTGGTGACCCAACGGACGGCCTGGAACCCCCACTCGGGGAGCTCCTGGTGGGCCACCAGCCCCCGGCGCGCAGTCGACTCTGAGCGCGCAACGCGGGGTGCAGACGGCCCCGCACACAGTAGGCTGACTCGGGACTTTCTTCGCTGTCGTAAGAAGGCGCGCAAAAAAAATTGCAGAGCTTGAGCAAGCACGGCGAGTTCAACCGGAGCAGGCGCGCCCGCTACTGGGAGACTTGGCCTTTGGACCACTGGGACCTCGTGATCCATGGGAGCGGGCTGAATTGAGAGGTGTTAGACGTGAAGGGGATGTTCCCGATGCAGTATATCAGTTTCCTACAGTACCACAAGGAATGTATGGCTCAGTACCTCAAGCCCCTGTCCTACTTCCTAGTATCCCCCCTGTCTTAATAAATGCAGGATAGGGGGGGGTACATAAATGCAGGAAGGTGTTTTCTACATTATCAGGTCTGGGGGTTGGGCAGGGGGGGTCAAGGGGTTTAGGGTATTGGAGCAGAAAGCCATGACAAGCCATGCAGGGTCCGGCGGGTGGGGGTTCGGTTGGAATTTGGGCAGACGCATGCAAGAGGCAAAGGGTACAGCAGAGAGAGTGAGAGAGAAAGAGAGAGAGAGAGAGAGAGAGAGAGAGAGAAAGAAACAGAGAGCGAGAGAGAGAGAGAGAGAGAGAGTGCCATTCAGCAGTGGATGTGATCGCTCCTGGCTGCCACACTCGCTGTTGCTCCAGGGGCAAGTGGCCCAACATGTATGCGCGCTCGGTGTCGATGCCAGACAAAGCGTGACAGCGCAGCTGAATGGCACCTACTTTGCACACCCATGCACACCCCACACTCGTAGCAGCCGTAGCCGTAGCAGCACCTAGCAGCGCACCCCAGCAGGGCCGGGGGGGGGAACGGGTTCCGAGATGGTAGGTCTGCAAGAATTCTGAACCCACCAGAAGTAGGGTTTCGGGGTTTAGGGTTTAGCGTTGAGGAGTTTAGGGTTCAGGGTGTAGGGTTTCGGGCTTTAGGGTTGAGGAGTTTAGGGTTCAGGGTGTAGGGTTTGGGGCTTTAGGGTTTAGGGTTGAGGAGTTTAGGGTTCAGGGTGTAGGGTTTGGGGCTTTAGGGTTTAGGGTTGAGGAGTTTAGGGTTCAGGGTGTAGGGTTTCGGGCCTTAGGGTTTAGCGTTGAGGAGTTTAGGGTTCAGGGTGTAGGGTTCCGGGGTTTAGGGTTTAGCGTTGAGGAGTGTAGGGTTCAGGGTGTAGGGTTTCGGGGTTTAGGGTTTAGGGTTGAGGAGTTTAGGGTTCAGGGTGTAGGGTTTCGGGCTTTAGGGTTTAGGGTTGAGGAGTTTAGGGTTCAGGGTGTAGGGTTTCGGGCCTTAGGGTTTAGGGTTGAGGAGTTTAGGGTTCAGTATTCGGGTTTATAAGGTTGAGGACGAGCGTAAGCAACCCCGCCAGAGACGAGCATCATGAGCATCAGCCGGGCCTGGGCTGGAATAGAAAATCCTACATTTACAGATCACATGGCCCGAGGGGTGTGGAAAATGTAGTCTGCATTTTCCTCCCCCCCATGGTTAAGTCAGGGGGGATTTCCTAGTGCAACCGAATCTGTTCGACAGCCAGCTACACTACCACCGATCCTACAAGAGCGAGTGCCCTAACCTCCTACAGTACCTCAGGGAGTTCCTGGTCCTTTACCGCAAGGCCTGGAACCACAACCTCCGCAGCAGCAGCGCGGCGATCACCGACTACCACAAGGCGATGGTCAGGCTGCACCACAGGTCAGACGGGATTTGCTTGGGGACCTAAGACCTCCACCTCTACGGGAAGAACAAAGGAGTGGCCGTGGGTTTCTTCGTACGCTGTTGGGACCGAGAGCTAGATCCCCCTCACCTGGTGATCGTCGTGATAGTCCGGAGTCCTCTGTACTTCAAGCGTTAACTCAAGGTGTTCGTCAGCTACATGAGTTACAAGCACAGGCTATGAGCAGGGCAACGACGGCCTCCACGGCGGAGGTGGTGAAGTCAAGCACTACCGCTCTGCCTGCTCTACCCGCGGTGAGTGATCCTGCGGAGGCGGCCTTGGCGTTTCAGGACTGGGTGGAGGTTTCGTCTTCGGCTATGGGAGATATCAGCGAGAGGTCTGGAAACTGGTGGTCTTCAGTACTTCAGGTTGTTGAGAAGACATATTCTGAGTGGCTTGCGGCCACCCCTTTGGAGAGACTTGGAGTTGCGCCACCTACAAGTCATGGCCTCTGCACTGGTGGCTGGGCGAGACTGAACGCCCGGGCGGCATCAATGCTATTGTCTGCAATGGGGGACGAAGTGAAGAATGAGATGGTCGCCCTGAGGGTTACTCAGGACAGCGTGAGAATAATGTTCCGCTTGTATGTCCGCTTTCAACCTGGAGGAGCTGCCGAGCGACATGATGTACTACGACGTTTACAGGCTCCTGGTGAGTACATGGGCGGCGAGGGACTGGAGCATGTTCTCAAAGCCTTAAGGTCTTGGCCCCGATGGCTGTCACGGTGTAAGGCGGTGAGGATGGAGCCGCCAGATCCAACGGTTCTGGCGAAAGGACTGTTGGTGATGACGGACAAGTATATAAAGTATATCACCGCTTCGGCCGATGCTTCTTTCAGAACGGCTATGCTGCGGACCTCACTGAGGCTGGACGCCCAGCCAAGTTTGGAGTCTGTTCAAACCTACCAGAAGCACTTGCAGGCCGAAATAGAAGTGATCGCAGCAGGGACCAGGGCATCGGCGACTACGGCGGTACCAAAGATGCGGGCTGTTGACCCGACTGGAAGCGCGAGCCCTACCAGGCAGAAGGATAGATCCTCGGAGTTATGCCGCTACTTCGCCAAGCCCCAAGGATGTAAAAGGGGGGAGAAATGCAGCTTCAGTCATTCAATGGCGTCCTTCGATCGGGAAACCAAGGCGAGGGTGTCTTAAGTGCGGCGGTGAATCTCACCGCCAGAAGGACTTCGTCGTGGGGAAGCCAGGAGCACGTCCATCACAAGGCGGGGCAGCGGGGAAAGACAAAACTGGCACAGCTTCGCAGAGCTCAACGATGGCCCCCTTGTCTTTGCCTCTGTCCTCTACGGCGCCGTCTACGGCATCCACGACAATCTCCGGGACTCCCTGGACTTTTGAAGCGCTAGTGCAAGCGGCGCAGCAGGTTGTCCAGTCGCAAGGGCTAAGTGATGGAGGAAGCTCACCCGAAAAGACGGCGAGCGCTCAGCGGAAGACGGTGAAGATCAGTTACATCCATGTGTGCTCCACGGGAAGATCGGCAGCTGCCCTGCTGGACTCTGGGGCAACTCACTGCTTGAGGAGTGCTTATGATCGAGACGAATGGCAGCAGTCTGAAGAAATCCTGGTGGAGCTGGCGGGTGGAAGCAATTTGGTCATGCGAATGAGTTCTACGGGAACCCTGCTTATGCCTCCGAGATCAACTACGACCTCGGCAACCACTACGGCGACGGCGGCTCAGACTATCGTCCCAGTGGGACAGTTGGTTAAAGTGCTCGGGTACACGTTGGTGTGGGGACCCGGAAAGTGCTACCTCGTGAACGATGAAGGCGACAGAATGCCGCTTTCTACTTCGCATGTCCACAGCTGTGTGAGGCAGAAGCGTTGTCTTTGATAGCGCGAATCGAGGACCGCAAGCGGGAGACCTTGGAGAACCTAGTCGAGGACACCAAGGACCGGGTTTCAGTCGCAGCTCAGAGAATGAGTCGAGGATGGCAGGATCACCTGCTGGAGTACGTTGAGACGGGGTCTATGTTGGCTGGTGGGAGAGCTCTGAGGGACGCTGCTTTCTTACAAGGACTTCCTGCGGAATGCTTGGAGGGCCTGGTCCAGGAGAACATCACCCCTGGAAGCTGGAGTATCATGAAGTCAGTGGGCTTTCTGACGAGGGCAGAGGCGTCACCTTTGGGGAGCTCGTCGGTGGGTTGTTCATGTGTTCGCGGGGAACCCAGGACATTATCAGGTGATAGAGCTGGACTTGGAGCGCTGCAGAGCGCATGATCTCAACTCTCTCTTTGTGGAGCACTGACTGGAAAGATAGATGCACTGGTGGGAGCTCCACCTGGACACGGGGGACTATGTGGAGGAGAAAAGGACGTAAAGGTTCTACGGCTGGTTACGAGGATGTTGTACCTTTACGCAGTCGCAAGGGCAGCGAGGAGACGGAGAACTATGCGATGGAACAAGGATCGACCCGTCGCCTTTATGCTGGAGCATCCTTCGGCGACCACGCTAACTACGAGGACGGGACTGGACAGCACATCGATGTGGCGAGAGTTTAGGGCCGAGATGGACATTGACGAGGTGACCTTTGACCAAGCGGCTACTGGGGCACCAATGAGCAGTCCCACTACATTGGGAACAAACATCTACTACCTAAAGGGGCTCAGCGATTTGGGAATGGACGCGGGAGAGGAGGCGATCCCTACTACAAGGCGCGAAGGTGTGACATCGTCTACAGCGTGTAGAGGTGCGACATCTACTACAACGGGTGAAGGTGCGACATCTACTACAGCGTGTGAAGGGGCGACATCTACTACAGCGCGTGAAGGAGCGACATCTACTACCTCTACTGCGGGAGCCCAGTCGAAAAGCTCTAGACCAACCGCTACATGGTCACCTGGCTTGGTGGACGCAGTTGTTATGGCACTTAGGTTCTGGGAGAAAGGGCCGTGTGAAGTACCCTCGCTGATGGCTATGACGGCGAGCCAATGGAAGGAGCACGTGGCCTCAGGACATGCTTGTTATCGCAGAGATTGCCTTGCGTGTGTTATGGCACGGGGAATCGGCAAAAGACATGCAAGGGTCCTGATTCGTTCTCACTTACAGTTGATGTAGCTGGTCCGGTGAAGCAGGGCGTGGACTGCACCTCTAAGGGAACAATGGGAAAGGGTCTGAGATACATGCTGGTTGCCCGATACACTATGCCGCGGGAGTATGTGAAGGGCTTCACGGGAAAGGACCCACCGGGTGGTGATGGCCTTCAGGTTGAGATGAGCTATGAGAACCCGGGGAAGCAGGTCCAGGAGGAGGTCAATGACAAGGAACTTGCAGAACCTTCTCTACCACAACCACACCGAGGGGATCCAGAAGACGATAGTGATAGAGTTAAAAATGACGAGGAACTTGCAGAACCTTCTCTACCACAACCGCACGAAGAGGGTGATCCGTTTAATGTAGATGGCGATGAGTCGGGTGAGCAGGGTCCACATGAAGTCCTAGGCGATGAGTCGGGTGAGCAGGGGTCCATCATTCAGATTGAGGAGAAGTTTGCTGGATCTTCAACAAGGCAGCGTGTTCGTCTTGAGGACTATGAGACTATGAGGACTCCCTTTACGAGCCTTCCGAAATAGATGGAGATCCAGAGCAATTACCCCAGGAGGAGACTGGCGAACCTGGTCTGATTCAGGATTGCGACGAGCCAGCAACTACATGCCTACTGTTTGAGGGGTATGAAGGACAACCTTTCGACAACAGTCAAGGGAGTGATCCAGGACATTGTTTTGTACCTTGAAAGCCTTGGCCTACCAGTTTACCGCTTGCACTCAGACAAGGGCGAGACCTTCAACCACAGCACTAGATCATGGCTACGAGACAGGAGGATCCGGGCAACTTGGTCAGAGCCGGGAGTACCTCAAGGACTTGGACAAGCGGAGGCTACTGTCCGATGGGTCAAAGATCGAGCACAGACCCTACTGTTGGGATCGAGGTTGCCAACGAGGCTGTGGGCTTTGGCAGTGGAGTCGGCTACGGCAATGCAAAGGTGCAAAGTACTTGGATGGAAGTCAAGGTTGATGGCTCCCTTTGGGGCAACTGTTCACATAAAGCAGAAACCCTTTGATTCCTCAGGTCCGAGAAGAGGGATAGAGCATCTGAGACGAAGTGGATCAAAGGTACCTATGTTGGGCTTAGCTCAATCTTGGATGGAGGCCATGTGGTATATGTGCCGCGCGGAACCGACGATGACAAGGAGAAGTTTCTCCACACTTTTCATGTGAGACCCAGACTCTTTGACCCAGGTGTACCACAAGATGAACTACAACTTGAGGACCCACCACGACCAAGGCGGAGAGTGATGGAGAAGCGGTCACCGGAGCATGTTGAAATGAAGGCTACCGACTTGAGCGACTGTGACGTGTTTGAGTATGTCAGGCGGAAGTCGGAGCTGCTGGATGTGGACTTCTTTCAGGACCGCAAGTTCGGGATCTTCAGACATGGTGACATGGTGGTTCTGTGGGATGGCTAACGGGATCTGAAGAGTTTCCAGATTTCGCGAGGGTGCTTGGAAAAATCATTCTGGAAGCCGAGCCGGAGGCCACCTTCACCTCAATATGGGTTACAAGGGATTCAATGAAGGGCTACCACAAGGATACCAACAATGACGCCGACCCCCTGAACTACGCACTTCCCCTACAACTTCCAGAGCGAGGAGGAGAACTTTTGCTTGAGCTAAGTCCAGGTGATGTGCTAAAGGGTGAGGTCGTCGAGAGATGGGATGCCCGAGGCCGTGGACATTATGGTCAAGTTATACCACTGAGGAAAGGAGAGTGCAACGTGTTCAATCCTAGGTGTGGTCATGAAGCTCTTCAATGGAAGGGAACGAGATCAATGATCATTGCCTATACGCCTCAATGTATGGGGAAGCTGGACTATGATGTTGTCAAGAAGTAGTATTTCGTTCCAGGACCTCCGGAGTTGAATGCAGTGACTACGGGCCAAGAACAATTACCAGAACGTAAAGAAAAGGAGGAGCCCGTGAATGTGGTCACTGGCATGTACGGGGATGATGAGTGGGAAATGTTCCTGGATGTTCCGGGGGGAAGAGTGAAGCTGGGTGATCAGCAGGAGCCAAAACCGCCATCTCAGGTACCACGAGCTTCGAAGGTGGAGGTTGGATATACTCGAGATATTGAGCGTGTACTTGCTGATCTACGAAGCCCTCTCAAGGTGATCCACAACGTTGACCCCCGTGAGGTGCAGCAAAACATAGAATGCTGGCGTGAAGCAATTGCGCGGGAAGTGAAGAATGTGGAGGTTGCCATACTGAGGTTGGTTCCAGGGTCTTCGGAAAGGGCTACTTGGATTCGAAAACCCCGGATTCAGCGCCTACCTGCAAAGCTGGTGTTCACGGTGAAGCCAGGTGATGCACCAGTGGAGGAGGACAGAACAACGTGGTTTAAGCGCAAAGCGCGCTTAGTAGTCTGTGGGAACTTTGCCCGACCGGGGATGATGGGCGTCGAGGCAATGCTCTATGATATAAAGATCGGGCCCCTCAAGAAGACCATAGCGAGCGATAGCACAAGTGCGCTGTGTATCAGCAGTGGGACCGGGTCGTGGCGTACGAGACACCTGCGATTGAAGGCGGGGTGGGTACAGGAAATGCTCCAGATGGGAGCCCTGGAAGTGCGTCATGAGCCAGGGGTTACACAGCCTGCGGATATGCTCACGAAGGCGCTGGCATCACAGAGGCTGAAGGCGCTAATGAGTCTTTGGGGTATGGAGGAGAAGTCGAATATGCAGAGGGCTTCTATGTGCATGTCGGTGCCAAGGCCATCAACAAAAGTGATCATGGCATTGGTGTGCTGTATGCTGATGCTGACCGTAGAAGCAAGCGAGCCTCTGTCGGTTCCTGTGCAGGTTGATGGTGACCTTCTGGGAATTTCGATGCTACTCCTGATGGTGTTGGGAGGTTTAGTCATTTGGGAGGGACTGAAGTGGCTGGTTGCAGAGCTTTCTCAAGAGTGGCTACCTGGCGCGTCGCAGCGCAAACTGAGGAAGCTTCGCAAGTTGAGGGACGCTACAACGTTGGCTATTGAGAGAGAGCTGGAGCGCCTGAGCTCTCCGCGTCGGAAGCGAGTGCGGGGCAGCCCCCCGCAGCAACTACGAGCACGCCTACGAGTCCGGGAAGACTGCCAACTTCACAGCCTTCCACTATGCGATCTACGGCCTCACCGAGAACGCCGCCAACGAGATCTCAAGAACTCCCTGAAGATCCAGGGAAACAGCTGAGGTTTTCTCCTACACCAAGTCACGGAAGTGATGATGCCGGTGAAGTTCTACGAGTTTGTGTTGATCTGGCTGGGCTGATGAGATGCGAAGAGCTACGGGAAGCCCTACGAGCCAATGGGCTTCAGACCTCAGGCCTGAAGGGTGACATGTCAGCCAGACTTGAGGGAGCTATGGCATCTACATATGGCAGAGCGAATCTGCCGACAGTAAGGCAGTACAAGTATCTTCTGTGGCTATGGCGTCACAGGAGGTTGCAGGGCCGGACTTTGATCTCATGGAGCAACATAGCAGATCGCCAGGCCGCATCCAGGACCATCAACAATTGGGATCATCTGTAAAGTATGCTGTGTACCCCTCTCGGAGACACAGAGGAGGAGTGTTGATGCAGTGAGATCCCGCATGTTGTCATGTGCAGCTGGAGCGGCAAAGTTGTGGCATGTGCTGTGTTTTATACTCAAGGGAAGGCCACGGAAAACGAAAGCCCTTGGGTCAAGACCTTTACAACAGTAACAGCCGGCAAGTGCTGTTCGAAGGATACAGTTGCATTGCACTTTGTACACATAAGCAGTGCACAGACTTCGGATGTTCGTTGAGCGTTGTGAAAAGACAGCTGTGCGCGGAATCATGGCGACTTCAAATTCGATCGATGCCAATAGGCATCAGCAGGTTTAGTTTAGTAAGGGTATAGGGGTATCCTATAATAATCATCCCGATTCCGCGCTGCGAGTGGCCGAGCGCCGCAAGCACGCCGCGTACCCGGAACTTACGCGCGGCGGGCCGCAGACGCTCGTCGTGCTAGGCTCCGAGGTTGGCGGCCGCTGGAATGCCCAGGCCCGCAGCTTTGTGCGAGACCTGGTGCGTTTGAAGGCGTCCCAGCCGTACACGCGGCTGCCACCGCGAAATGGGCCAGGCGTTGGTGGAGCCTGCTCTCAGTTGCGGTGCAGCAGGCAGTCGCCAGTACGGCCGTTTGGCTGCAACCGCTGCCCCTGAGTGCCAGAGCCGCTTGCCCCTGCGGTCCTAGCGAAGGTCCGCGGCAAGCCCTGCGCCTCGGCCCAGTAGGTCCTAGGTGACAGAGGAACCAGAAGACTCCTTCCGGCCGGCGGAAAAAGGTGCGGAAAAAAAATTAGGAAAGAAGAATGCGCTAGAGTCTAGAGTTCCTTGGCCGATAATTATAGGTATTGCAATTCCTTTTGGTATTGAATTGGGATTGTTGGTGCCATTAGGTTTGTGGGAGTTGGGATTGACAACTTGATCGAAGCCAAGCAATGGCTTCAAGAAGGGCGCAGTCCTGGATGCTTCTCACATGGGGCTGCAGCGCCAGGTCTTGATCGACCTGATGGACATCCGGGGGCCAAATCAAGATTGGGATGATTCCGAATCCTGCCAATGTTAAGGTAACAGGAAATAATGGATCGGAAAATTTTTTCTTATTCTCTAAGAGTGTTATTTCCCTGCAGGAGCTGCGCGACCAGCACTCGCAATACAAGAAAATCAACAGCTGGTACCAGAAGAACTGGCCGTGGTGGCTGAAAGAATTGCCACCCTTCGACTTCCCGATCGACGCCCCGGAGACTCAGACCGCTTCGTCGCAGAAGCCAGCAGCTCAGAATCGCAAAGCGATGGCCGAGCTGCTCGACGAGCTGGAGGTGTCTTGACATGGAAGCATGTATTTCATTTGAGTTTGTTCTTTAGGGATAGGCTTTGGGGGTTTCGGTTAAGTACGGGGCTTTGACATCACCTTGAGGCGGCAAGCCGCCGGGTTCTCCGTGGACACACGCTGGTGAGCTGGTGGCAGGAGAAGGTGGGGGATTGGCTGCAGTGTCCTATCGCGGCCTACGAGACCCCTCCACGTGGGTGGCCGCGGGCCTCTTTACACTTTTCGGGGTGTGGAGAGGTGCCAAGCAACTCCAGATCCTTTTCTCGTTAATTAGGACGAGGCTTGTGGCATCGTCTGGTGATCGCCGAGTTGGGTTCTTCGGCGACATGGCTGGTCGATTCTACACGATGATCTTTAATCTCCTGCTGACCTCATTCAGCGGGACTCGGAAGGCATATGTGCTGCGCTTCATGGTGATGCTTGGGTTCAGCATCTTGGCATTGAGCGCATGCAGCGATTGCTTTCACAGCTTCCTCATCTTGCTTGCTTCTGCGGGTGAGGGCTTTGATCTTGGAGTTCGTGCTTTGACCCTGCTGTGGGTTAGGCAGGCTAAGCAAAAAAATCCAGTGCCAGCCACGGGCGTTGCTTTTGCGCAGCGCTTCGCACGGCGGCAGAAGATGTTCCGGAGAATGCGCCGGCGCGGGTTTCTCATGGTTGGCCCCTGGGGACCTGGACGTCCGGCATGCAAGGTATCTTCGAGATTCCTTTGCAAGCTTTGGCTTGCGTGGCAGCTCGCATTTGCTGCTGACTGGCGGGATGGCAGGCGATGGCGGTGGAGCCGCTGGCGGCGTCGCCTCTTTCGACGACGGCGGCTTCGCCTTGTGGGTTGCCGAGGCCTTCATCGACCCGAGGGCTGCCGTAGGCTTCTTGAAGTGTGCATGACTTTAAGGCGACGGTTCAGCGCATACGGGTTCCTGGGAAGCTCGGCACCAAGCTGTCTACCCGGTCGGCTATCGTGCTGGGCTTTGGCGAGGATGCTCCGCAGCTTCGCACTAGGAAAGCTGCAGTCATCAAGTTGCCTGGTGCTCGCAACGGCAGCTGGGTCCTTCGCGTGACGGCAGACTGGCGATACACTAAGGACTCTTGGGATGATCTTCTGAAGAAGCCCTGGGGCCCCCTACGGCGCTGGGTCTCCAGCCATCTTCCGGATGCCGATTGCATCGGGGACACGTGGTCATGGAAACAGGTGGGCCGCAATGCGGTTCAGGGCCTCATGAGGGTTTATGATTCGAATGCGGCCGCGGTGCTCCTGAATGCCTCTGGGTCACTCGAGGCGGCACGTGGTTTGTTGATCCAGTGGGTGAGTTGCCGGCGGGATACCAGGCAACAAAAATTTTGTGGTCGTCCTGGAAGGAGCCAGAAAACTGGGCGCAGTACTTGCAACGTGTCCGAGCCGAGGCCTCCAACGGCGTGGTGCTCGGCAATCGGGAACTGGGCCTTAGGCTTCGGGCCAATGATGCGCGCTATGTTCCTCCGGCGCGGGTGTGGACCATCTGCTGGCTACCTCGCCAAGCCACGCGGATGGATACCAATATCATCCTATCCGGTATGGGATTTGTCGAGATTGAGCTTGCAGCCAAAATCACTCGTCGGATCTCGTCGGCAGGGCTCTTCATGGAGTTTCCGTGCGAAACGGGAGGACGACCTTGAATTGGTTCAGGGCCTTTACGATGGCGGCGATGGCACTCAGGAGGTTCAGGCTTTGCTTGAGTCGAAGCGCAGGGGCCAAACACGTCCTGAGCATTTCCTTGGATCCGAAAGGCGCGTCAGTTATGGTACTGAGGGCTCGCGCCACAACCCGGCTGATGACAATGGCGGTGACCTGTGGAAGGACTGCTTTGATTGGGAGCCCGTTAACGAGGACCCTGAGTTAGATGGCATTGGGGACATGACTGATGCCCCCCCTGGCTCATGCATGGTCGTTTCCACTGGTGATGGCGCGGCTGCTGGCACGGAGGCCCAGACCGGCTCCACCGGAGTCAAGCGGCCACCTGAGGCCATGCCTAAGAAGGCGGCAGTGCCGAGAGTGCGTGCGCCGTGGCGCCCAACTGGGACCATAGTTCCCAATCAGGGTGGCGGTAACTGCTTGTACTACGCCATAGCTGAGGCTGAGCATGCGAGTGCAGGCAAAACCCGTAGTCACCGACAGCTTCGCGCATATGTCGTCTCCAAGCTGTGATGGGCCAGTCTCAGGAGTCGGATGCTTCGTATGATGCTTTTCTTGGTGAGGCTGCGATGGTCGGATCCTTTGCTGGGGCCCTAGAACTGCTCGCATTTTGCCGTAGCCGGAACTGTCGCGCCTGGGTGGGCGCACCGACTGGCGATGTGTGGCAATTCCATCCAGAGGGCGAGGATAACAGGCTTTTCCTTTGGTATACTGGCAAGCACTACGAGTACTACAAGGACGCGGTGGAGTCGGAGTGGGCTGCTAGGAAACGCAGCCAGGATGAGCAAGGTGGTTTGAAAGAGCAGCCACTGCGAGGTGGAGGTCGTAAGGGTGGCACTGCACCGTGGCACCCTGAGCGACTTTGCATCGTCGGCTTCAGCATGTAGCAAGAGAGCCACATCTAGGGCCCGTTCCAGCACCGGGCTTGCCACTATAGCTGCATCGCGTGCAGGTGAGCCGGCTAGTGCCGCGACAAATGTGGTTCCCTCGGAAGTCAGTCCAACGGCCGGTACTGGGTTGGCTGGCGGTTTCCAAGAATCCGAGCGTAAAGACCCGACGATCTTGGCCCAGTGCAGCTGACTTGCGCTCGCTTCGAGGTGGCGGTCGCACTCTTAGTCAGTTCGCTTCCTCGGCTGCGTCATCCAAGGGCAGACCTCGGGAGGCATCGGCTCGCGATTCGTTGAGTATATTTGCATCTACTCCCCGATCGGGGCCTCAAGGTGGGGCGCGCAGTTGTGGAGTGAGCTCAAAAGCGACTCAGAGGTCTGTTCAGGGGCCTCAGGGGAACCTCAGCGATCATGAGGTGGAGCCACCTCCTACGGATGCGGCCGAGGGCAGCCGAGTTCGATCCAAGTACCTTCATGGTCGCGTGTACAGGTGGCCTTGCCCGGAATGTCCTTATGTGGTTGAGGAGGCGAAGTTCCATGACATGGATCGAAAACGAAGTCGACACTGCACTAGGCATCATGCAGGCAGAGGCCTGCCGGGCCCCCGCAGGGCTAGGCCTGACCTGTTTAGGGATCTCGCGGAGGGGGAAGAGGCTGCCTGGCGTTGTCCTTTGTGCCAATGGGGCCTCCCGAAGGCTGATGCACACCTTGTGACTCAGGAGGCGGCGGCTGTGGCGCGCACGGCACATCGCGCGAAGAAACATCGCCATCTGACTCAGGAGCAGTATCGGTATCGGTGTAGGACTCACTCTCGCTTGCGGCCGACTTTCTTCATGCAGACACGGGTGCGCAAGTTGAACGCCGCGGTTGCTAGGCGTGGCACTGCGGGCATTGACGTCAACACGGAGTGGGACACTTTCCGATGGCCCGTCATCGGTGAGAAGGCTGCCAAAAAGGGGCGACCGAGCCGAAAGGTCCTGTCCGTACTCACGTCCTGGCGGTGCAAGGGCTGTGGCATGTGCACTCGCATCCCGACATATCGTGATCTACATACCAAGAATAAGAGATGTCCCAGTTGGGACGGCGAGCAGGCGCTCCGCGCACATCGGCGGCGCCTCGATCGGGCAGAGAGCGAGGCGGCTAACATTGACCATGCGCGGCGCGAGTGGCGTTGGGTGGGGAGTCAGAGCATTCCTGATCCATTTTTCCACGATGAATGTTAACCAGTCGGGCGTCACCAAGGTTGAGGCCATTAACGACTGGTGGAAGGAGTTTAGCTCAGACTTTTTGTGTTTGCAAGAAGTGGACATCAATGAGGCCAGTGGTCCGGGTTGGATTGCCAGCTGGAAATCTCGTGGTGTTCACGCGTTTTTGGAGGGCTTTGGGGACCGAGGTTCTCGTACAGCCATCTTGGCCAAGGCTCCGGGACGCGTCATCAAATTAGATGTGCGTGATGACTCTCGCTATACGGCGGTGATGTTCGAGTTTTTGCAGGGTGATGCCACCAAGAAGCTCATCCTTGTCAGCTTGTATAGTTATTATGGTGACCTTGAGGCTGCAGCGGCGTACATGGAGGAAATTGTCATGGCGCTGCAAACTCTTGGTGTGGAGTGGTTGATCTTGGGGAATCACAACATTTGTGCAGATGAACCTCCCCTTGCGTCGCGATTGGCGACGGGATTATTCCGGCTCCTTGACGATTCTTTTATGGCCAGTGTACAGCAGCTGCCGGGAACAGCCGGTGGCTCTCGATGGGTGGACTTTGGGATAGGAACTGGACGGCTTAGTCCGGAGACCCTGGATCATTACCCGGGCGTTGCCAATCATACCTCTGTTCGATATGGCTTTCGATTCTCGTTGCCGCGTGTGGTTTTGTGGGGCCGCGCAGAGCAGCTTTGCTTCTTGAGAAAGTGCAGCAGGTACAGTGGGATCAGTCGTGCAACCATGACCGGTTTCAAGCAGCGCTTGATCAGGATGATGTTGATTGCGCATGGGGCATTCTTTCAGATGCCGCGGAGCGCATTCTTCGCGAGGGCTCTTCTACGGGCTTGTCGAGGGCGGCCGCGTGGAATCCACGTAGAGCTGCTCTGCGTAGCAAAGCGGCTTCTTCATTTGAGTCGGCGTCTTTGGTGAGGTTGCGGCGCATGGGCAGGCGTGTCAATCAACTAGTGCACACCCCTCAGGACGGGCGTCTTCGTAACATCATTTCTCGGGACATGCAGGCCTTGGAGGGTGATTATAGGTGGCTCTCTGAGTTGGGAGTCTTCGACATGGAGGCTCGTGCTGAGTGGCTGGCGGACAAAATCACAGAGGAGGCCGATGCTGAGCGGCAGCGGGGCTTTGCCAAGTGGAGATCGTCCGTCCGCAACTCGCATCCTAAGCAGGTGAGCTGGATCAAGCGTCGGGCAGCGTTGAAGTCAGGCGCCGCTCAACCGGCTCCGGCGGATGGGGCTGTGCTTCAATATAAGGCCATCCACCCCGCATCCTTGATTGCTGAAGCTGAAACTGAGTGGGTTCAGCGATGGACCCGCGGGGACGTGGCCATCGATCCGCTTCGTGAGCTTCTTGAGGAACTTCCCCCGCCGAGGCAGGTCGACGTCAGACCTGTGTTTTATGCTGAATCGCTCCAACGGGCTGCCTCCAGAATGCGTGGCAAAGCGGGAGGTCCCGATAGTTGGGAAGTCTCTCATTTCGAGGCGCTCCCGGACCCGTTCTGGGCTGCGCTTGGTGCTCTATGGCAGAAGTGCTATGAGGCGGGAAAGGTTCCAGCCAGATGGAAAGAAGCGAGGGTCACCCTCATCGCCAAGCCGGATGGGGGCCATAGGCCCATTAGTGTCTTGAGCATTGCTTACCGCCTCGGGGCCGGGAATGGGCAGAATCATGGTTAGGACACCGCATGCTGGGAGGTGTTCACTCCAGGTCGACGCGAGACGTCTTCATCAGGATGATTGATGCGATGGAGGATCCTGACATGACCATCGTGGGGCAGGATGTCTCAAAGTTTTTCGACGCTGTGAATGGGGCACACCTACTGCTTGTCTTACGACATCTGCGTGCACCTGACCCATTCGTGGCCTTCGAGGCGGCTTTTCGCCGTAGGCAGTCAGCTAGGCGCCTCGTGGCACAACGCATCCAGGGGGTTGGCACAAGGGGATCCACTCTCCCCCCTTTTGGCGGCATCCATGATGTGGGTATGGGCGAGTGCTGTGGCTCGTACTGGGGCCGAGGCGGCCACATTCGTTGACGACAGATCGTTTTGGTGCACCACGCTTCAGGGTCTTCGAGCTGCGCTGCGATGCCAGGAAATGCCAGGTTGCCTCTCGGGCCCAGGTGGGCAGGCAAGCGGCTGAGACCTTCCGTTATGGGTTTGCTTCGTCCTTCACCACGTTGGGGGTGACCTTTGACTTTGCAGCGGCTTCTGCCCCGACGCTCGTCTCCCGCTATTCGTTTGAGCAGGCTGACCACAGGCTACAGTGCATCAGCATGATCGTCAAGAACCTCGACGTTAAGGCTCACCTCATTCGGACGTTGGTGATCCCTATGCTCATATGGTGTGGGGCGGTGGCGAGCCTGGAGCACGAAAAGGTGAAGCAGCTGAGGAGGGCCATTCTGGTTACCTCGCATGCTAATGTCGCGGTGGATGCGCCGCCGATTACCCTCTTCGAGGTGATGGGGTGGGGATGTGACCCTCAGTTTGCGCGCCACTGGAGTGCGTTGGTTGCCTTGATTAGCTATGTTGGGCGCCCTCCGATCTGGCTCGATGAGGCTCCAATGGCGCTGGCGGTTAAACCTTGGTTCCAGTTGCTCCCGTTGGCTGCTGAGGTCCTTCGTGAGCTTGGTTGGTGGACTGATGCGCGGGGATCCCGTATCTTCCGCCGAGATGCTCGTAGTGAGCTGCGCACCTTCGTGATTGCTTATGACTCGGTGAGTATCCTGTATGATTGGTTGCGAGACTGGCGCCGTCGCACCACGTTGGCTAATACTGGTCGAGTTGTTCGTGCTCTCCATCGGTCGGACCCGGTTCTTGGACGTGGGCGTGCCCTGCCTGGCGTACCTACCGGCTCCCTGGTGGTGCTGGCGGGCCACCGAAAACTCCAGGCCAGCGCGTCTACCCAGGCTCAGCGCTCTGCAGCCCTTGTTACCGGCCGTCCTTACTTCAGACTACAGTAATACAAATTACAATGCAACCCAAAACAACCAAAAACTCAAATACATTTGTTGATGCAAGAAAGGCTCGTTTCGGTGGCTCCACCGGGATAGGACACTGCATTTTCACTGATTTTCACTGTATGGCGACAGGGTGCATGACCCCTCGACGCCTCAAAGGCCGCTCACTAGAGCGAGTCAAAGTAAGCCGTGATGCCAGCGAGGGCACTCACGGCGGCGCTTTCCCATGCGGCAGCTGCCGAGCGTAGCGCATCACACACTTGCCGGGCACTTCCACGAAGCAGTTGAAGCGCCTTCGCACGCGCTGCCTGATCAGCTCTGTCATTGAGGGCCCTGGCGGTATGTTCACCGCACGGCGGAGCAATCCATCGAGCCGGAGTTGGCTTTCCATGACTAGGGATCCAATGAATCAGAACACGGAACCCGCGAGCAATGACTGCCCTTCGAAGGCGCACCACCTCATGAACCAACAAAGGGCAGCGCCCTTTCCCTTCTGTGGCAAGGACGGCTGCCTGGCAGTCGGCAACCAAGAGTAATGACCCAACTTGTCGAGTGGCGATGGCAGCACGCAACACGGCTAGGACTCAGCCCTGTACGGCGACTGATCCTCGCTGGCGACCCCCGAGACATGCACCCCACAGTTGTGGACCGCAGCAGCCCAAGCCGAGACCGTAGTCACCTCGCTGCCATCTACGCCGATGACCACTGTGTCATTGCTGTCCAGGACCTTGTCGATGTCATCCGCGAGTTCCTCAATCACGTCCGCGTAGCCTATGATGTGTGGTGGTGCTGGCACCTCTGGTACGACCTTGGCGAGTAGTCTCTCCTCGCATCTGTTGGTAGGTCTGGTAATGCTAGGTCTGAGGTGCTGTGTGCCCTTGCATTCCCACATCAGGTGGGGGCGACTCTGGACCTGAAGACCGCATTCACACACTGGCAACTGCTCAACCGTGGTGCCCCTCTTCCGAGCCTTGGACCACGCCGAGCATCCGGCGCTTGAAGCAGAGGCGATGATGTCTCATGAGGACCTGCGTGCTCAGAGTAGGCCGAAGCCGAAGGCGTCGCCGGCCAGCAGCGGCTCAAAGGGCCGGTAGCCGTCGTATATTTAATTTTAGTCGAAATTAGTTAGCATGCTCTCAACATAGAACCCCCGTGGCTTCCGGTGCTGGATGCTGGTGCTGGTGCTGGTAGCTGGTAGCTGGTGTTGGTTGCTGGTCAGGGGGCCATCTCTTAGAGGGGTGTTTTAGATCCTAGCCATCAATGTGAGGCATTATACAAGTGACATAAATAGCTGGTTATACCGGTGGCTCCCTGCGTAGGCCGGCTTGCATTTTGCCTGCGCAGCAGCCAGAAAGAGGCAGACCGATGCTGCACCATACAACGGCACTGGCATGTGCAGACTTTGACTGCGGGTAGGGCTAGGTCGTGAATTTGACTTGTCCGTGTTGCTCAGGTGCTTGCCTGGGCCGTATAAGCAACGTAGCTAGGGTGCCACATCTGATGCTAAGGATGCTATTTGATGTAGGGTTTGGGCACCCCAGTTCGGGCACACTCATCAAGTCTGGGCTTTGGGGTTTGTGGCCTGACTGATGGAAGTTAGGAAAACTACCCAAACCAAAACCTTGTAAACCCTAAACTTTCATCTGAACGCTGAACCCTTGAAGCCCTTAACCCTTTCATCCAGCCTGGCCTGGCCCAGTGCTCTGCATGTCATACTATGCCAAACCGCGTACTGTAGGGCTGAGGGTGTAGGATTTGTTATGATGTCCAAAGCAAGTTTAGTCTAGCCTCTTCTTTAGGGTCCACCCGATCGGCTTACAAAAACGCGGTTCTTTGGGAGCCTCGGAGAACGTAACTGGGGTTCCATATCTGATATTCTATACTAAGTTATGCTTGCAGGCTGTCAGTATAGACAGCCAACCCGTGGCTAGTATTAGATTAGGTCCTTTCTCCTGGTTCTCCTAGCGACGAAAGCAGGGACTGGGACGGATTGGAATTGGAGCATTTTGGTTACAAGTGTCCGGAATGAACGCATTGTTGCTGATGCACTCTGCTAGGCTGCTTGTATTGTTCGGAGTCAGCCAAGTAGATGCAGGGTTTTGGGTGTATTGGTGATCGCGTTGCACTGTGACATAAAAGTTTTAATTTTGGGTTAGGCCTTGGGTAAGGTCGCCGCTATCAGGTCGGCGTTCGTATTAAGTATACCGGTAGATGTGCCGGCTATACCCGAGGCTAGTGCTCTGTGGTTTGGTGTAGAACCCCGTCATTCAGTACAGAAAACATGGCCGTGCTCTGTGATTTGGTATAGAAACCCCCTCATTGCTTCAAGGCTTACAAGTCTAGGTTTGGGAGGTTGTGGCCTGACGGGTGGAAGTGAGGAAAACTACCCAAACCAAAACCTTGTAATGTAAACCCTAAACTTTCATCTCAACGCTGAACCCTGACGAAAGCTGAATATGTGTGCCTGAGCCCAAAGCACACCAACAAAGGGCCAAAGCCTGGCACCAGGTGACAATGTCCATGCAGGCTCGCTTCGTCCTGGTGATTGACAAGGGTTTGGGCACCCCGGTTCGGGCACACTGATGCAGGTGTCTGGCAGTAAAGAAAACATGGCCGTGCTTATTATTTATGTGACTAATGAAATTTGCATCGGACCGACAGATGGCAACTTGGGTCAAAGGAATGATCACGAGACACACACGTGAAGGTGACTTTGGCAGACGAAATCGTCGTTGGCGGGTAGTTGTAGTCGTTACTGCTCAGTAGACACTGGGATGGAGCTACGGCTTGAGGCTTGGCCTGAAACTCCTTTATCTGCACTCCCTTGCCTCCCGCTTCTCTTTACTTGCCAGTCAAGCACTTCCTGCACCGACTAAGCTTGCATTGGACGTGATAGCAAATCCTCCCCCTTGTACAGTAATACTGTAATTGATTGGCATCGTATTAGAGTTTTGCCCTTGATGTGACTAGCAGACCACTGCGAGCGAACCACAGGGTTCAGCAGCTTAGGTAGATGGGGTTAGGAGATCACTGCCTTTTCGGGCCGAAGTCCTAATAAAGATAACCGTTGGCCGGGTTTGCAGTTCAGGTTTTGGGTTGAGGGCTCGGGCTTGAAGCCTAGTGAGGAGCTTGGGGCTGCGTTTTTGGGGCCCTGGCCGGGGGTTTCTTATGTTGTCATTGTTGTTTGATCTTGGGTTCTTCATGTTGCTAGAAGGGACAAGGCTTGAGGGGATCCGGGCGGAGCCAACATGAGGCAGAGCAGGGCAGGGCAGAGCAGCCCAGACCATCGCAAGCCCGCGGACGGCCAGACGAGTTGCGTGTGTGACATTGGGCCAGTGGTTTTATCTCCAGTCCATCGCCAGGGCGCAGGCAGCACCCACAGCTCAGGCAGTTCACTACCGCCAGAAACCGAAGCCGTGGCAGGAAGAGCCTCATTGCCAGACTGTGGCAGCCTGGGACGATCGGCATGCAGCACTGTGGCATCGACCCCATCCCCATCGACGCACAGCCGAAAGCCACTTAACCCTGCGGAATGCTAAGCCAAGCCCAAACTCTGAAGCCAGAGCCGAACTTAGCCATGAGGCCTAAATCCCCGGCAAAACTTTCTACGCCCCGTAGGCGTTGACGCCATAATAAGCCCCGACACTCTTGGCCCTAAACCCCTTCACCCTAAACCCCTTAACCCTAAGCCTCTAGGCCCTTGCCCCTAAGGCCACATGCATGTTAATTTTACCGCTACGCCGCCCGCCTCGGCTGTGTAGCGGCAGGGCGAGGGGGCAGTCGATGTTTTTTTATGCTAGGGCGGCCTGTCAAACCCCAACCTTTACACGGTTGTTGATACGAAGTGCGAGGAGAATGGGTAGGGGAGGGGGGGGGGGGGGGGGGGGGGGGGGGGGGGGGGGGGGGGGGGGGGGGGGGGGGGGGGGGGGGGAGGGGTGTGCCGATACACCCACAAGGAAATGCTCCTTGTTAGGAGGTGTATGACCAGTTTATTCCCTAAGGATCAAAGGGCAGCGCCCTGCACACGGACAGTAGTTGTTTTGTCTTGCTACGCAAGGAGAGCTTGTCTTGTCTCAATATGGTAAAACCACTGTGAGCCAATGGGCAGAGGAATGTATATGTATGAGCATGCAGCCATTGCTGTAGGTACCTGTTAGAGCTACCCCTTTAGAGGTTTACGCAAACAAACAGACACTAATTTTCTTTTACCGGAAGCATGGCCGCACATTCACACATATACTATTATGCCCACTGTCACAGCTGCGGAGTTTGGACTCATGATAAAAACAGCATATTGTTTATGCTAGGTATAGCACTGAAGTACACTGTTGAGGTCACTCCTTTTGCACACACTCATGCATGTTGGTCAGAGAGATCATCTGTACAAGATCAGGTCTGGTAATGTTCTTCTACCGAATTATGCAGCCCTTCATTGTGCTCTTGTTAGAGCTTTGTGAATCACTGTTGTGAAACTCTGAGAATTTTCTTATCTCAGATTCGGATCCAGGTTTGGATCATAGGCTCGAGCATAGACATTCGGATGTGGTTCATCCGGGTCTGAGTGATCTTCTTCGGAACTTGAAAAGATTCCGAGTAATCTGTTCTCAGCCCTGGTGAAGGCGGCGTCTGCAGTTTCATATCCATGGTTGGATGTAGTCGCCTTTGGCTCGGCCTTTGGTGCAGCTTGTGAGCTGATTGGAGTTGCCTCGGCTTTAGCCGGTTGTGGCTGCTTAGCCTTTGCCCGTTCGGCCCTTCTTCTTTCAAGCTGTCCGTCCGAGGACGCCCATGATCTTTAACTTTCATCTCCTGAAGGAGATAAGGCGTGGGCATGAAGGCTGTTCCAGTACTGTGCTGCAGAAGGAGTTAGGACTTCTTCATGGTCAGATTCTGACTGGTCTTCCTCAGAGATTTGGTCGTCAAAAAGTGTCTCAAGGACATTTTTGAGGTTTTTATGTCTTCGCTCTATCTCTAGTGAGGAATGGACCAATTGATTGAAGACTGTTTTTGAGTCCTTCAGTGCTGTTAGAAGGATTTCCACTCTCGATAGAGTATCTTGGATGGTGTCAAGATGATCCTTTCTTTCCTCCTTGTCTCTCTGGATAGAGTTTCGCAATGATTGTGCGATTCTGAGGCGGTCGAGATATTTCTCAATAGGCATAGTTACCGTATGATTGTCATGTATGACAGTTGTTTCGTCGCTGCTCAAGTTCCTGAATAGGACTTCCACGACTGGTAGAAACTCCGTGCTCCACGGTTCCTCTTCATCATATGTTTCTACATGCTGTTGCACGCGTTGCGTAAACTGCTCGGCTGCTTCTACCGTTGCATCGATAGAGCTGAAGTGTCTTACTGCCATGTTTCGGCACATAGTGTTAATGGCCTGGCCTTGATTGGCTTCGCCAAGTGCAGCGTCTGCATGGTTGCAGAGTCCACTGTTATGGGCTTCTCTAGCTGCCTTTCGTTGAATGCGCCGATTTTGACCTCCTCTTCTGGTAGGACCTTTTGGTCTCGGAGGATCTGAAGGTACTGTTCCTTTCGCCCTTGGCGGAGGAGACTTAGGCGGAGGTGACATGTTTGCCTTGTTAGGCACTGGTGGCATTGCCTTGGGCACTGACGACGATGAGGCACTTGCGAGTGCAGATGTACCTCTGGCTCTTGCCGAGGATCCCTTCGGGATTGATGTATAGGTAATCTGCATGGCTTCTTCGGCCATTTGTGAATGCAATGCATCACTGAATAATTGCCTCATATGAGGAGTAGTACTTGCATCGTCATAGGTTTGTAACCGTTCAATGTCCCTTTCGGTGCCACGTGATCGTGTATCACCTCTTTGAAAAGGATCGTTCCTGCGAATCTCCGCAACTTGTACTGCCTGGAGGCAGGTTTTACACAGCACCTTCCTTGAAACATCTTTTGCTTGATTGAGCTGGTAACAGCTGTCTGAAAGATGGTAGACTTCGCTTCGGGAAGTGTGCCACACAGGTCGCAAATCCGTTGTTTCTCCAGAATTGACCCTGTTGGGTCCTAAAGGTTCACGCGTCTGTGGTTCATTCTCGGGTTCGAGGAATGGTGGTGGTCGTTTCGCTGCTGCTTTTGCATTTGATTGCTGGCGGTCCATACATCTGATGGGAGCCCTGGTGAACTGCTTCCACATCCAGTGTAGGCCCATTAGCAGCAGAAACACATTCCACGCGATGCTGAAGACGGAGAAGTCTTGCTCACTGGTTAGTGAGTTTGGAAGTGAAGGTTCATCAGTCTTGATAGACTCTGCATTTGCACCGCCTTGATTACGGTGTCCGAACCAGCCCGACAACCCCGCTGCTGTGGCAGCTGTTCTGAGTGCCTTGCCGCTCGGAGCAGACGGTGGGCGTGATGCCTTCCTTCTTCTCCTCCGGCTGGAGGATTCGTCCTCTTGTTCGTCTTCATCTCTTTGAGCAGACATCAGGTTTGATGTTTCTCGTTCGTGCTCTTCAATATCACTCTGTGTTGGAGAGTGTTCTTCTTCTTGTTGTTCCTCAAGTGTGTCCAGTTCCTCTAAAGACATGTTGAGCTTGTCAACAATATTGGTTCTTTGAGGTCTGGACCTTGATCTTGGTAGATCTTGTTGTGAAGAGGACGATGATGCCTGTCTCCTTCTTGGAGGAGGGCCTTCAGGCTCACTGGGACGTTCAGGCCTCGGCCTTTCCCAGAATCTTCCATATCTGTGATAGCTACCTTGTGGTTGCTGTTTGTCGTACCAGCTGTTGCCGGATGAATACACAAATGATTCTTTGTAGTCCCAGTATTCAGCATTACGCTGCTTGTAAGCCTGTCGCTTGTTAGCGATCTTCTGAACCTGGGCATCTGACCGGTTGTGTTTCCCTTTTGTAAGGATTGGTTGTATCGTGAAGCCCAAGGGGCTGTGCCAATCTTTGTCAGAGGGACTCAACCATAGGTCAAGGTTAGAAAAAGTTGAATAGTACTGCTTGACTGAGACAAACAGACGGATATCAATATCCCTGTTATTGTTCATGTCCTGCCACATATCTGAGATTCGTTCCCAGTATGTTCTTTCGGCGGCAGGTGTAGCATCTCTTGGACTAGGTGACGCCGTGTGCGGCGTTTTGCTCCAGTCAAGGATATAACTGTTGATACAGTCGAGGTCAGCAACTTTCTTCGCCGGGTCCGGCGGTAGACGATCTGCACGTGCCAGTCTGTGCTGGTCAGAGTTGTTCAAGCAGAGGTGTCGCACTTGGGAGTGCCTTCCTGCTATTCTGTTGAATGCTGCAAGTTTCTTCTCCAGGTATAGAGAAAACAAACCGTTTCGCGGGTGAACGTCTCCACCTTTTAAGGTGAGCCTCGACGCAATATTATTGAGATACCCCGCAATTACATCCGGTTTGAAAGGGAGAACCTCGTTGAGGAACGCGTTCACCAGTTCGCGCCTCTGTTCTTCCTTATGAGTCATGTATGAGTTGAAATGGACGATCGCGATGGTCATGACCTTGTAAGGCCCTTTTGTACACCACATCTCGTCAAGATCGTTTGATGCTTCTTGTGAGAAGATCTCTGCGTATGACTCAAAGTCTTCCTCTGGTGGCTCATCACCCTCGACATGGCCGTTCCATTCACAGAGAACCGGCGAAGGGTCGAGGTCCGACAGTGTCAGACACGCCTCTGGTGAGAGGTAAGAGCCATCAGTGGGTCCATCCTTGTCAGGATTTTTACCCTTGAGAGGGTCATATCCGATAATCTTCATGTACTCATCTCTCGTCATCCTCTGGCCGGAATATGGGTGGACCCATTCTTTTGCCTCCTTGATGGTACTGTGGTACCCAAAGGTGAGGCGGCATACCGCACCGTGGCATGCCCACAGTCGCTTCTTGGGACCACCAGCCTTAGGCTTCATTGTTCGGTGACGGTAAAAGTGGTGGACGAGAGAGATGTCTGTTGTTGGGTCACCCTTGACTCCAATATACATTGAGGGTGCCTCAGGCTCCTTGGGAGGAGAATGATTAGCATCCCTCTGTATTCATGTTTTCGCATGGTTGCGATCGAATACTTTGACGCAAGTGCTCCTGCCTCGAGTACGAGGGTAATATGTGCTGAATTGTTGAAGCACATGTCAATAAGAGGGTGGTAATCGAATCCCTTCTCAGGTTTGAGTTTCTTTTTGGGATTCCCTGCTGGCACCGGCGCTCGATCCATATTTCCCCAGTTGCATACCACTAGGCTTAGTGATACGCTGTCTGGGTTTGAGCCCTCTATGTGTTCTCTCCTTTCGTTAACACCGGCCATCCTGTTACGAACTATCTCGTAATGTGCGTCGAGCACCAGTTTGTCTTCGTAGCCAGTAAGAGAGAGAAAAGAAGCCGGGTGGCTTGTTCTGGAGTCCTTGATATTGATGTGACTCTTGTTAATGCTCTTGTATTCCTCCAGGGTTGGAGCCTCTGTGGAGCTAGCGTAAGTATTAGGAGGATTATTCCTAATATCATCAAAGCTACACGGATCAACGCCTGGATGGTCTCTCATGAACAGATTTCTTGCGTGGTCACAGTACATGTTGATTTTCTGGACTGCCAAATCTACGTCCTCAGGTGTGAGGATGGCCTCGTATAAAAACTGACGCTCTTCTGATGTCATTCCTGCTGACACTTTAGAGGTCTCGAGGCAATCGATTGGCAAGACGCACTCGCACATCTGTTGTTTACCCTGTGGGGTAAGTCGACAGTCTGCACATACAATCGTACCACAGGAATAGCAAAAATAGCCTGTAGGCTGATTGCAAAGATCGCAGAGAGGATTATCTGGTCGTGTCATCAGCCGTATCCTTTGGTTAAGACTCATGGCTGTCCTGCGTACTCCTACAAATCTCTCCTTGGTAGGAGGTTCAGAGGAGGAAGATGCTGGATCTCTGGGTCTGTCCCACTCCTCTTCGTCAGGAGCCTCAGAATCCTTGATCATGAGTGGACTTCGGATTTTTCGATTCCATCGACTAACCCAGATTCTCTCTTTCATTTCCTGTTGCATAGCCGGGTTAGACGATGACTTCGAGATTCGGTGCTTGCGATTTTCTCGAAGTCGAGCGCTGATGCGCTCATGTTCTCTTACGAGATCTTCCTCATCAGCAGGTTCCTCGTATTCGAGGTTGAGCTTGCTTCTGTTGACTCGATAATAACTTTCTGTTTCAGGATCGAAGAGAACTAGGAATTTCTCCTTCTCCTTTTTAGGAGATTTTGGTTTCTGTGGCTCTTCGTCTGAACTCTGAACATATTCTGCTTTCAGGCTTTGGTTGGTCAAGTTTGACCTTCTTAAGTTTCTCTGTGATCTCTTCCGTGGGAGATTCTTTCTTCTCCTCCGACGCTGCAGGTGCAGAGTTCGTCTTGTGAGACGGATTAACATCAACTCGGAGTTCTGAGGATGACGAAGATTTTGAGCTCTTTTCGCTTGATGCCGACTCATCGTCTGATTCTTCGTCACGATCCTGGTTAGGATCCGGTTCCTCAGGTTCCGTCTCTGTTCCAGAAGATTCTTCCTTGGGAGGAACTACGTTGGCGGAAGTATCCTGAACAGGTTCTGGAGGTTTGTGACCTGTCGTTATCTTAAGAACTTCGGTGGCGCTTCTGGTGCCGTCGGAGTTCCAGAGCTGTCCCATAAGACTGTCCGGATCCTTGTCAGCCTCGGCCTGCCGGGCGAGCTTGGATCTCGGATGGATCTCCTTTGCAGTAGTCTCCGTTTTCGGAGGTACCTCACCTGCAGAAGCGGTTTGCTCCAGGTTTGGAGCTGTGTCAGCCTCTGTCTTTGGCAGAGAAAAAGACTTCTTGTGAGAAGATCTAGCCTTGGGAGGCTCTGGTGGCAGATTTCGCCTTGCCACTTTTCGAAGTGCCGATTCGATTTCTCGGCCGTAATTTGCGCACCATTTCTTCGACTCGTAAGTCGCTGACGGCATCTGTTCGGAGCAATGGTCTGCCCACCATGGTCCGATGCTCTTGAGCTCATCGTATTGCGATGATACCCAGAGTGTTTCAGAGGGTGCGAATACGGCGCTAAGAGTACGGGCATGCACTACATCTGGTGTAGCAAACATCCCTACTTGCGACTGCCACAGGTTTGTGACTTCGTTTACTACGTTATTTGCATCGAAGACCAGAAGCAGTGCCTTGTTGGCACGCAACATGGTCGGATTGGGATTCGCCAGGTTTAGCGTTGAGAACTGAACAGTGTCCCTGTTGGAACGACTGTTTTCATTCACAAGAGCTTGGAAATCTGGTGCTGTAACCACCTGCGCTAGGAGGTTTGATGGTACCAGACCGTGCCTCAGGATTGAGGATAATGCCTGTAGGTCCGTGGCATGCATGATGTAACAAGGGTTGTTCTGTCGAACAAAATCCTCCATGCCGACGGGCCTTGGCGCGTTAGTGGAGAGACGCTGTGCATGGGACTGCACAGGATTGCTCCCCGTTGCCATGAAGTCTGAGATGGTCATGTGTGACCTTGGTCTCTCTTCTTCAGGATCTGGTTCTTCAGCTCTTGGTAGAGTTCGTCGTGAACCGTGTCCTCCCACTGCCGAAAGGAAAATTTTGCTCATGGTCAACACATTTGCATCCGGTGGGATGTTAACGGCGGCATCTGTGGTTTCGGCCTTGCCATCTTTGTTATAAACCATGGTGACCACAAACCTAGACTTAGTGTTGAGGAGGACACCAAGCGCGATCTCTTGTGGTGTATACTGTGCGAGCTCTGCATCGGCCAACTTGAACATGTCCAGAAGATAATTGTGTTGGCCAGCAAAGAGATCTGGGCGCTGGTTCTGAAGGTGTCTTGTTGAGTGTGCCAACCACCTTCCGACTCTGTTGGTCTTGGAAAGAATGTGGAAGCACATCTCTGGTGAGAGACCTGTTACATCTGCCAGTTTTGGCACTGAGGAGGAATAGTCATATTCTCCGGATCCATCAAGGCTCACACATTGTTCTACCTCCAGTGGGAGGCCTGTCTGAAGGTGTTGTGCAAGCATCGTACAGAACTGGTGTGGATCACGAGCGTGATTACCGACATTGTTATCCCAGTATACAAGGGGACTGTTGTCCCATGGTCCTTGAAGGACTCCTTCGTAGAGCCTGACTCCATGTCTGGAGTTTAGAGTGAGCCTTGCTCTACTCGCATGGCCATATCGTGAGATCAATTGAGCAAGATCTCTTGGATGCGGATTGAACACCTGTTGGTGATTCATGATGATGAATTGAGGCTCATGATTTTTCTCACGTTTGTGAATTCGGTGTCCACCGTGTTCGGTGTTTCGACGTGATGCTTCCCGACGAGACTCGGGGTACGAGCTATCCATGTGTGGATGTCGCTCATGGTACGCCTGCACTGCCCTGGGTAGGGCGTGTCCATCACGGCTACGGAAGTTTGATCGTGTGCTCATTACGGCACAATGACCAAACAGGATCAGGAAACGCTTGGTTAGCCCGAAAGGCTGATTGCTGTGAGGCTCGAGGCTGAAAGCGGCTGCGGATGATACAGAACATATAATTCTCATGAACATGTCCGATCTTAATGAAAACGCAGCTCGCAGACACAAATTTTCTTTTAGACGGAAAACAGTCTAAATAGAAAATCCAGCACATGGTTGTGCTACCAGCAAACGAGACTACCACCATATTCCTTGGCAGTAAAATAATCGGTAAATCTCTGTTGAGATATCAATTCCAAGGAAGGCTACCGCTGTGGCGGCATTCTTGAGATTGTCTATGATCCACCGAACAGTGAAAGCTTTATGTTGAAGAAGTTCACGGAAGGGTGGATGAATGTCTGTTTCTGGTAAATTCCCTGTTTCCAGAGCCTTGATAAGCTCATCAGGTTGCGCCGAGTGCTTTGTTAATGCATCAGCTAGGCAGTACTTCGAGCTTACATGAGCTAGGTCATCTAAAGATCCAGAGTTGGATTCCTTACGAAGCATCTGAATGAGGTGGTGAGTTTCCTTCTGCTCTGGAAGGTGTGTCGTGCCTGCTGTTGTCACAAGATTGTTCGCATCTGTTCTGATATGTATGGGTACGGTCTCTGATGAGAGATCTGCCCAAAGTCCCTTGAGGAACAGGCAAGTACCAAAGCAACGCATCAGTGCGTTAAGCTCTGCCACTGTTGTGGACATTGTGGTTGTCGTAATCTTGTGAGACTCATAATCCACCAGGCTACCTCTCGAGGATGTTTCCTTAATAGAGGATTCAGAGAAATCGTTCTTCTTGGAAGAAGCAGCTGCTGCTGATTGTTTCATTCCCTTTAGCTTTGGATTTCGATCTTCAGCAAGGAAAATAACATGTGCTCTCTGAGATGATTTGTCATCATTGTTCCTGTAGGAAGCATCAGGGTAACCGAGGATTCTGAGATTTCCTTTCAGCGGCCAAAAACGCAGTTCTACTTCAGTAGACTTCAAAATCCTAACAAGCTTGTTCAATTCTCGAATATCACCGATAGTAGGCTTGGCAGCCTTACTCGCACACCGACTGAAGCGATAACAGATGTGAGCTTGAGTCCGGCTTTGTAGCCAGTTGATCTGTCCTAAAACACTTCTGTAAGCAGTGTGCTGCTGTGGTGTGCATTGTTGCTCATTGTTGAGCTTCTTATCAAAAACAATTTCCTCTAGAGCTTCAACAGCTAGGTTCTGATTTACTGAGATATGTGCTGGCACTGATGCTGTAGCATCCTTCCAGACTAATCTCTGTCCTACAAACATAATATCGTTCGTGTCTTCAGAACCGACTGCAAACTCCTTTTTGATCGATTCAATCACGGCCTTACGAAAGGTGTCATCACCGGCCATGCACAGGTCATCTACATGTAAACAGACTACTCCATGTACCTGTCTACCCTTGGCATTGTTGCCTGCTATGGGATCTAGGAGATAGTCAATCGCTGATTCCATGGTCTTTGGCTGAGACTTCTTGAGCTCAGCATCTGCTGTTGCAGACTTCTTACCATACAGAACATATGTACAGCGATCCGCACGGGTTGGCACCAGGCCGTAAGACAGGAGTGCCTTATCAACGATGTTCCACCATCTTCGAGGTGCATCGTTAAGTCCATAAGCGGGTTTCTTCATCCTCGCTGCAATGTAGGGAGGATAACCTGCTTCAGGAGGAATCTGACAGATTATGTCTCTCGACTCATCATAGGCTTCACCCTGCAGAAAAGCAGTCTTTAGGTCGATGTGTGTCAGATTCCACAGCTTGTTAGCTGCTAGTTGAATCGCCAAGCGGAAACCTGGGCGACTCGCAGCAGGACTATCAGTTTGCTGTATGTCCTTTTGTCGATCCTGGAAACCTCTTAGGACCCATCGGGCCTTGCACTTAAGGAAGTTTCCGTCCTTATCTCTTTTTAGAGTCAGGACCCATCGACCAGTGACATAATTTCGGATGTTTCCGAGTTTCCGTGTATCGACGAGCTCAAAGACATCATTGTCTAGCCAGCTCTGATATTCTGCTGCTTTCGCTTCATCAAACTGTTTCTTCATCTCACGCTTTTCCTTGGCGGTTGCCTCCTTCCGTTGTGCCTTCTGGGTCAAATTTGCTGAGTTCCTGGGGGAACTTAGAGATAAGGCCCTGTCCTCTTCCGTGAGAAGATCATACTCTTCACGGATGTCAGATCGGAACCTTTTGGTGGGTTTATACCGTGTTCGGTCTGACCTCACTCTTGATGTTACCTCTCTGATGTCTACGGGTCCGCCATGCATGTACCGAGGCATGGAGAAAGAACCTGTGTTACTGCACAGTTTCTGTTCTTCTGTGAGAAGGATCCAGTCCTTCTCATCTACGACCAGGTCACCTTCCTCATCAGAGTAATACCTTGTGTCTTCTGACTCGGCATCGCTCTCCGGTTCTGGTGAACCAGAGGTGTGAGGAGGAGCGGACGGTTGTCCGGGGTCGTCCGGGACCAGTTCTTCTTCAGAATCTTCTTCATCTTGTTGTAACGGAAGAATGGGTCCCTGTGGATGTGCCTTCGGTTTAGGTTTTGGTGTCGGCACCTGTGAAGGTGATTTCTGTTTGTGCGGCGAAACTTTCCTTTCCGATGAAGACCTTGGCGACACATCACCCCCCAGACGCCGAGGAGACGGAACGCGAGGAGGCGGATGCACGCGAGGCTTAGCCCGAGCAGGAGCCACGGGCTCATCGGAGGAAACGGCCGGTAGTCGCGGTGGAGGTATGGGAGGAGGAGGACGCGACGGCGGCGTGCCGGGAGGCATCGGCTGATCTGGTTCCGGCATAGAGACATCGTCAGATGTGATCCGTGAGCGATTAGTGCTCATGGGTTCTGACGGGTCTGACGGCGAAACCTCTTCGTCCGACATGATAACATCCGGCGGTGTTCGCACGGACGGTGAAGTCTTGCCGCCTGTCATCTGGAAGAGCACCCCCGAGAAGGTTGATGGGTGTACTTTATTCCAGGAAACCTGGTGCGGCAAGCAACACGTCATAGTCGAATTGGGCTTCTTCTTGTTCCAGAAGACAAGAACGCCATCAGTTACACTGGTGAGTGCTTTGACTGTTCCAAATGTACCTCTGTATAGAGTACACTGTTCGAAACCAGACCCTGGTAAGAGTCTTGATCTAAGGCGAGTAATGTCTGACACCAAGGCATCAAGGGACGGTGATGGTTTGGAATGATGCAATGGTAATTCAGTTTTACTCGATAAAGAATTTACTCTAGCAACAAGTGATCTGATTTTCGGATCTTGCAGGAGTTTCGAATCCTTGAGAGGATTTGTCGTCAAAAGTGAATACTCCTGATCAAGAAGTTCCGAAAGTCCCTGGAGGCATTCATCTCCAGAGTATTCTAGTATGTCTGTGACCAAAGACAGATGAGATGCATATGCATCTCTCTTCAGGAATCTTGCCAAACACGAGGCAAAGGTCTCACAGAATTCATAAGGATACACTTGTGCGAGTTTCGTTTTAAGACCGTAGCCTTGAATACCCTTTTCGTCTCCTGGTGGAGATGTTGGAGATTTCGTTTTGGCAGAATGCCTCTGGAGAGGAGTTAGAACCTGCGGTGGCAGGTTGTGCATGAAAATCGAGGATTTCGATTCATAGTATCCTTTTGGATCTTTCATGCCATAGGCTTGTAGGTTACAGACCTCATAGCTGATCTTGCGGTTGGAAAACAGGCGTTTTGCTTCTGGTGAAGACCAGAGCCTGCTGTAGTATGGGTTCTCAAGAACAAAGTAACGTCCGAGCTTCATTTGGTGGTCTGCGACCGATTCACAGAATTTTAAAACAGAAAGTCTCTTGGCAGAGCCTTTCTTCCACTGTGAGTACCAGCTAGACCACTGAGAGTGATCGGGTGACATAACAATAATAGTAGGTTCTTGTTCCTTGATGATCCTAAGAAGATTGGAGCGACCTTGCGGTTGCTCAAGATCTAGACCACTACGCAAGTCGACTGGCTGACCTACTCGCAGACCTGACAGGGCAGCCTTGTGACTCATACGGGGAGATCCACCGTAGAGTTCTAGGAAGTCAATCTTCCCAGTGCTGGTGACCTGCCAGTGACACTCTTGATGCGGAACCGTTAGGTCTGTCGACTGCAGGGAAGCATCAAAGGTGACCATGCAACTTGCGTGGTCAGAACCTTCTGACGTCAGAGTTTCCTCATCAGGCGCGAGAGGAATCTCCACATCAGATGTTATGTCATAATTTTTCCTCAGTTTTGAGATATTAACGCGGACGATGCGTGTTCCAAGATCCACACCTACCATGGATCCTCCGAGTTCGGAGATCACCTTTCCTTTTAGCCAAGATCCATGTTTGGACCCAGTTGATCCAATCTTAGACTTATCCTCTGACCAGTAGAAAACCTTATCTCCCAAAGAGAAAGGTCCTTCGGTCATTGACAGTCTGGCCGCAAGATCTCTGCGCAGATCATCAGATTGGCGTGCCTCTTGGTAAGCCCTGTTGGCAAGCTCCTTAATGGCTCTCGCAGTGACTTCCGTATCAGTTGGATTACCTGTCAACTGATTGGGATCAGCGTTCTCTGGTGTTATAACATCTCGAGGACGCCTACCACAGGCCATTTCTAAAGGAGTAACTCCTCCATAGGTAATCGAAGAGTTTCTTGCCAAACATGCTTGTCGAACGAGGTTGCCATACTTCATGGTGATTCCGTTATACTGCGGGTCACCATCCTTCAGGATCTGAAGTATGAGCTTAATCTGATGCTTCAGCAATCTTACAGCAGCTTCGGCCCTGTTGGGCCATGGTGTTCCAGGTCCTGTTGCCACAGGCTTGATATTCTGCCGATTGTAATAAGCCTCCATTTTTGGAGTCATGAATGCTTGATCTCCAACTACAACCTTTGGGTTGATCTGAAATTTCTCAAAGTAGTCATTCATAATCGACATTGTAGTATGCTCTTCTTTATCCTGGACTACTTCGGAAGTCAACAGGTTTGTTGCTCCGTCATAGAGAATAAGAAATATTAAGCGACTATTCTTGCCGGGAATTGGAAGCTCACCGTGATCTACGAAGGTGAGATCACCGAAAGTCTCTGATCTTAAACCGGAAATCTTCGCTCTTGAAGGAGCTCTCACGTGTTCCTGACAGGCTGAACACTTTTTGACCAGTTGGTCATATAGCTCATATATCTCCTTTGGGATCTGTAAGGCTTTCGTGCGTCGCTTGAACTGATCCGTACTCATATGACGGTGCTTAAGGTGAAGCTTATAGAGTTCTACAGGGTCCTTAAGCTTCTCATGAATCCTGCGAAGAGCAATGGGAAGAGATGGCGATGGTTCTGCGACAATCTCTTCACCTGTAGGTGAGTCTGTACCAGGAGCCGGGTATTCTCTTGACTCAAGTGGTCTTACCTCCGTCCCGTCATCAGCTCCTGGGACCATAGACTTCTCCTCAACAGGAGGTTTGACCGCATATTTGCGGGTTTTCTTCAGAAGGTTTTTAAGACCCTTTGGAGTCTTTGTCTTCGCAGGTGGAACCTCAAGTCTTTCTTCTTCTGGAGGTTCGTGCGGTGCAGATGATTCTGCAGGTTTGTCTCTAGAGCCTGATGATGGTTCCGATGGTTCGGAAGGCTCAGGAGCATCACCAGATGGTTCTGGTGGATCAGGTTTCTTGGCAGATGATTCTGCCGGATCAGATGGAAGAGGCTTCTTCTTACCTGGAATGCCCTTCGGTGGTGGATCAGCTGCTCCCTCAGGTGCCTTGTCGCAACCTTTGAGGTACGTATGAGCCCTTTTCTGTCCTGCGCAGGCTGGACAGCGACCTTCCGGGATCCTAGTATAGGGTCTTCCTTCTTCCTTTGGCTTCCTAGCTCCTAGAGCAGTCTCTGTCGCATTGAACGACGTACCTGATTTAGGGAGATACTTCCTGGTGGAAGTGAAGCCTAGAAGGTCCAATACCAAATGGTTATTGGTACTAATCGGAAGAGGGGTTTTATACAAACCGAAAGCTTCACACGTTGCTAGGTCAGCTGTGGGACTACACTCGAGGGTCATTCTTAGATTCCTCATCTGTTCGATGGAGAACAAAATGGGAATTCTCCCCTGATCCAGAACTTCTATGGTTGTATCTCTTCTTGGAGTTGTGTTGAACCATAGAGTTACACGCTCCTTGATAAGAGCTGTTTCACTATCTGCGAAAGAGAACTTCGTGTTCGAAGGTGAGAAAGTGAAATCAAGCATGCCTGGGGCACGTTGCTTCACGGCCTTGATAAGCCTGTTCACCGCATAGCGGGAACCCATAGCCCTAGTACAACCTGAGTCAAGTATGACAAAGGTAGGGTTCTTATCAAGATTGATCCGCTCTGTGAGAGCAGATAGGACGGTGTGCTGCAACGGAAACACCGCTGTTGCAGTTTCAACACCTTGCCCCTCGAATGGTTCAAAGACCTGGGGCACGTAACTCACTGATGAGTTGAACACGGGTTCTTTGTGCGCGCTCGGATCTGTGCCTCTACCTGATGATCCTGCTTGATTTCTTCTCTTCTTTCTCCGTGTTTTTCTTCGTGAGGCTTGTGATGCATAGTATGTATAAGACGTTTGATCGTCCTAAGCGGCATAATTCCAACTGGAGTCAGTATAATAACTGTCCTCATACCATGAATCCCAGCTCGGTGCGGTGGAACTCTCATAGGCCTGTGGAGATCCAGTTTGGTCTCCTTGTAAGGAGGCAGACTTAGCTGTATCCTTACCTTTGCCTTTTGCCTTTGCGCCTTTGAAGGAGCTTCCTTTATCGCCTTTGTCCTTTCCTTTTCCTTTGCCTTTTCCACCTTTTCCTTTTTCCTTTCCTTTACCTTTACCGAAATAGCTGGAATCAGTTGGATCATGTTCTGCCTGTTTGGCTCTCCCTTTTCCGCGGTATGACCTGAAACGGCCACGTCCTTTTCGCTTGCCACCCTTTGCTCTTCCCGGTGATCCGGGACACATTCTTGGTCTTCTTCCCTTTTTGAATCTCCTTGCAACGAAGGCCTCATGGTCATCAACTGTCCAGAAGACAGCTTCTTCATCCTCGGCGGCAAGAAAGCCTTCCTCAATGGTGTCTTCGTCTTGGAGCCAGAATCCATCGACTCCATCGTATTCACCCTGATCGAGGATGAGGAAGTTTCGACCTCCGCGTTTACGGCGTTGGTCTCTCCTTCCATGGCGGTCCTTCTTGTGAGAAGAGTGCCGAATGTTGGGATCCTGCAGACCAGTTCTGGTCGTTGAGAACTGATCGAACATGGTCTGCCGTACCACAGGGTACATGTAGGTCTCAATTCGGTAACCTTGGTTGGTCAATGCTGTTACCAACCTCTCACGTTGCATCTCATTTAGGTCGGACTGCACTAGGAAGAGGAGAGCTAGGAGATTATCGTTCAGAGGAAACTCTCTTCGATGATTGTCAAGGCGTTCCTTGTTCCATGTTTCGAAATAGCGTGCGGCATATGTGTCTCTGTCGGCTACATCCTGCATGCGCAAGAAGGTTTGGTCTGCCTGCACAGCTTGCATGAAATCTGGATGGGCATCCTCCAGAGCTATCGCTGGTAAGAGATCCATCCATGAGTTTTTCACGCGCTGTAGCACGATCTCAAACTTGGCAATCCAAGTCACAAAGTCTTGGTTGCCCTTCCATGCCTTGAATAGGCCGAGGAAACGCCACAGGAAAACGTACTGTTCTCCTTTCACGAAAAAGGGACGCATCTTCTTCTTGAAGTAATCTACTCCATCTGGGGCTGCAAGCCTTTCTCGGTTCAGTGATTCCTTTTGTACTGCGGCCAATCCGGAGAGCCTCGTCTTGAGATACGGACCTCTTTTGGTGTCATCCAGCGTTGTTATGTCGCACCAGTCGTCAATCAACTGTTCATACTCAAACCACGAGGTGGTGCCATCATAGGCAGGCGCGATCTTGGGCGTTATTCCTAATGATGCAAGCATGCGGTCAGATGTTGCATATGACTGTGCGACATAAGTGGCTGGACCTTGGGAGGTCTCTTCGTTCTCATATCCCCCGGAGGATTGGGAACTGTCGTCGGCTTCGCTATGCGAGCTCGACATTGTGCTGCCTCTTATCCGCTTGGTAAAGCGTTCGGCGAGGCCGACCGCTGTAGCGGACTTTGGGAGGCGGGCGGCCCTTTCCGGGCTCCGCTACCAGAAAACTGAGCCGATACACCCACAAGGAAATGCTCCTTGTTAGGAGGTGTATGACCAGTTTATTCCCTAAGGATCAAAGGGCAGCGCCCTGCACACGGACAGTAGTTGTTTGGTCTTGCTACGCAAGGAGAGCTTGTCTTGTCTCAATATGGTAAAACCACTGTGAGCCAATGGGCAGCGGAATGTATATGTATGAGCATGCAGCCATTGCTGTAGGTACCTGTTAGAGCTACCCCTTTAGAGGTTTACGCAAACAGGGGGGGGGTGAGTGATTTAGGGTTTAGGGGTTTCAGGGTTTAGGGTTACGGCGTTGGGGTTTAGGGCTCTCCATGTACCAATTTTAGTATATACTTAGGCGTTAAGGGGGCTCCCATGGTCTAGGTTCGTTACGGATGGTCTAGGTTCGTTACGGCCGAAGTATTTCCTGTCTCGATACATGGAGCCTCAGGGTAGGTTGTCAGGCTTTAGGGTTCAAGGGTTTACCTACGCTTCCCACGCCTCCTTTTTTCCCAGTGTCCCCAAAATTCCATATATCCAAGGGTAAAAGGAGGGACCCTTAATAAGGACCCCCTAGGTATATACCCTTAAAATAGCCATTATATAGCCATTATATAGCCCATTATAGGGTAGGGGTCCCCAGTAAGGGTCCCTCCTTTTCCTGCTTTGGTCGGTGAAGGTTGGGTTTCGTGTCTGGAGTTTCGGATTCGAGGCTGCAGGGTTGGGCCTGTCGCGTGATTCGAAGGGTTCAGGAGGGGGCTTAAAGGGGGGCTTCAAAGGGGGGTTACAAGGGGGCGTAAAGGGGGGGGGGGCTTTGCAGCCAGAGCTCAGTGGGCATTTGAGATAAGGTATGTTCCGTGAGGATTTACATAGCATTTGAAATGCAGCAGGCTGCATGAGCATTTTCTGTTGAGGAGTTGGGTCTTAATCAGCTTTCGGACATACGGTTTTAGGCTGTAGGGTTTGCGGGTTAGGATTCAGGTTTTCAGTTTCAGGGTAGCATGGCATTGAGGTTTTATGGAGGCTGAATTCTGTTCACTTGGTTTAGGGTCCAGCTTCATGGTTACGGGTTCAGGATTTTGGTAGCCTTTGTTAAGGACTTGTGCAAAACATTACGGCGAGCGTGACGCAGGCCCGTTAGCTAGCCGGAAGAAATTTAAAAATGAAATGAACAACCCTAAACCCTTAAACCCTCAGCCAAAACGAAGCAATACTTTCTCGTTGGCCCATATCAGCCGCTGAGCAGGCCACAGGTTGGCTTGGAACCTACTTGACCCGGCCGGCGAATCTTTGTGCGCGGTGGTCCCCTTGCATCCCAAGCATCTCGCGTGTTTCTCCCTTGGTTTAAAGGCAATGGTGACAAAGACTTACCAGACGAGTTCGGATGCACCGAGATGGGTCACTGAGCTCGTCCTCAGCCCACATGACAAGGAAAAGACAGAATTGCGCAACAACCCGAAGGCTGACAGTTTTAAGCACTCTCACCAAATGAATGCTAAGCCTATGCAAGTCCTAAGCCCTAAGGTAAAAGCCAGAAAGTTGGAATATGATTATCCTAACCCTTCTATGGTAAATCATAGGGTATCCTACCATGAAACCATATTCCAACTTTCTGGAGTTCCCTGTATCTCCTAACAACTCGAGCGTATCTCCAAACCATGCCAAAGATGTCCAAAGCTCTGTCGACCCTAAAAGTCGTGGATTCTGCAAACGCCTAGAGCCATAAAAGAAGTCCTCGAAGCCGAAATGCAACAGCCCATTCCCTCAACCCTAAACCCTGACCCTAAACCTTAACCCTAAACCTTAACCCAAAACCGTACCCTAAACCCTCAACCCTCAAGGCTAAAGCCTGCTTCCTTAAGCCCCAGATCCCATGGCAAAAAAAGCGAGCTACGGTTGATATAAGTCCTGCATGACCTTAATGACCCTAAACTATGGAAATTATGGTCTATTCCTTGTAACGGGTCATGCAGGATTTATATCATCAACTGTAGAACTCGATTTGCTTTGAAAGCAGAGCGTCGCACACGAATTAGGGGTTAGGGTTTACGGTTTAGTAAGGCTGAAGACTCAGAGCCCTTTGTGGTTCATCAAGACAAAACCACCGAAACCCTAAAACCCGTGAACCCCAAACCCGAAACCCCTAAACGACTAACCCTAAACCCTAAACCCCTGAGCCCTATAGATCCCTTTAAAGGAACCCTATAGATCCCTTTAAAGGAACCCTGTAGATCCCTTTAAAAGGAACCTTAAAGGAACCCTACTGTCCCGAAGACCTTAGCAGGAGAGGCCCCACCGCCGCCGGCGGAAGCGGAGGGCAGAGAGAGAGGCGCATTCTGGAATGGTTCAATTATAGGATGCCATGAGTGCTTGATGGACTTTGCAGTAAGGTTTCGGTATCCTATGTCTACTTTGGAGATTATGTTGTTCGGCGATACCCTTCTGCTGCGTAGAGTAGTGCAGCTGGGCAACAGTGTCTACCCCTCCGGGTCCAAGTATTTTATAATCATATACTCTCTTAAATATTGAGCTACATAACTTCTATCCTAAACCCAAGTACCTGATTATTGGGTCCTTTGGACCCTTATGGTACCCAGCGCTACGGCAGAGATAAGATAGGGGGCTAGTATCACCCGTAGACTCAGACGAAGCTGTTGAACCGCAAGCCTTCCGCCCGTGAGGGGGGTGTACCCAGACCTTCCAAAACCCCTTAATTAAGGAATATACCTTAAATTATAGTAGGATCCTTAATATGATTTAAGGTATATTCCTTAATTAAGGGATTTTGGAAGGTCTGGGTACTTTGCAAGGGCCATGGCATTTAGGTGATTCGGATTTGCGAGTCGGGGGGTTCCGGGTTGATCCGGCATCCTCAGCACCCTGTAACCCCAAAAAGGGCAATACAAACAATAGGCCAAGAACCTTAAACTCCTAAATCAGAAACCAAAAAGTCAAGCAAATAGCGAACCCCAGGGCCCCAATTCATAGCACAGTAGGCCATTCTATGCCCGAAGCTTCGTGGCATTGGCTGGAGTATTGAACTACTAATCTAGAAGCCTCGATATTTATCAATCTTAGACCTAGGGTTCTTTATTGATGCTATTATATAGAAGCCAGAAACCCTATCCGAACTAGTAACGTCCATATTTTAAAGAAAACCTTATAGCAGTTCTTTAGAGGAAGCCTATTCCACTTGTTTCTTGGTGGGCAGGAGCGTGCTGCTTGATGTTTTCCGGGGTAGTTGCCAAAATAGGGGTCCCTTTTGGGGATACCCTAAATATTGGTATTATAATAATGAGCCAAAAAGGGACCCTAATTTTGACAACCACCCATATGTCTTAAACGCCTCATCCTCAAAACAATATACATGAATTCTAGAAAAAACCATTTGACAAGCACCAGAAAACTCGCTACATCCCTTTTCCACACCCGTTTACAACAATCCAAAGTGTACAAGTCTATTAGTATGAAATAAAGAGGCCTTATTCTAAACATTCAAGCCCATGTTTCAAACAGACCCTTATACAGCAAACCAAGCTCTAAACCCTAAATCCTGTTTCCCACCCTTATACAACAAACCAAACTCTGCAAGCCCGGAGAGAAGCTCAAACTCATTCTGTCGATGAGGCCTCAGAGGAGCGTGACAGCCCGCAGCCTCCTCTGCCGTTGCGGTTCCTAGTAGTAGAGTAGGTAACCTTTAACCTTTTCTGGGTAGTATAGTCCCTATATAATCCCTATA